>ML660774.1:24195072-24728629 GCA_007570785.1 Antilocapra americana
GGGGCGGGGGCAAGAAATCTGAGGGTTGCTCAGCTGGGCCGTGTTTGTAGAGCGTGTCAGGAAATGAAGGCTGAGACACAGGGTACAATTCCTCTGCAGGTTTCTAGGAGACAGAGGCCAAGAGTTGAGGAGGGGAACCTTGGGCTTGTCTGGGCCCGGCCCCTGAGGAGGTGAGCGCTGAGCATCACCTTGGGTATGTGGGAAAGCTATGTGCTGGAGGATGGACAGACAGACTTCCCAATCCCCTCCCAGCACTTACTTTATGCCTGGGAGCCCCTTGCTTCTTCAATCTGAATTTCCTTATCTGTAAAATCAGGGTATATTTTCTTTTTCTTTGTGTAATCCTCTTGTGGCAGCTATAAGGCTTAAATCAGGAAATGATACATCTTAGCTAGTGTCTAGGCACTCTGGACTCCCCCCTTCAACCCCCCACCTCTCCTCCAGCCCAGCCCTGCCCCTCGCCCTCCCGAGGTGCCCTCATGTTTGGGCCAGCTCACAGCACTGGGCATCCCCTCACTTTACTTTTTAATTAGAATCCAATACCTTTGGGCCCCTTGACAAACGTTTATCACAGTGTCAATAAGGCTATTACCCATTCCCCCCGCCCATGTTTTTTTTAAAAGACTTTCTTAAGCACAGTTTTAGGTTCCCAGAGAAACTGAGAGGGAGAAACAGAGACTTCCCAGCATCCCTCTACCCCGCACCTGTGGGTCCCCCCTTCTGTCCATGTCTGTAAACTCCATTAGGACCTGGAAATTTCATAAGGACTTGGATCCTTTTCAAATTTTTGACTCCCCAGCACTTAGCACTGTGCTAGGTAATTGTGTTGTGGGTTGGACCCCATGGACTGTAGCCCGCCAGGCTCTCTGACAATGGAATTTTCCAGGCAAAAATACCAGAATGGTTTGCCATTCCCTTCTCCAGGGGATCTTTCTGATTCAGGGATCGAACCTGGGTCTGCTGCATTGTAGACAGATTCTTTACTGTCTGATCCACCAGGAAAGTGATAGATAATTAAAAGATAGAAGCCTGCCACTCTAGAGATTCTTGATACTGATTTTCTTCCAGCTCTTCCATGCCATTTATAGGATACAAGCTTATTTACAGTTGAAAGAAGGGCGTGTTTTCCTCCAATGGGGCTATAGTGAGAGGGCAGCAGAAAGTTGAGGCAAGTTTATCTTGTGGGGTTGAGGTCATTTTGGGTCACCTCCCTACAGAGAACACTTGATGTAATTCAGCACTTCCTTCCTCAGTCTGAGTTGCTTGCCTTTGTGTAATTATTCTTACTTGTACAAAGGAGACTAAGCCTAAGTTCACCGAGGGTATGGAGTCCATCTCGTGAGTCTGGCTCAATGCTGGGGCTCAGTAGATTATAATGGTTGATGTGGAAGTCCTGGGCCAGGGGCTCTTCTAAGCCAATGGTCCCCAGCATTTCTGACACCAGGGACCCGTTTCATGAAAGACAGTTTTTCCACAAACCAGGCCCAGGAGTGTGGTTTCGGGATGATTCAAGCATACTTCGTTTATCATGCTGCTGCTGATCTGCTAGGAGGCTGAGCTCAGGTGGTAATGCAAGCGATGGGGAACGGTAGTGGCCGTAAACACAGATGAAGCTCCACTGGCTTGGCCACCCCTCACCTCCTGCTGTGTGGTCTGGTTCCTAACAGGCCGAGGGTGGGTACTTGACCATGACCCCAGGGTTGGGGACCTCTGTCCTAAGCTCTTCACACAGTCACCCAGTCCTTACAACGACCAGCCAAACTAGTTGGCGCTACTGGGATCCTTGTTTTATTTATTTATTTACCATGTGCGTGCACGGCTTACAGGACATTAGTTCCCTGACCAGGGGTCAAACCCTTGGCAGTGAAAGTGCCGAATTCTCACCACACGACTACCAGGGAACCCCCGCGATCCCTGTTTCATAGACAAGAAAGCGGAGGCCCTGAGAGGTGCTGCTGGATCAAGCACAAGAGAGTTCCGAAGTGAAGAAACCAGGATGCACAATCTGCTCTTCACCTGTTTTTCAGAGGTGAGGATTTGCAATGTTAGTTTCTGCTGTACAGCGAAGTGAATCAATTATACATATGTTGCTGTTGCTGAGCTGCCCAGTCATGCCAGATTCTTTGCGACCGCATGCTTTTCCACTATGGTTTATTGCAGGGTAGTGGACGTGGTTCCCTGGACTGTACAGCAGGGCCTGGATGTCCATCTATTCGGTATCTAAGTTTGCATCTGCCAATCTCAGACATCCCTCCCCTCCCCCTTGGGAACCGCAGATGTGTTCTGTGAGTCTGTTTCTCTTCTGTAGATAAGTTCATTTGTGCCATATTTTAGATTCCACGAATGAGTGGCATCATGTGGTATTTGTCATTGTGACTCACTTCACTCTGATAATCGCGGGGTCCGTCTGTGTAGTCGTGAACGGCACTAATTCTTACAGCGGTGTGCTCTTTACAAAACTTGCAAATCCATCTCTCTCTGAAAAGCGGGGCCCACATTTGCCGCTTACACTTGACGGATCTCAGGGTAATGAGCGTTGCACTCGGTTATCCCCTTACACTGGTTCTTGTTTTTGTCTTCCTGTCCCCAGCAGGTAAGTCGGGACAGGCTACCCCCCTTGGCAGGGGCTGCAGCTAAAGCTGTTTTCGGCAATAGCCTAAACCAGAAGAGCCAACTGAAGGCAGGTGGGCTGAGTTTAACCTTCCAGATATTTTATTTGACCTACACACCGTTTTTAGAAAATTTTGTATTAGTTGCCAACACAAACTACAGGGACAGAAAACAGACCAGTGGTTTGCCAAGGTCTGGGGAAGGTTGGGAAAAGGTAAATTCAAAGGGATAGGGGTCATGGTTGTGTAACTATATGCAGTAATTAAAACTCACCGAATTGTACACTAAAAAGAGTGAAGTTTACTGTATGCAAACTTATTCGTAGGTAAAACTGGGTCTTTGAGGTGGATTCCCAGGCAGTCAGGGTTTCTGACCTAGGATATGGCCAGCACTGGGCCCTCTCTTCTTGCTGTCCTAACTGCTGGTGGACTGGCGCCCTGACACCACTCACTTCCTCGTGTTTCCGGAGCATTTGAGGGCTTTTTGTAGCCCAAGGTCTAGCCAAGTGGCAGCAACTGCTGATGAGTGGAGTTACAGAATCTTTTTCTACTCCTTTTTTTTTTTTTTTTAACTAGGAGAATAGATAGAAACTAGGAAGCTGAGAAATGGGGGAAAAGAGAGGCAAAGCAGTGAAGAAAGACAGAAGAAAAGGGCTTGATTTTATTCTCTGCTCCCACATAGGCCTGGCAGAGCCAGAGTCGATAGGCCAGGTGGACCCATCCAGGCCTTTGGTATAGACAGAAATGTGCCACTTTCTACGGTTGGTTTCCTAATTCTCTCAGGTTAGATCTTGGGTCACTTAGCTACATAGCAAACTTGCTTGGTTGGGAACAGCAAGCACACTTAAAGCTGTCCCCTGATTTCCTTATTTGGGGACCCCAAAGGGGTAATATGGACTTCCCTTGTGGCTCAGCTGGTTAAGAACCCGCCTGCAATGCAGGAGACCTGAGTTGTATCCCTGGGTTGGGAAGATCCCCTGGAGAAAGGAAAGGCTCCCCACTCCACTATTATGGCCTGAAGAATTCCACGGACTGTGTAGTCCATGGGGTCACAAAGAGTCAGACACGACTGAGCGACTTTCACTTCATAAGGGGGTACTATGCAAGGTGGGGTGCAGCACTGTAGGTGGGCGGGAAACAGACACAACCCTGACAAGTCCTCCCTTGCCCCGGCCCCGTTTCCCTGGGATGCTCTTCCAGGCGTTTCACACCAATCATCCCCGAACTCTTCACTCCTGGAGGGCTGTGGTCTCCTGTGGAGGCAGTAAGAAATCACCTCCATGTTTAGTGTAAGGATCTCTGCTAATTAATCCACTCCTGGTTGCTGGGTGAGTCCTGCTGTCCTTGTCCTTTAGGCCTCTGACTGGTCTCTGAAGTATCTTAGTCACTAGCCGGAATTCACTGCACTCCCCCATCCATCCATCCTTCCTTCAACTCCAGATACGTACCGAGACTTGATATGTGCCGACATCATTCTACATGTGCAATCACAGGAGTGAATATGACAAAAATCCCGCCTTAAGGATTTACATTCTTGTCGGGGAGTGAAATTTATGTTGGATTGCAATAATAGTTGAGGATGGCGCTGCTATTTAAAATGGGTCTTCAGGGAAGGATTTTCTTGTAGCTGTCTGAGGCACGTATGTCATAAACAAGAGAACAGGAAATTCTGGCCCCATCCAGGGCTTGCTCCACCCACTCTACTGCCTCTCACTCAGCCTGATCTGTCACTCGTATGCCTGTGAGCAAAACTGAGGCCACTGTCCAGCCATCACATCTGGGTACCTCTGGGGTTCACGTGGACATGGCGTCCCTGCCAGATGGTGAGGGTTATCTGGCTCTCCTGGGTACCCAGGGCCTGCTGAGACTTTAGCCAAGTTGGGAAGAACAGATATTGTGGCTTAAATTTAGCTGACAGCATGCGATGAAAGGTCAAGAGCCAAGGAAGGGGGAAAAGAACAGCTGGGAGAGGGAGAGAGAGGCTGCTGCACCCAGTTACATCAGAATGAAGATGGGTAATTCCAGTACCTGCAAGAAGCCTGGACTGGGCAGAGCTGAGGGTGCCCTGCAGAGGGGCAGAGATGAAGGGGAGGGAGCAGGGAGCCTCGTCTTGTTCCATCCTTCAGCTCTAGCCTGTGTGGCAATGGTCTAAAGGGCAGTACCTTATCGTAGTGATGACTGAAACCCAGCATGGCTTGAAAATTCCCAACCTACTATGGGAATTGTCTTCTCCGGAACAGAAGAATAAATCGTAAGTCTTATGATTGCATGTGCAATTGTTTGAGTGAGGTCAAAAAGACAAAAGATGATTACAGTGAACTTGAATCTCTTGAAGGTGTTGGATATTCTGAAATGGTGGTGCTCAAAAACAAATCCTGCTCTCAAAATCTTCTTGTAGTAAAAGCCAACCACATCTTCCACAGCTGGTGATGGGCTTTTCCCCTTCATGTGGGAATAAGAAATTAAGGCTATTCAACAGTAAGGTTAGACGTGAAACACACAAGATAAATCATTAAGTGCAATTTTCGTCATATTACCTACTTTGAAACCAAGCCAGTGTGAATAGCTGAGGTCAAATGGTTTCTCTGCAAACCACTGAACCCAAACCACTGCAAACCCGAGCTCATAAAACGTGACGCGTATCGATTACTATAAAGTAACTCAAAGATAGGAATTGGATATAAGTGTCTTCTCTGCATAAGATGTCTCTGCTCAACAAACTGTACGTATCTGGAATAATTTTACAGTTAAAACAGAGTCAAGGAGGAAGACTGACTTGCTTGAACCCAAGTGCCGAAGAGAACAGTCTGGGTTTTAACCTGTTTGTCTCCCAGTTCCCAAGTTCACACTGTCCATTACCCAACACTGAACTCCTGGAAAGTACAGCCTCTTACGAGATCAACATCGCACCAAAAGGGTGGCATCATCAGGGGTTGGCAGCCAAGACATGTGGGCGGAGAACCTAGATCTATCAGTCACCGAAACACCACTTTATCTGTGCTTCTTTTCGATGATAGCATAAGAGACTCAAGATTCCAGTCAAATGACCAGAAAAACCTCTTGAAATTAAAAGAGCCTTTAGAGAAGCTGTCATGTGGATCTCATGGGAGCACAGCTGGTGACGCGGCTGCTACCACTCCTGCTCCTCAAACACCAGCTTCTGTTGTTACCAAGAGCTGTGAAACCTCACTGGGAGAGCCCTCCTCAAGCCTGAACGGTTTTTGTTATTAGGAGAAAAAAAAAACGAGGGGTCAAGGGAAGACCTGCAGGACATTTAGTACGAAACAACTCCTTTACAAGTGACTTCTCTGGTGGCCCAGTGGCTAAGACGCCACTCCCAATGCAGGGGCCCCGGGTTCCATCCCTGGGGATGGGAACCAGATGCTGCGTGCCACAACTAAGAGTTTATATGCCACAGCTAAAGGTCCCACGGGCAGCAACAAGGCCCTGGCACAGCCAAATAAAGGAATTAAAAAAATAGCAGGTTGCAACTGTGACAGAAGGGAAATTCCATGTGTGTGTGTGGACTGCTTATACCTCTGAGAGGAGAAATTGAATGATGTCCAGTCACTGAAGGCAACTCAAACTTGGGAAATGACACTGCAATTTTGAGATTCGAGTTTTATTTACAAGTAAATGAAGACTGTCCCCTGTAGCTGCTCATTTGGGGTGAGAAGAGCAACGTAAATAAGTAGCTGCTGGCTCCACAGTGATGAGTGACAGGAGTCCATGCTGCTGCTTCTTTAAACGATGATTTTGTAATTAAAACAAAAAAACAAAACACAACACATGATTTCTTCATGTTGCATCTGTGAAAGAATTCAAACTAAAACTGACTTTCCAAAGCTCCAGAGTCTCTCATCACACGTGTGAGGTGACTGGGCCGTCACCTGGTTTAGCGACAGCCTGTTCCCCAAGAGCGACGGTCTCTGAGCAGCAGGCCTAATACTCGTCGAGGGTATCTGCCCGAGGGATGGAGAGGCCTCGCTCCTTCAGGGCCTGGACTTTCAGCTTCTCGGCTTCCAGCTTGGTCTGCTGTTCCACCCTCTGTTCTTCTAAGATTTCTTCAATAGACACTTGCTGGAGAGGTGTGTCACTCTCCTTTTCTAAGTCCTACAAAGCAAGCAGGTTTGGAAAACTTTACCTCATGACCAAGAATAGAAAACATCATAGATACAAAGGCAAACAAATTCCTATATCAGGCTGGAGTTATTTTACGTACTTGTGCCGGGGCACAAACACCCTATGGACAGAAAACACTTTACAAAGAAATGGCTGGCAATGCTCCTATAGAACACATGGGTGTGGTTTAACAGGAGCCAGTATCAGCATGCGTAACAAAGCTTTAGTCTGTGCAAAGAAAAGTCCTACATGAGTTAAGAACTACTTTTCTTACAGCTATTTCCCCAACCCCAGGGAATCCAAGAGAAAAGTCACTGAGGTCAAAGTAGCTTAAAATAAATTTTGTATTTACACATGGTCAAAGTCAGCCTAATTTCTGGGTTTTTTTTTTTTTTTTGCTAAGAAGTAGAAAACATTGATTCAAAGTAGCACCCCTGACCCCCAGCCCCCAAGCCAAAGGCAATCAACTGGCCCTCTGTTAACACAGGACTTCTTTCTCCTCCATGGCAACTAGTCTTCTGGAGAAAACCTCAGCAAACCAGTTGGGTTAGTAAACCATTTTGGCCCCAACATTCTTCACAAATACTGCCTACATTTCCCACTTAATATGGTAAAATATGCTAATATTTTTATTTTTGAACACCTTAAACATCTGATAACCAACTGACTGTTTGTTTCTTCTCCTCAACATGTTTATATAGGTATCACTTGGTGTTTCTGTAACACGGAAAGCCTCTCTGGACAGGGTACTCACATGGACAGGGTACTCACATTTCTCATCCTCCTCTGACTTTTACTTACAAAATCTGGGAAGGCATCAACGCAAATGCTACCTCTCCAGCTGTTCCAGCCCACCACTGGATGCTCATCTTCAGAGGCAGCCAAGGCCTCGGAAGCCACGGCGGTGACACAGCCGATGAAGGACGCTCCCAGAGAGGTTAGAGTGAAAGCCACATAAATTCCATAAGCAAGCCCTGCCCTCAAAAGTTAGCTGCATCCAGTAAAATATATGTTATGAAGTGTGACCTTCCCTCACAGCCCATGGGCGGCTGAAGGGAAGACAATGTTCCTGGCTCAGGGTCCTCCTCCTGGACTTTTCAGCATTACGAGCGGAGCTGCTCGTGTGGCTATGACAATGCTGTTTCCCAACAATCAGCTTATTACTTAAGGCTGTGTGTCTCATCATCCTTGAGGAAGATGCCAGGGACTTAACAACTGCATGTCTACAGAATGCAAGAGGCTTCTAGTTTTGAGTTTTCCTAGAACTGGTACACAATGTCTTCAAACAGACCATCGAGTCACAGAACTGTGGGAGCAATCCCGAACCACAGTTCTTAGGTAATACCACTATAAAAAATTCTGCAAAATCTGAACCACTAACATACAAAAAAGAGTACTCTTCTCCACGAAAAGGCTCCCAGGCAACGATGACACTTCAAGAACAAACACGGACTCTCCTCTCCGCACACACCTACACAGGGCTGTGTCGGTGCCAATGTAACCGGCACAGAAGGCACACCTGTGCTGCTTTCTACTCTTCCTTTGAAGCACAGTGTGTGTGTGGTACTGTGTCTTAAAATCTTTCCCCTGCTAGCAAAGTAACACATTTCCTCTCTAAAAGTTAAATTCAGAAAAGTAAAAAAGGAGGAAAAAATAATCACCTACCATCCTACCATCCAGAGATTGGCCAGTCCCTCTGAACATACAGTCAGACGATAATCCCGACCCCCACATCCCAGGATACCATGGTGCTTTACATCAACCACAAAAATATTTTTAAAACTTGAAAGTTATTTCATATATTTCATTAGCAATATTTGGACAGCATTGATAAGTTCTTTCTAGCTATTTCCAACATGAACAAACTCGACCCTGGCAGAAGTACCTCTTTCTCAAATGGTGTATAGTTCAAAACTGCTACAAAAACAAAAAAGCAAACAAACAAAAAAAACAGCTACAGACCAAGCCGCTTCTCTCCCAAGACTTCTGAAAACCTGAGTTAACATGTGGCTAGGGATTGCGAAATGCTACTGAAAACTTTAAAGATTAAATCAAGGTTTGATTTTCCTGGAAAACACAATAATCAGAAGCACCAGGATCAAGTCAAAGATATTAAATAAATTACTTTTCAAGTAAATGTTTTATGTAAACTGTGAAATCAAGTTTTATCTTCTTTAAAAATGTCTGAGTAGTTCTGATATATATTTGGGGGAGTAGTTTTCTAATGGTTCACACACATACACACTCACACGTATAGAAACACCACTTGAGCGGACTTAACTTTTCACTTGCCAGCTGGCTTTCCTGACAGATAATAGGAACCTCCTCCTTGACTGGGAGCTAAGAAGCCAAGGGAGGTTGAGTCCACTCTCAGAAAATTAGGAAATTTTAATTTCTTCTGCTTCTTCTGCAGTCACTCTTTCCCCCGTCTCCCTTAAAAACACAGCTATCATATTGTATACGCCATGTGCCTTTCCCCCAAACCTAATTACCTTTATGTCATGAAAGACCATTTGTAACCAACTGTTTAAATGAGTATAAAATATTCCAGTGTTAGTAAGCTATATTTCATTGGACTAGTCTCTCGCTAGGTATCAGACTTCAATTTTCTGCTATTAAAGATATGAGAGTAATCTGCTAGTGAACACATTTGTGTGGGACAGTGTTTTATATATATATAATGGCTGCACCACTCAGCTCCTGGGATCTTAGTTCCCTGACCAGCGACTGAACCTGGGCCCCTGGGGTGAGGGTGTGGAGTCCTAACCGTTGGACTGCCGAGAAACGCCCACACAGGACAGGGTTTGTTATGCCATCAGGTAAAAATCAAGGATATTTTACTGCTAACGGGATCAAAATCTTTAATACCCAGGAGTATGAAACAAAGCTGACTGTTCTCTGGAGCTCTTTGATAATCTCCCTTTCTTAAGCTAATTTGGTGGTTTCCTGTGAGAAGCTGGGTGAAGGTGGAAAACATTTTTACCTTCTTGAAAAGACAAAAAGAAACCTAACTGGCATGATTATCAAGAGCCATAGCAGCTTAACAGTTTTCACTTACTATTTCTCCTAGCAGGACCACATTTTCTCCTCTGACCACAAAAATCCCTCGAGGAATATCACCGTATTTTTTGCCCACATGAATACGCTCCACAGTCTGATGTAGCACTAAGTTAGCTATAAGTGTACAGGGAAGAAATAAAGACATTTAGTTCAAATTACTTTACAGGTAAAGGTCCATAACTCAATCAGTTATCTTGAGTAGAAACAATTAGCTGAACATGATTTTCAAACTTTCTAATACTAGAAAATGCTAAAATTTCAAACAATCTCGTCCTATTTCATTCAGACACACCACCTGGAGATAAGAGTACTTGGGATTACGTTACACTAATACAAGAAGGATGGTGGAAATAAATGAAGAAAATTAAATTCCTTTATGAGTTAATTGCTGATATCAACATGACTATAAGAAAATATGATAGGGCACTTGGAAAACTCAAAAGTTCAAACAACTGCAGAAATCATCTGTTTTTCTTTTAGAAGGAAACATTTTTTCTACTTTGTGCAGGTATGTGTGTGTAATGATTTACCAAAGATCTAACTCTGTTTCAGTACGGACGATTCATTTAATCCAACATAGGTATTCATGGATTATGATACAACAGTAGTCTATTTTTCCCCCCGTCAGATGACTATAATTTGGTAATCTGAGAATAACGTCAGTATTCACTAGTTTCCCCTCATGTAGTCCAATGAATTTGACTTAAGGTTTAGAAATCTGTGCAGGATAATTACTTTTCTTCTTTCAGTTGGTACTGTTGTCATCTTTGAAGAAACACAGTACTATCATCTGTGATTCTACAAGTATTTCAATTATGTGGTTCTTCCTTAGGCCTAAAGCCACTGACCTAGCAGATGTCCAGCAAATGTTGACATGAACTGGAAGTTCCCCAAGACAAGAGCAAATATAAGGTCTCTTTAGAAAAACACAAGAGACAGAATCAAGATCAAGACCTTGAGTCTGACGTATCCCAAAGTATAAAATTCTGAGCTTAATGTTGGGGGGGGTTCCCTAAAAAGCCTCATGAAGGCCTCTGACCCACTTTTCATTGGACAGGGAGGGATTACCTTCAGGGCAGGAACTGCTTTGAAGAGTAGTCGTGCCCAGGCCAATGAACAAATAAGCAGCCTTCTCAGTGGACTGAGTGTGTGTCTATCATCTGGCTCCCTCTAATGGGGAAAATAAAAAATAGTCCAGAACGCTGTCATCACCTGTTCTAGCAGTGAGAACCAGTTTCAGAAATAAAATATAAGCTTGTAAACACAAGCTTTTGAACCACTTAATTGTAATTTAGAAAACAATGATGTAGTGACTTAAAACAGTATTTCATCATGCCAGGTATGTGGAAAAAGTTGCAGATAAATAAACTTCAATAGGAAACAACATAAAAATATAGTGGGCAGCTCTTATCGTTCAGGTATGGGAGAAGTCCATGAGTAATACGTACCAAATTGATCAATGCTTCTCAAAAAGCCTATAAGTGTCCTTCCATCTCGAAGCAGGACCAAGTGCTTTTCTGGGGAGAGGAAAAGAGATCTTCAAAAAATGAACTGTTAGCTTCAGCGAGTTTACAGGCAAACAGAAACAGAGTTAATAGCAGATTAAGCTTTACCACTTCCTCTTACCAGAGCACTTAAGGCGGAGTTCATTGAGAAACTAGAGGGATGACCACAGCAGCTGGATATTAGTTTAGATGAGAAGACGGGTGGTGAAAAGAGTCTAAGAGGGGCAGCAGAGTGGGGAAGGACTGGGCACGCAGTCAGGGGGCCCAACGGACTGGCTCCAGATGCCGGTGCTTGACAGTTAAACCCTGTCAGCATCACGTCAGTTTCTATACCCGCCAATTTGGAAATTTAATCTAGATGGTCTTTATGATCTTAATTTTCCAAAATTATTTTCCTCTCAACTTATAGAGTTTCTATTTCACATTTTGGAATCAGAGACGATTTCAAATAAAAACAGTACCAAAGACATGTAAAATGAGGATGCTGATAATAAAACCAGAGCAAAAATTCAACAGAATGTATTGAAAGCTATGTACTGTTCTGGGGCCTAGACATATCGTAGAGAATAAGACTCAAGAGTCACCAACCTTAAGAACTGGTGGAGAAAGGCAAACACATTTTAAAAAATGACCTATCGTGATTGGTCTAGCAGAATAAAAACAAGATAGCAGGATAATATGAGAAAGGGAGGGGAAGAAGGATAGAAGAGAGGGTGGTGGGGACTTCCTGGGTAGTCCAGTGGCTAAGACTCTGTACTCCCAATGTAGGGGGCCCAGGAACAAGATCTCACATGCTACTAAGAGTTTGTGTGCTGCGACTAAAGATACCATGTGCTGCAACTAAGACCGGGAGGAGCCAAGTAAATAAACATAGGAAAAAAAAAAAAAAGAGAGAAGGTAGCTAGGGAAAATCTCTCTGAAGAGGTGACTCTGAGCTGACACTGAAGGACAGTAAGCCAGTCACTAGAATAGCTAGCAAAAATCTCTTATTCGTCTTTAATGCCATGCATGAAGTACTTTCTACATGCAGAACTTGGACCATAAAGAAGGCTGAGCACCAAAGAACTGATGCAAGACTCTTAAGAGTCCCTTAGGCAGCAAGGAGATCAAACCAGTCAATCCTAAAGGAAACTGACCCTGGATATTCATTGAAAGGACTGATGCTGAAACTCTTTTACTTTGGCCACCTGATGCAAAGAGCTGACTCAGTGGAAAAGACTGATGCTGGGAAAGGCTGAGGGCAGGAGGAGAAGAGGACAAGAGAGGATGAGATGGTTGGATGGCATCATCAACACAATGGACATGAGTTTGAGCAAACTCTGGGAGACAGTGAAAGACAGAGAAGCCTGGCCTGTTATATAGTACATGGCGTTGTAAAGATTCAGACACCACTGAGCGACTGAACAACAAGATGCAGAACAGTGCAACAAGACAGTGATTCTTTCCTGAAGGAAAGAATAGGCTTTTTTGGGTTATAATTAAGAACCACAAGAGGGCAAATCTTAATTACATGAGAGTGAGAGAAACTGTATCTAGCTGGAGGTATCTGAGTTGGAACTTAAAGGGTAGATAATTTTTGGCCATGGGAAGAGTGAATAGGGACTGGGAAGAGTGACAGGGACTGGGAAGAGGAGGGAAATCTGTAATTTAGGCAGAAGAAAATGGAGCTCTGTATCCAAATGTGTGGCTGAAAGTTGAGGGTTTCAAGGGAATAGGAGATGAAGTCAGAAAAGTACTGGGAGCAGGCTTAGTTTGGATGTGACTTCATGGGGAACAAGACAACTCTGAAGATTCAACTGGCAGAAAAGAGAGAATGGTTTTGAGGCTATTACCAGAGTCTGAGACATGAATAAGAGACCTGAACCAGGGCAGAGATGGGAAGGGAGAGGATGAGAGGATCAAGACACTCCAGTTATAAGTGATGGAATTGGTCAACCAAGTGTGTTTGTATATGTGGATATGCGTGTGAGAGAGTGGGAAGCTGAAGAGATGGGTTAAAGATGATGCAAGAATTTTGAGTCATCCTGTAAGGGAGGACCATGTACGAAAAGTTAGGAGTGAAAGAAGCAAGATCCCGTGGAAGGTGTTTTGCTGTTGTGATTCTCAAGTGGTATCAAGACACCTGTGCAGAAACGTCAGCTGGCAACTGGAGATGTAAGACTGGGAGGCCAAAGAAGTTTGGATCAGAGCAATTTTGGATATGTCCACAAAGATGTGATATCATTATTAAAGTCCAGGAACTCTCCTAGAGATTTAAAGAAAGCAACAGCCAAAGATGGAACCTAGGAGTCCATCTATTTTAGGGAACAATAACTGTTGCAGAGAGAAGAAAATCAAGTACCAGTGTTGGAGAAATCAAGAAAATGAAGAATCCTATGATAATGGTATCAGAGCGCCAAAAAGGGGAAGGAATGCATTAGACAGATGTCTTTTAAGATTGCAGTTTCAGTAGCGTGTTGACAAAAAATTATCTGATTGCAGGGTGATAGAGATGGTCTACTTCAGGTACCCAGGAAATAGAGTTAAAATGGGAGATGATTTAAGAGGTGTGGGGGTACAGATGTGAAAAAAGGAATGGGAATTTGATGGTGAAATATAACTGAAAAAAAAAATGAGACAAGAACATACATAAAGGAGAGCAAGAGATATGAGAGGAAAAGGGTATAAACGGATTCCAGAAGCAGCTGGAAGGAAAGAGAAACAAGACACAGACTGAAAGGGAGGAATAATTACAACTGAGATGAGAGGATGGGTGAAAATATAGAAAGACTGAGGAGAGAGGAGGAAAGCATGTGTGTGTGTTGCAGTGAAGGCTGCATATGAAACGATATGAAACCATTCAGTAAAGGAGGGGCTTGGAATCTGCAAACAGGGGTTAGAGACTTGAGAAAAACAATTATTTTTAGTAGAATGGCAGGGTGTGCCAGGGATCTCAAATAACTCAGATACATAACGAGAGATGAGAGCACCATACTCAGACAACTAGAATTAAAGATTTCATTACACGTTACAGACAAGCCTGTACAGTGGTTATTCACACATGAATTTGATCCAAGCTACACTATATTCCTTTCAGCAGCAAAATCACTAATTTGGATCTAAAAAGTGCTTTCAGACGACAGGAAGAGGATTTCATCACAAATTCACTCTACATACACAGTAACTGCAGAGATTGCTGAACTTCTTTGGAACTGTGTGGTAACTGTTTCGCAGCAATTACAAGTTAATGAGACAGATCACACAATTGGCACAACTTAAAAAAAATGTTTTAGGGATAACTCACACATGAGAGTTTGGAAAAACGAAAGACAACTGATACAACCGAGCTCTTCTTCAGGATAGTGACTAGGAATAAGGGAGGTCTTAAGAGCAAGAGAAAACTAACAGAAGAAAAAAGTAAGTTTGAAATGACTCAGTCTTTCTGGAAAAGTCATTACCTAGTCTAAAAAGCTAAATACTCTCAAACGGTAAGAGACTGCAAACGGCCACACAGTATAAACTCTGTTTACTGCTAATTAAGTCCAACTGCTGTTGTACTACTGTTTTCGTTTCTGCAAGAATCCTTTCTCTAAGAATCCCCATTCATCCATCCAGTAACCACCTGGTACTTCGAAACACCACAGGTGGCAGACGACGGGCCGGGGAAACGGTAACCTTCACATGTGAGCTTCAGCAGCCGCATCCCTGAAAAGCAGAAATGAATTCTACAGCTTGCCCGGGGGGACCGGGGGAAGCTGCGAGAGGCGGGATACAGGGAGTAGGCGAGAAAGTGGCAAACGGCGTGTTCCGTGACTCCGGCTTCCTCTCGGGAGGATGCTGACGCCGGACGTCCAGAACTGGACTAAAAACACACCGCCCCCGGCCCGGGCTCATTCTGTCAGCTTCCTCCTTAAGGGGCACCCTCCTGGGAGGAAAGGTCTCACTCCCGACTTCACTCTGAGGAGAGGAACTACTCACTGTCGATGTCCTCGATGAGGCTGGCGGTGCCGGGCATATAGTTCATTTTTGAGTCGAGAGAGAGCTAGTGTATAGCGGCGGTGGGCCAGTGCGTCCCACACCTCCTTCCTCCTTACCGCGGTCGCCGCCTCTGCGGGACCGGGACAGGAACCCGGACCCGGACCGCCGCCGCCGCCCCGGCTTTCAGTAGCCGGGGCCTGCCGGAAGCGCCGCCATGTTGGCCCACCCACTTCCGGCATCGCGTGCCCGCCCTCAGGAAGAGGCGTGGCCGTCGTGTGGTTTCCCCCCCGGACCCCTCCCCGGGATACCCTTTCCGTATCCCTGACTTGAAGGAAAGAGGCGTCTAGACTTCACGGACACTGGGGAGGTGTGTTCTTCCTTTTAAGGAACGCTCGTCCTCCGGCTTCCTAGACCCCAGAGCCATGGACAGCCGCCCTCGGCCTCTCAGGACGCGGAAGCGGGGCCCGGCCTAGGATTGGCTGTTGCAGGCCGACCCCCTTTGCCCGCGGCCCATTCGCGCTCCCCCGCCGGCGCCTGCGCGCTGGGCCGGCCGTGGGGGGCGGGAAGCGCCTGGGGGCGGCAGAGCCCATGTCGGCCTTGAGGCGTCCGGGCTACGGCCCCAGCGACGGCCCGGCTTACGGCCGCTACTACGGGCCCGGGGGCGGGGATGTGCCGGTGCACCCGCCCCCGCCTATCTACCCGCCGCGCCCCGAGCCTCCCCAGCCTCCCATGTCCTGGCGGGGGCGCGGGGGCTGCCCGCCGGAGACCCCCTGGCCGGGGGAAGGCGGAGGAGGCGATGGCTACTACGCGTCTGGAGGCGCCTGGTCGGAGCCGGCTCGCGCTGGCGGAGGCCTCCAGGTGAGCTTTGCGCCACCGGTCCCCGGGGTGGGGTGGGGGGGTCCGATAGGGGAGTCTTTGGGGGTGAGGGCCATTGGGATTGATAACAGCTCCCAGGAGTTGGTAATGAATTGGGTTTCGTGCGTTTTCCTAATACGGCTTTGGGGAGACTAGAGACTAGGATCGTGGCTGGGGGGTATATGCTTGTGTTTTCTCTGCCCCTCCTCTTGTGCTTCAGCCGTAATAAATGTCTTCTTAACCAGGAAAAAAAAGATCCTGCGCTGAACCTGCTGAGCTGAGTAACAGGCTGCGAATCTCTCTTCAGGGGGACGAGGTTGGGCTGGAGTGACCTGGCTTTGCTTTTCCAATCCTAACAATTTTATCCTGCGTGGTTCGTGGGGGCCGGCTCTCTCCGAGGAGGGAGGTGGCTGCAGCCCCCTCCCGCTGGGAAGGAACGCGAAGGAAAGGGAGGGATCAGGGCATTTAACCCTTTGCCCCTAAAGCTTTGCCCTGCATTTAACACCAATGATCATCAGTGTTGGAAAGCGCCTATCCGTGGGTTGTTGTGTGTAATCTTAACGGTGACTGTAACGTAGATGTCATCACAGCGTCCCTGTTTTACGATGGAAGAACTGGCCGTGAAAGATTAACTCACTTGCTCAATATATTCAGACCTCTGACATTTTATTCTGTGTCGTAGTGCCGGAAATATACTTCTGTTTTGTTAATGCAGTATTCTTCGTAGCGGATTACGGTTCTATGGTGAGGGCACACCTCTCCTTGTCTTCGGGAATTATAACATTCTCGTTGGTTGAAATGTAATAATGAAGTTTCCAGACATTGCTGGTGGACATGTAAAATGGTTCAGTATTTTGGAAAACGGTTTGGCAGTTCCTCAAAATGTCAAGTGTACTGTTAGGATGTTAACAAGCCTGCTGCTAGATATTTACCCAAGAGAACTGAAAACATGTCCACATAAGAACCTGTACACACTTGTTCATCAGTTCAGTTCAGTTCAGTCGTGTCCGACTTTGCGACCCCATGAATCACAGCCCCCCAGGCCTCCCTGTCCATCACCAACTCCCAGAGTCTACCCAAACCCATGTCCATCGAGTTGGTGATGCCATCCAACCATCTCATCCTCTGTTGTCCCCTTCTCCTGCCCCCAATCCTTCCCAGCATAGGTCTTTTCCAGTAAGTCAGTTCTTCGCACGAGGTGGCCAAAGTATTGGAGTTTCAGCTTGAACATCAGTCCTTCCAGTGAACACCCAGGACTGATCTCCTTTAGGATGGACTGGTTGGATCTTTCAGTCCAAGGGACTCTCAAGAGTCTTCTCCAACACTACAGTTCAAAAGCATCAATTCTTCGGTACTCAGCTTTCTTCACCGTCCAACTCTGACATCTATACATGACCACTGGAAAAACCATAGCCTTGACTAGACGGACCTTTGTTGGCAAAGCGACGTTATTTACAATAGCCAAAAAAGGGAAATATCCCAAATGCTTATCAACTGAAGAATTGATAAAATATAGTATATTCATACCCCTGGAGGGATTGGCAACCCACTCCAGTATTCTTGCTTGGAGAATCCCCATGGATAAAGGAGCCTGGCGGGCTACAGCTTGTAGGGTCGCAAAGAGTCAGACGGGACTGAACGACTAAGCACAGCACAGCACAGTGTATTTATACAATGAAATTATTTAGCCTTAGAAAGTAATGAAGTACAGAGACATTCTGCAAATGGATGAATGGTGAAAATAGGCTACATGGATGAAGACACAAAGACCAAAATATTGTATGATTACATTTTTTTTGAAAAATCCAGGATATAGAAATCTGTAGAAAAATGTGTTGTTTCCAGGGCTGTGGACCTGGGGACATTGAGGAAGACAGATAAAGGGTATGGGGTTTCCTTTGGGGATGATGAAAATATTCTGAATTTAATGACGATAACTGCACAAGTCTGAGTATATTAAAACCATGAATTGTACACTTTTAAAGGGTGAGTTTTATGGTATGTTATATCTTTAAAAAGTTGTATGAGAAAAAACATATAGTGAGAGGTTAATTGTTAACAAAGCTCTATAATTTCTCTGTCTAAATCCGGAATAAGTAGCCGGGGGATTTTGGTCCCATGCCAGAGTAGCGTGATGAAATACTTGGCCTGTAAGCAGGCAGACTAGACTGAGGCTCACTTGAAGGGGTAGAGGGGAGGCCCGCTGAGCTGAAGACTCTGCCTGGACTTGCTGTGTTGTATATTTTGTTTTTGTTTTTGGCTAGGGTTAGAGAGGACTTCCTAGGTGGTTCAACAGTAAAGAATCCGCCTGTCATACAAGAGACGCAGTTTCAATCCCTAGATCGGGAAGATCCCCTGGAGAAGGAAATGGCAACCCACCCCAGTGTTCTTGCCTGGGAAATTCCATGGACAGAAGAGCCCAGCGGGCTACAGTCCGCTTTGTGATTTTTTTTTTAAGGGTAGAGAAGTTAAGATCTCAGTGTCATGCAGGGAGTTGTTAGATATGGTGGAGTTCAGGCGTGCACACAGGTGGGTGGTGGTGCTGGAGGGGTGGAGGACAAAGCTGGGATGTGTAATGGGCATCTGTGAATCATTTCAAGGGTCTTTCAGGCGGATATTTCTGAAACTCAGTAAGTATCGGATGATAATTTCTTAGGCAGCAGTAGGAAACTAATACAAAAGGTAAATGTAATGCCCTACATACTGCAAATGTCTTTTCTAAATTTGTGGCTTGTCTTTTGACTTTTCTGTGGTTTTTGACGTATGTTTTGCATTTTTATATAGTTAAACATGCCAGACTTAAAAAAGGTATAGGAACCCTTTAAAACCGTCCTCTAAAACTGTGGGCCTTGGACCAGAAGCTTCAGCTTCACTAGGGGACTGTTAGAAGTGCAGACTCTTTCCTCCTCCATACTTACTGCTGTGCAGATTAATAAGATTCTCAGGTGATTCATACGCATATCATGTCTGCAAAGCGTTGCACAACGGAATTGAACATATTGAGATGACGTTGCTCTGAACCACTACAAAGGCTTGACTCTATATTAATATATTTAAATATGGCTGGGGAAAAATGGAGAACCTCTTACTGTTTTCTTTTTTTACCTTAGCTATACTTGCAGCGCTGTAGTTTTATTCCTAAGCTTGCAGCACATACATCACTTACAAGCTTGTTCGAAATGCTGTATCTCAGGCCCTGCTCAAAGCTTTTAACAAGACATCCCTTTGCCGACAGAGGTTTGTGTAGTCAAAGCTGTGGTTTTTCCAGTAGTCAGGTCCAGATGTGAGCTGAACCATAAAGAAGGCTGAGCACCGAAGAATTGATAATTTTGAACTGAGGTGCTGGAAAAGACTCTTAAGAGTCCCTTGGACAGCAAGGAGATCAAACCAGTCAATCCTAAAGGAAATCAACCCTGAATATTCACTGGAAGGACTGATAGTGAAGCCGACACACAAATGCTTTGGCCACCTGATGTGAAGAGCCAACTCATTGGAAAAGACCATGATGCTGGGAAAATTTGAGGGCAAGAGAGAAGGGGGTGATAGAAGATGAGATGGTTGGGTGGTATCATCAACACAATGGACATGAGTTTGAGCAAGCTATGGGAGATAGTGAAGGGCAGAGAAGCCTGGTGTGCTGCAGTCATGGGGTTGCAAAGAGTTGGACATGGCTGAGTGACTGAACAACAACAACTGGGTGATTCACATGTTCCCCAAGAACAAGTCATCTGAGAGAGTGCTGAGATAGACGGAAGCTGGAAGCTGCAGCCTCTTGCAACCTCATCTTGGAAGTGATGCACCTTCACTTATGCCGTACACTACTAGTCATAGAGACCGACCCCGGTACAGTGTGGGAGGCAGCTTCACTCAGATGTGCATACAGAAGACAGGGGTCACTGGGAGTTATGCGGGATGGTTACAGTGGGAGGGTTTGGGGAGATAGCTCAGGTTAGGCTCCCAAATTAGGTCAGAAAAGAAAACAGCAGGTGTTTGAACAATGTCTGAATGTAGGTAGGTTTTCTTCTCAGCATTTTATTATAAACATTTTCAAACATAGAAAAGTTGAAACTGTATGCAAAGACCCACATACCCACTACCTAGATTTTCTTAGCATTTATTATATTTACCACATCTATCTATCTTATTTTTTGGATGTGTTTCAAAATGAGTTACATAGATTCGAAAGGCATTTTCAAAGGTGTGTATCAACTGGAGTGAGGATTGTGGGAGAAACAGAAGGATTCTGAATTTTCAGTATTTCCTAGGATTAACAAGGAAGAGGAACAGGCTTTTATGGGAAGATGTGGTTTAGTTTTGTACCAAAGAACTAGGGATCATTTCTTTTTAAAAAATGATGTTGGGACTTCTCTGGTGATCCAGTGGCTAAGACTCTGAGCTCCCAATGCAGGGGAGCCAGGTTTGATCCCTGGTCAGGGAACTAGACCCCACATACCCCAACTAAGACCTAACACAGCCAAATAAATAAATATAAATAAATATTTAAAAAAATGATGTTGATTTGTTTGGCTCCATCAGGTCTTAGTTGGGGCATGTGAGCTCTTTTGTTGCTTCATTGCGGTGTGGATGTGAGATCTTAGTTCCACAGCAGGGGATGGAACTCCCTTCCCCTGTATTACAAGGTGGATTCTTAACCACTGGACCACCAGGGAAGTCTCACCTTTACTTCATTTCTGCTGGAAGCCGGTTTGTGATGGTCGTTACCAAGCTCTGGATGCAGTGTATGCAGCTGATTAATGAGATGTCTGAGATTTTCTGTTTTTGTTTTCCGATGTCCAATTTTACAGTCAGTGGCGTTGAGGAGTTGTTGTCTGTGGGGACAAAGCAGTTGATGTGGGGCTCAGCAGGGAGTCTGGGGATGGAGACAGTGATTGGAGAGTCACCACATGGAAACATGGGTGAATTACCTGACTGGGTTATTCTGCCAGGGGAGAGCGTTGAGATCTCGGAGGATGGCAGAGAGAGAAAACCCAGAAGACAATGAGTGAGAATACTTGGATAGGAGGAAAAGCAGGATGTCATGCAATACAGACCACCGCTACTTTGCAGGTTAGTGATATGAGAACTGAAGAGAAGCATTTGGATTGGCAGTTAAAGTATTGTTGATTTTAGTGGTGGGACTTTAAAATAGTATTAAAGTAATGATTGGGGGATTTGGGAAGACAACTAGTGAAAACTGTTAGTAAATGAGAAAGTGGCCACTTGACTGGGAACCAGGGTTGAGAGAAGCATTTTTAGGATCTAGTGGCTTGAGAATGTTTGCCAGCAGAGGAGAGACAAAGCTAGTAGATTGAGAAAAAAGACAATAACAGAAGGAGGAATGTGGTGGGGAGAGGTGGAGTGAGAGGAGAGGAAGACCGAGAAACCTCTGCAGAGCCAGAGAAGGGGAAGTGAAGCTGTTGGGAAGGGGGGGCATTGTAGGAGTTCAGCTCTTGGTTGATGAAGCAGGAGGCTATCTGAGGGTCAAGGACCTAGGATGGGATTGCTGGGAGCTCGATGTGGTGAATGTTTGAAGGAAATGCTAGGGAAAAGGGAGCTTCCCTTGTGGCACAGGTTAAAGCATCTGCCTGCAACGTGGGAGACCCAGGTTCAATCCCTGGGTCGGAAAGATTCCCTGGAGAAGGAAATGGCAACTCACTCCGGTATTCTTGCCTAGAGGATCCCATGGACAGAGGAGCCTGATAGGCTACAGTCCATGGGGTCACAAAGAGTCAGACACGACTTCACTTTCACTTTCATTCTAGGGAAAAGGGAGGCTGTGTAGGGAAGCATGGTAGAGACCCACGGGAGAGTAAAGCTGAGATTTGTGATGATGGGCCAGTACAGGAGCAGAAAGTGCTTTTTAGTGATTTTTGGCATAGATCGCTGTAAAAATAATTTATAATGTATTTTTCTAACGTGTGTGTGTGTGTTGCTCAGTCATGTCCAGCTCTTTGCAACCCCATGGACTGCAGCCCATCAGGCTCCTCTGTCCATGGGATTATCCCAGCAGGAATACTGAAATGAGTTGCCATTTCCTCCTCTAGGGGATCTTCCCAACCCAAGGATCGAACCCATGACTTCTGCAGCTCCTGCATTGTCAAGCACATTCTTTACCACCGAGCCACCTGGGAAGCCACTTGGGAATTTTCTAATAATTTTTGTCTAATTCTTGTGAAAACATATAAACAAATTTGTAAATGGATTTTAGGTAGAACCAGCGCTAATCAGATTCCTCTGCTGTTTGATTTGTCTGGGCTGGGATATGCTTTGGAGGCATGGTGGCAAGTCACTTTGTAAAGTTAAACATATTATTCACTTCTTATGGGGCTAGATAGTTCTACAATAAATATGAAGGGAGTTGACTTCAGCCTTCACCTGAGATTTAGGTATTTATTTTCAAAAGAGAAGAAAGTAAACTTGCATTATTTTAATAAAATTTCCTTTGTCACAAGAACTTTAATTCATAATAGTCCCACTTGTAAAAACCTCTTATCATATTTGTTTGTATCATCTTTTAGTATCACCTTTGGGTAGTTTCAGACAGCACATAAAAAGTTTGGAAAGACTTAGGCAGATGATAAAATTGGCAACTTGGTTTTAGAACAGCTTCAGCCAGCTTCCTGTAAAACCAAATGCTATTTCATAGAATTGGTGTCATGTTAGGAAGGCGTTGAGCTGCAGACTTGCATTGTTATTGGGAGTATTTTTAGATTTGTTCCATTTTGTCCAAAAGGGGGGAAAAAAAAGCAAAGGCAATCTTTTTAATTAAAACTTAATACAGATAATAATTTTTACTGCTTCATTGAGGACATTCTTTTTTCATATGTCATATGACATTTTTCAAATGTCACCATTTTTAAGGTATAATTCTGTGAATTTTGACACATGCATATGATTATGTAAGCACTATCACAATCAAGGTATAAAAATTTATCCACCTTTAAAAAAAAAGGACTCTGAGGATAAAATGGAAGAGTAAGTATTTATTCATCTCTAAACCACATTGAAATTACAGAAAAAGAACTGTGTTATTTTTAAAAATATTTTTATGAGGTCATTTGCATAACATTATGTCTACACTATATATTCAATATTTCGAATGTGTTTCAGTCAGTTGCAGTCATTCTTTTTATTGCTTAAATGATCTTATATTAAGCCAATGGGAGACCCCTCCCCTCTTTTGGCTTCAAAGTTCTTTTGACATGACCCATTGATTTTTGACTGCTTCTTTGATTTCTGGTACAAGATGTGCCAGGCTTCTTATATAGCCTGTCCCAGATGTTATACTCAGGCATTCCGTTAAGAAAAGTTGATTTTTTTGTTTGTTTTAATTAGAGAATTTTATGTAGAAGTTATATGTGTCAGGATCCAGATAAGAAAGTAGAACCTACACTAGTTCCTTTATAAGAGAGAATTTGATTTAGGAAATTAGTTAAATGGGTGTTGGAGATCTGAAAAGGTAAAAAGAGAATATGGAAGTAACTCAGAAGATAGTTATGGCAGGGAACAACCTCAGTTCCTGGGGCTGGGGAATAAAGAGGGAGAGATTGTGGAATTAATAGAACCTGGAAACTCAGAAGAATGACCTGTGTCACTGGACCCAAGGAGGCACTGGTATCGGTACTTCGAGGGAGTTCTCAGGAAACCAGGAGCCTGGAGACGGCTGCTGGCCGACACTGCCTGCAGGTTGACAGGCTTTGCTGGCCTGGCGCTGGCAGAAGCCGGAGGCAAGCAAGCACAGAGGAAGGATCGAGTCCATTCTCCCCTCCTCTAACCTAGTGCCCCCTATTGGCAGAATCAAATAGTAAACAAGTGATAAAGAGATGTGTTTGCAGACTCCTGACCCTGCATCTCAGAGCCAGTTACAGAAGGCTGGGTTTGGAGCTGAGGGCCAGCTGGTGTTCACTCAGTCGTATCGGACTCATTGTGACCCCATTGACTGTTGCACGCCAGGCTTCCCTGTCTCTGTCTCCCGGAGTTTGCCCAGATTCAAGATCATTGACTTGGTGATGCCGCCTCATCCTCTGCCACCCCTTCTTTCGTTTCAGTCTTTCCTAGCATCAGGGTCTTTTCCAATAAGTTGGCTCCTTGTGTCAGGTGGCCAAAGTATTGGAGCTTCAGCTTCGGTATCAGTTCTTTCAATGAAAATTCAGGGTTGGTTTCCTTTAGGATTGACTGGTTTGATCTCCTTGCTGAGGGCCAGTAGTTTTTAAGATCACTGTTACAGAAGTTACATTTGGTGTGAGGTGTGCTGATTGCTATCTAGACCTTTTAAATGAACAGTTATACAAAATGAGCATTTAAAAAAAAATTATTGAGTAATTGATTTTCAATGTTGTGACTAAATGTTTTAAAACAAAAATAAGTGGAGTTCATATTTGTGTTAACTTAAATTTAATGTCAGATTATTTTTCTTATTAGATTGTGTTTATTACTTTAAAAAATTTTTCAGCTTTATTGAGGTATAATTAACACATGAAATTGTAATATATTTAAAGCATACAACATGATAATTTGCTATATGTATATGTTGTGAAAGGATTCTCACCATCAAGAGTTAACACATCCATCACACCTCACATATTTTTTTTTTTTTGGTGTGAATACTTAAGTTCTATTCTCTTAGCTAGTTAGCTAGTTTTAATCATTTATAATACAGTGTTATCAAAAAACACGAAACGCTTCATGAATTTGCATGTCATCCTTGTGCAGGGGCCATGCTAAATCTGTTATTGTTCCAATTTTAGTATATGTGCTGCTGAAGTGAGCACTGTATTTATTACTTTTATATGGAAATCTTGGTTTCTAACAATATTAAGGTAATTATAAATACTTGTATTAATTCAACCCTGTAACAACGTATAAAATAACCTTAAAATAATGCAAAGTTCCAGCTCAGGCATGACAGCGTGAGGAGCTCTTGTGGGCCCATTCCTCCATGAAACTGGTGAAAAATATTTTAAAAAATCAACCATATTAAAGTCTCTGGAAATCATCTCAGGGAATTTAGCAAACGAAGAAACATTTATGATAGAAAATATACTCAAACTCAAAGAGTAGTGAGATTCTGTGGGATCCTCCACCTCTCCCACCCCAGCTCAGTGATACAGAAACTCCATTCCAGACTGGAGGGCAAATAAAACAAAGCTCCTGGCTCCCCAGGTCCCAGCCACCCTGGGAAAGCAGCACGTCAGCATTGCTCATCTCGCCCCCACCTACTGTTGCCGAGGCCACATTCCGGGCAAGTGCGGACAGTAGTGGTGTTTCTACCCCCACCCTGACCCTCCCTGTGGATTGGGGGCTTTACCTTGAGCAGGACACCGAGGCTCTGATCACCCTTTCCCTGACTTGGAGGCAAGCTGGGGAGGCCTGAGGCTCCAGCCTTCCCCCTTCCAGGTGCTCAGCTCTTACAGCAGGGCTGTCTCTCACAGAAGCACACCCTTGTCCCCAACCCAACTGCAGAATGTGGCTCAGACATTTTTCTCTGGAGGCGGAAGCTGTAAAACCAGTAGTTCCTAATGTTTCCCCAAAGGAACTGACTTTATTTGCATCAGAATATGGCTAAGCTGAAGCCTGAGTCTGTTCTCAGAAACTTAGAGGTTGTTGTGAAAGGCAATTGGGAGGAGATCGGTAGATTCATTGCAGATAAAGACTAAACTGTAGGCCAGCTAGTTAGCTGGAGAGAACTGGGGAAAGAGATAGCTGGGAGGAGCCCTTTGCAGTCAGAACACATCTCAGACACTGACTTTGGGAGGTGTCCCTTCCTAGGAACCCAAATGTGATTGGATAGGGTTGTGGAACAATTCACATCCCAGAGTCTTGTTGAAATAGTAGAGAAATTAGCTGGAAATTTGTGGAGTTTAACAGCTCCACAAATATTTATATGTACTCAGTAAAGAAGTTAAAAAGCTGCATTAGAAAACACTCACTTTGATGCAAAAGCAGTAAAGGAAGAATAAAGGAACAAAACCAAATATGAGATACAGAAAATAAAAAGTAAAATGGCAGATATAAATCCAGCTATATCAATAACAGCATCAACTGTGAATAGGTTAAACAATCCAATCAAAGACAGGGATTGTCAGACTGGATTAAAAGAAAAGATTTAACTCTATGCTGTGTGAGATAATAGAAAAAAATATATGTATATATTGATATCTACCCCAGGCTTTTGGCATAGGTCTCTTGGAAACCCTTGTAATTTCCTACGTCATAAATGGAAGAAGCCAGTCACAATTTATACCATAAATCACATATTATATGATATATGCTACCACTTATATGAAGTGCCCAGAGTAGGCATATCTATAGAGGTAGATTAGTGGGGGTGCAGGGCTATGGAATGGCAGATAGGAGGATGCAGCTGGTGGGAACAGTTTCTTTTTGAGGTTTGAAATGTTCTGCAGTTGATTGTGTGATGATCACATATATTGCTTTCGTATATCTACATATACTAAAAACTATTGACTTGCACAGTTTAAATGAGCAGATTGTATGGTAGTAAATTATGTCTTAATGAAGCTGTTAACGCAAGTAGTAACACCACTATTTTGACTAAGAGATAACTAACGGATGCAGTTTAGGTTTCTTTCTTTACAATTTGTCTGGTCCTTGGAAAATATTCCACTGAGAACGTACAGGCAAAGTAATATGATTTAAAGTCGTTAGAAATAATCCTTGCTGTGTGGTTATGTTACCAACTTGATGTTTAGTTATCTCATCAGTTGATTTTCCCTGTAGTAAAAAACACTCCGAGTTGTAGCTTACAACAGTGAATATTTCCTGCTCACGTTCTGTGAGGTCGCTGCAGGGGCTCGCTCATCTTCAGGTCCCAGGCTGGAGGGCAGGGGTGCAAAAGGGTTATTAGAATTTGTGTTGACTCCTAAATCCTTTGTTTAACACCTGCATGCTGTCACTTACCCATATTTGTGTGTTTTGCATACAAGGTTAAATAACATGTTCAAAATATGTGAATTTGTACCTGTTTCTCCAGTTCACGTCCACCATACTCAATTCATCTTCACCTTTCTCTAGTCAATATATTATCCTTTTTCATGTGAAAATACTGGTTCTCAGTAACACTGTTCTATTGATTTATTTACTTTATTCTATAATACAAAATGGTTGAAAACTTAAAACACTAATATTACCAATGGCATATTATAAATTTAACATTTGTTTGCATTTCTTTATCTTTAGAAGGTAAACCATTAAGGATATCCTTCAGAAGATTGTTCAAGAGTTACTTGAATTAATTTTTTTGTATATGTGTGGTTATCAATGTGTTAGTTTTTTTTTTTTTTAAGATAAAATACAGTTTGAATTCAAACTAAAATTTTCACATAAATTTAAGGACTATACAGTTTTTTGTTTAGCCATGCTGGGTGGCTTGCAGGATCTTTGTTCCTCAGCCAGGGATGGAACCTCTGCTAGGGCTGCCAGGGAATCCCAGGACTGTGGGGTTTTTAATTCATTCTTCTTTGTGTTGTTGGTGATTACTTGGTTGTGGTTTATCTGCCTCCTCTGGGGAATGTAAACTCCGGGCGGGGCCTCCACGTTTCTCCAGACAGTGCAGTGCTTGGTTAATCGTGGGTCCTCAGACACGTTTGTTGAAGAAATAAATGAGTGAAACGTGTGTGCGCTGTTGCTCAGTTGTGTCTGGTTCTTTGCGACCCTGTGGGCTGTAGCCCGCCAGCCTTCTCTGTGCATGGGATTTTTCAGAAAAGTATGCTGGAGTGGGTTGCCATTTCTTCCTCCAGGAGATCTTTCCAAACCCAGGGATTGAACCCACGGTCTCCTGCCCTCTTGCATTGCAGGCGGATGTTTTACTACGGAGCCACCTGGGAAACCTCTTGATTTCATTAATCCTGTAGACCTCATCTCCCATTATGAAAATACTGATTTCCAGTCACACCAGTGTAGTCATTCATTAGCAGTACCAACAACGTTGGTAATTATTAATACGCTTACTGAAAAATTCATTTGGGGGAGTCTACAGACTGTTTACCTGTGAGTTGTGATGTTGGTCAGATTACTGTGCATTATACTCACTTGAAAGAATTTCCTTCTGTGAAGTTGTTTTATCAGTTCAATATTTAGTGTTTATTGTATTTTGCTTCCTTTCAGGGATTTAAAAATACTTCATTATCTTTCATAATTGTGTAAAATGTTCACGGTTATTCTAAAGTTAAAGGTACAAAACAGGATGTATTTAAAGGAAGTCTACCTTCTGCCCCATAGCTTTGTTTTTTAACTTTTTGTTATGGAAACTTGGTGACACATTCATTTTGTAAAAGTAGAGAAACTAGTGTAATAAATTCTCAGATATCCGTCACTCATCTTCAGCAACTATCAGGTAATATTGTTAATCGAGTTATTACTCATTAGACACCCAATCACTTGTCACACTGTTAATCACAGTAGTTTAAAAATAGGTTTTAAGATTTGTTTAGGGTAGTCTTGAGGGCAAATTGGTATTTTGAGCGAGGCAGTGTGCTCTGCTAGGAGAAATAGATGACCCACGAAAGTTCTGTAGGTGGTTAGAAGTTACGAGGCGCAGAGCTGTGAGGAGGGGTTTGGCCTTTTAGCAGGGCCAAAGACAGTTCATTTACACGTTCTAAGAAGACAGGGACAGGTTGGTAACTTCAGGAAGTAGGAAGACAGAGTTTCTGTCTGATTGCTGCCTTTTTTTTGGTGAAAGATGAGATAAAGTTACCAGTTGATGAGTGAGGGGTGTCATCATAAGAGGATACTGGAGATCTGAAGGGACAAGAAGGTGAAATATTAGTAGCAGTTGTGCAGAGTGGGATGAACATGCCGAGGAATGGTGGTATAGTTGTTAGGCAGTGCTATAGTTGTTAGGCAGTGCTGAGTGTCTGCTCGTGTGAAACCAGAAAGCTTGTGTTTCCACTGATCTTTAAGTGAAGTACAGATGGGAAGTCAGGGGCTAATGGGTTTTTGCAGAGAGTACATCTGAGGGAAAGAGTGGTAAGGGATGAAGGTGTTGGAAAGCTGAGTAAGGAAGGAGTGAGGAGAGAGAGGGTGGAGAGGCAGCAAAAATGTGTGGGGGCTTTGGAGAAGCAGTAGGAAAGGACAGAAACCCAGGAAGTTCTGGGGATTTAGGTGTCACCATTGCTGGGGTGAGTCAGCTTCAACTCTTGTCTTTTCACCTCTTTTTAATTAAGATTCAAATTCTTGGTAGAGAGAAACAATTAATTAATCAAATACTGCTTAACTGGGGGGAAGGAAGGGAAGTTATTAATCAGGGGAATTTGCCTGATTGAGAAATCTGGTTGTTAGGATGTGAAGTTTGCTCGTTTCTATATGCTCTAGTTGCTCTATTATGTAAAGGAGATGCTACTTGCCCAGCTTGTATAATGTCATGTGGAATAACTGCATGCTTTGAAAACAAAGTGTTATGAAACTGGTAAGTACTGCAGTTAAGCTCAAATGGTGATAATTAAATTCTCAGTGACTACAACTGCCAGTGAATTCCTTTGTGAAACCATATTTGAAGATTTGAAGATCCTATTTAAGCTTAAAATTGAACTATAAAGCTCAAAGCAAAATAGCTCAATTTATGGGATAAAAAGTGCATATATTAAAGTAGCCTGAGAAATTTTAAGTTGATCTTGTCTCTTGTCAGAGTATATTTGCTTATTGGAAATGATTGGAGTGAAAGCTGTAGAAATTAATGTCATAGCTGGATTTTCTCCTTGGAGTGGTAATTATTCTACCTAATTTTCTGATACTGAGTTAGCTGTGGGCTGCCAGAGGAAAGTTTAGCCATAGCAGAAAGGAGAAGAATGTGAAAAAACTAGGAGTGTGGCAGGCAAAGAAGTTGAGTATTGAAGGCATATGCATTTGAAGTAAAATTTAATAGTAAAAGGCTTCCCTGGTGGCTCGGATGGTGAAGCGTCTGCCTGCAACGTGGGCGAGCTGGGTTCGATTCCTGGGTTGGGAAGGGCCCCTGGAGAAGGAAATGGCAGCCCGCTCCAGTACTCTTGCCTGGCGAATCCCATGGACAGAGGAGCCTGGTCCATGGGGTCGCAAAGAGTGGGACATGACTGAGCCACTTCACTTTTCACTTAATAGTAAAATATTAACTTCAAGTTGCAAAGCTGTTGAGATAAGTAAATACTACTCTTAACAATGGCAAAGAGCTGTAATTGGTCTGCACTCATAAAATTAGTAGTGATGGGTTAGGGATTGGAGAGGAATAAAGGAATTGAATGTCTCTGGTTTTGCTAATTGTCTGGACATAGTAGATACATCATTTGTTATTGAATATAATTGGCATAATACACAAGAATAGTTACTAACTGCTTTGTTCTCGGACGCACAGTTTACCAAGTATCTGCACCAGTTTTAATAACGAGTGATTTTAGAGTGGAGTCCCATTGCTTTTTGTCTCTTGACTTTTTCCTTGCTTACACCAGCCTCTATATCAACTTTTCAGAATGATGTAAGGATGTTAGTAAAAGTGAATTTACTTTCCTTTTTTCCCTTAGGAGCAGCCACCATATCCTAGTTACAATTCTAACTATTGGAATTCTGCTGCCCGACCTCGGGCTCCTTACCCAAGTACATACCCTGTAAGACCGGAAATGCAAAGCCAGGTATGATCTGAAAATGATAGACTTTCTGAATTTTCTCTTACTGATCTGAGTTATTTTCAGAATCTGTGGAGATTTTATAGTAAAGATGTGTGGGGGTTTGTTATGTAATGGAGTCTATCTTAATCATTTTAACATTTTTAATGCAGAGGTAGGGAAGTATCTAGGCAGATACTACGTAAGGCAGAAGTGGCTTGAGGCATGATCTCAGGACCTGGAAACAACAAACACATAATGTACCTATTTCTAAAAATTTGTTATTTTATGGAGCTGTAGTTGACACATAGCGTTATATTAGTTTCAGGTATATAATGTGAAGATTCAGTATTTGTATACTTTCCAAAATGATCACATAAAGTCTAGTTAACATCTGTCACCATACACAGTTACACATTTTTGTTTTCTTGGGATGAAAAGTTTTGAATGTACTGTTTTTGGCTGTGGCCAGGTCTTCCTTGCTACCTGCAGAGAGCGGGGGCTGGTCTAGCTGTGCAGCGGTTTCTGTTGCAGTGTGCAAGCTCTAGGGTGCAGGGCTTCAGTGGCTGTAGTTCCCGGGCTCTGGAGCACAGGCCCAGGAGTTGTGGCGCGCAGGCTTGGTTGCTCTGTGGCATGTGGGATCTTCCTGGGTCAGGGATCGAACCCCTGTCCCCCATGGGGCAGGCAGATTCTTTACCACTGAGCCACCAGGGAAGCCTCTGTGATGAGAACTTGAGATAAACTCTCTCAGTTTTTAAATGTGCAGTGCGATATCTAACTATAGTTACTAGAGTACACATCGCGTTCTGTGGTTTATTCACTTTGTAACGGGAAGGTTGTACCTTTTGACCACCAGCCCGCTGCTCCACCTCTGGAACCACCAGTCTGTTGTCTATCTATGAGTTGGCTTTTTTGTTTGCTTGTTTGTGTTTTGAATTTTTCATATAAATGAGATCACGCAGTGTTTGTCTGTGTATCACATTTAACTCAACACCTCCAGGGTCCACCCATGTTGTCCCAGTGGCAAGGTTTCCCTGGTGTTTTGCTTGAACAAGACTCTGTTGTGTCTTTTTCTTTCATTCATCCACTGCTGGACATCTAGGGTGTTCTGTGTCTTAGCAGTTTAAATTAGTGAGCATGGGGGTACAGTTAACTTTTTAAGTTGGTGTTTTTGTTCCCTTTGAACGTATTCCCAGAAGTGGAATTGCTGGATCATGCGGTAGTTCTGATTTTAGTTTTTTGAGGCACCTGCATACTGTTTTCCATAGTGGCTGTACCAGTATACCTTCCCATCAACAGTGTGCATGGGTTTCCTTTTCTCAGCATCCTCATCCAGTACTTCTTGTCTTTTTGAGAATAGCCATTCTAGTAGGTGTGAGGTGGTGTGTCGCTGTGGTTTTGATTCTCATTTTCCCAATGATTAGGGATATTGAGCACCTTTTCATGTACCTGCTGGCCATCTTGTATGTCTTCTTTGGGAAAATGTCTATTCAGATCCTCTGCCCATTTAAAAAATGTTTTTGTGTATGATGGCACATGGCTTGCAGGATCTTGGTTCCCCAGTCAGGGATTGAAGCTGAAGTTATATTTATGTCTCATATGTGTTTTTATGCTTTTACTACTTGTATATGCATTTTTATAGTACAATTTAACATTTTTAAAGCATTTTATTTTTAAAACATATCAAGTTTTTAAACTCGATATAAGTGGTTTCATCCTAGCATTCTCTTGCAGCTTGCTTTTTTTAACTCAATATTGTTTTTCCCTTTTCTGTTGCATAACATATGAGACAAGCATTTCCCTAGTGTGCGGAATTGGTGGGTTTGGGTATGTACATCTTTATTTAATATAGCCAAATTACTTTTCACAGTGATTAGACAGCCAAGAGCTCCTTTATTTTCCTTGCTGCCAACCTACTCTTCAGAAGATTTAAAAACTCTGAAACATCTCTGAACTCTGATCATTAGCTCATGCTTAGTCATGGTCTATAACGATTGCAAGGCTAATACATATTCTTCTAACTCTGGTTGTTGTAATCACGCATGTTGTAGCTCTGATCTGTTGACCCACAGGGTACTTGGGAAAAATATGATAAATATACAGATTTTCTAGTAATGATTGTGGTGGGGGCTTTTGGTTTGTTTGCCTGACTGGGATTGAACTCTGAGCCAAAGCACAGAATCTTAACCAGCAAGGAAGTCCCTGTGGTGGTTTTTTTCTGTTGTTGTTTGTTTAAAATCCTCTCATTGGTCATGAATGCAACTTGTTTTTCTAAAGCTGCTTTCCCACTTATCTAAAGGATCAAAGACAGATGTTTTCACATTGATTTTCTGATAAAGAAGATAATTCTGATTTCTGGAAGATTTCACCATTGAACACCAAGTGCCTGGGAAGATAAATGCTCAAAGAAAGACAACTGAAGTCCTTTTATAATGTTCTAAATTGAGAAATCGTGATATGAAAGGACTTTGGTCAGAACCTGTAATACCTTTTCATTTAATTTAAAGGAGAACTGGGTTGTCAAATAAAGCTTATTAAGTACCGGAGCTCCCGTGAGACAAAAATTGGACCAGTTCTGTAAGTAGAGATGTTGCATGAGGAAATGACCAGTGGAGGATGATAGACTGGGCAATTCCAAAGGCGAGTGTCAGCAGAAACTCAGGTTGACTTTGACCGCTGATAATTGTGAAAGCTCAGAGTCCTTTTGTGGTGAAGCTTTCCATGTTTTTCAAGATAAGCGCAACAGGAGCAATCGTGGTGTTGCTGATGAAAAAATAATTTTTCCCACTTGGATTGGGTCTGTTTGCTGTTTGGTAGTCAAATATACCAAATGGAAAGGGAATCCATTAACAGTATATCACTTTCTGGGTGAGAGACCTGGCCACTCTTCTCCCCTCAGTCTATCAATTGTAAAACCAACTTTTGGAAGAAGTGTTTCCTCCTGGATAATCTTCAGCTTGCTGTGAGACACCATATGGAGTGACAGTATTTTGACTTTCAAATCCTGAGTCATATTTACATTTACCTCTAGAACAAAAGCAGCACTTGAATTATGTTTTGAGTTTTAAGAACTCCAGTCTCTTGATTTCTTCTGGAATCCAGAATGAGACGTCTACAGAAATTCAATGACTGTCAAAGGTTTTGTTTAATTCTCCTTATAGTGGATCAGTTTCAGATTTTATTTGTTGCCATATCAGCTGAGAGGTTTCAAATCCTAGCTTGCTGTCTTTAGATACAAGCTTCCCTCTATGAAAAAACTGGACTAGATGGAAGTAGCCATATTCTGTGCAGCCCACCAGTTTCTAGACATACTTGGGATTTTGTGACATCTTTAATAGCATAATATTTTTTCTATAAAAATAATACAACTTTATTACTAAATACTTGGGAAACAAAAGAGAGAAAAGCCACTAGCTCTGTCATCATAATATGTCCATATTTTGGTAAATTTGTTTTTAGCCTTCTCCCTATTGTATTTACCCAGTTTTAAACTTATTTTACATATACTTTTTAATTACTTTTTGGTTATCATATGCACTTGTTACAGGATGAAACAACAGGAATTCTTTTTTTATTTTAATAATAAGGAAATTTTCAAACATAATCCTAAGTAATGGGATAGCACAGTGATCTCCCACAGACCACTTACTCAGCTTCAGCAAGTATCATCAATACATGGCCCTCGTGTTTCATCCATGTCCTTAATGTGCTTTGAAGAAAATTCCGAATATCATATTATTTCTCTTGTAAACAATTAAGTATGTATCTTTAATATACAGGGACTTTTTAAAACATTACCACAATGCCATTATGAAAACTTGAAGAAATAAACACTAAAAATAATTCTTTAATGTCAATAGATGTCTGGTCAATTCTGTAGTGAATTTTAAGACAGAATAAAATTCCTTCAGTGAATAGCCTATAATTGACTTAATCATTCCATCAATACAGGATGTTTAGGTTGTTTTCGATGTTGCGTGATGGTGAATCATGCTCTGATGAACAAATCCATTCTTATACCTTTTTTTCTAGTTGAATCATTTCCTTAGGAAGGATTTCTAGAAGTTGAATAACAGTATAAACAGTCACTTTATTTTTTTAATCGTCTTCAGCTGTGTATGCTGTATAAGGGACTTTATTTTTTTTTTGTTGGGGGAGCGTGCCCTGCAGCATGGTGGGTCTCAGTTCCCTCACCAGGGATCGAATCCGGGCCCCCTGAGCTGGGAATGCGAGGCTTAACCACGGGACTGCCAGGAAAATCCCTGTCCCTCTTTTTGATGTGGTAGATTTGGAATCAGATTTAAATTTCATTTTCTCTAGTCATTAACAACTTTAGAAGGTATCAGGATTCTACTCATTTAATTGAGGTATAATTGACAGCATTCATTTCAGATGTATAACATAATGATTTGTATACATTATCAAATGATCACCACATAAGTCTGTTTTATTATCACAAGATTCTTTTTTATTCTTCTACCTAAAATGGGGAAGACTTGTCTAGTTTTAGAAGGATGAGTCCAGAAAAAGTTGATTTCATTTTTACCATGTTAACAAGGTAGACTAGAAATTAATGGAAAACCTGAAGGCAATCATTTACAGTCTAGCTTTAATCTTATTTGGATTACTAAATTGAGGATGCTAGGTATCAATAATAGTCTGGATAGGTGATGTAAAACTGCAGGAAGTGATACATGAGGAATTTGTCCTCTGTGATTTGGGAAGCAGAGTGAGACAGTATGAAAAACACAGGCCTGGAGTCAGATCTGGTTCATTTCCTGGCCTTGCCACAATTATACCAACAACAATGGTGTTTTAAAAATGATCAATTACTGAGCATACTGTGTGCCAGGCACTGTACTGAGCATTTTATATATGTCATCTCATTTAATTTTTACAATAACCCTGCAGAATAAGTTCATGATTTCCATTTTCCTGCTTGAAAAAGTATAGAGAGAGTAAACACAAAACCGGTGGCAGGGCTCAGTCCATCCCTGTAGTCTTTTTTTCTTTCTATTGTATCAGGGTCATTTTCTTCTTTCTTTAGCCGTTCTCCCAGGTTTCCCAGAACCCGCTTTCCAGTGTGTGGGGACAAGTTCCCTCCTGTTAGGTGTAACTGTCAGGTGTTCTTATGAAAGTGGTTGAAAAACGCTGCTCTAAGGCCAGTACTTCATCTTTCATCACAATATACCTTCCCATTGTTATGACACAGACTCTAAAGTGATAATCTCAGTTTAATATATATATATATACAATTATAAGAATACTTCTCAAGGGTTGCTTAGGTAGTTGATATTTTCATTAGTTACTCATCTCCTTTTTCCCAAAGTTCTCAAAGTGAGGGCATTTCAGCTCTTGTACTCATTCATCTTTTTTCTCCCAACTTTGCTTTTTCCAGAGTTTGAATTCTTACACAAATGGGGGATATGGCCCACCATACCCCACTGGCCCAGGGACAAATACTGCCTCATACCCTGGGGCCTATTACACACCTGGGTATGCTCAGGCCAGTTACTCCACAGAGGTTCCAAGCACTTACCGTTCACCTGGCAACAGCCCAACCCCAGTCTCCCGTTGGATGTACCCCCAGCAGGACTGCCAGACTGAAGCACCCCCTCCTAGGGGGCAGGTTCCAGGATATCCTGCTTCACAGGTGAGCACCCTTCTGTTGTCTTTTTAGTTTTTAACTATTAATGAATGGTACCAAGTTTATTTCTCTGTTCCCTTCAAGAGGTTAGGTTTATATTTTTAAATATTTTAGGAATCTCTGTTCACTTCCCGGGGAGTTCTAGGATGATGTCTTCATTTGTGTTTCCTGATGTCATTTATTTATGGTACCTGAGGGACAGACTTAATCCTGTGCTTCACCTGTTAAAGTTTAGGCCCTATTCCTTCTGAGCTTGATGATCACCAGACCTGCCCCTGATATCTTTGGAACCAAGCTTTTGTAGGCTTGGAGACGTTATTGCAACTGTTTAGAAATACTCCAGTTTAACCCTGTAGCAGCTAAAGTATACTCTGTTAAGCGGAGAGGAGGCAGCTCAGGATCTGTTTACACTAGAATATTTTCGTTACTCCTTTAAGTGTTTTTTTGGCAATGACCAGCCTATTTCCTTCCTCTCAACCCAGAACCCTGGAATGAGCGTACCCCATTACCCTTATGGGGATGGTAATCGTAGTGTTCCACAACCAGGACCAACCGTACGACCCCAGGAGGACTCGTGGGCTCCTCCAGGTGCTTATGGAATGGGAACCCGGTACCCCTGGCCTTCAGCTGCGCCCTCTGCACCACCGGGGAGCCTCTACATGAACGAAAGCACTTCATCATGGCCTAGCAGTGGCTCTCCTCAGCCACCTCCTTCACCGCCACCCCCACAGCCTAAGGTAGAAGACTTTCTAAACCTTGTTCTTTTAATGTTTGGGTAATCAAGAGAGCACAATATGGGATTTCTCACACTGGCCTGTGTTAAATTGGGGGCAGGGGCTAGTTTCAAAAAGCTGGTGGCCACCACCTACAACTTTACATAGCCCAGTTCCCTCCCTCTTTTTTTCTTTTTTAAAATAGACTTTATATTTTAGAGCAGTTTTAGGTTCATTTCCTTTTTTTAAAAAGACAGGAAAATGCTCATTTTCTTATTAGTTGTAATACTATCTGAATGTTAACATCAAAGATTAGATTTTGTTACCTCCATCTCCAGACAGAAGACAAAACCAGTGTGAAATAGCATGGTTTTATTAAACTGTACAGTTGAACATCATTTGCTTGGGCCAGGTTCCTTTTTAAGATTTGTCTTCAGGCTTTTTCTCTCAAGGGGAACAGACTATCTAATTCCCATTTATTAAGTCACTGGTCAGATTGTGAGGTGATAAAGATAGATTATGAGGTGTTCATGATGATGACCTACCTCAGGGTAGATTTCAGCCTGTGTACTCAGGAATTCTCTGCCTTTTATCTTTTCAGAGCTGTATTCTCCTCACATGATTAAAGAGGGCTGTCCAGTTTTATTGGTGGGGAATCTTTTCATGTACCTTCCTGGTCAGGTGGAAGATGGGGGCTAACAACTCTGATGCTGATGGATTCTCATTAAAACAGCTTTTCTCCCCTCTCTGCTCTCCCACTCCAAGGACTCCTCCTACACCTACAGCCAACCAGATCAAGGCATGAGCCAGCACAACTTTCCTTGCAGTGTCCATCAGCACGAGTCCTCGGGATCAGTGAATGAGGACAGTTCGGAGCTTTTGGATTCCCAGGTCCAGTATAGTGCTGAGCCTCATCTGTACGGTAATGCCTCCCACGAACATCCCAGCACTCAAGACCAGGGTAATCATCTTGCTGAAGAGTGTTTACCTTCAGATGAAGGGACTCCCCCAAGCATTAAAAAAATCATACATGTGCTGGAGAAGGTCCAGTATCTTGAGCAAGAAGTAGAAGAGTTCGTAGGAAAAAAGACAGACAAAGCATACTGGCTTCTGGAAGAGATGCTAACCAAGGAACTTCTGGAACTGGATTCAGTTGAAACTGGGGGCCAGGACTCCGTCCGGCAGGCCAGGAAAGAGGCGGTTTGTAAAATCCAGGCCATACTGGAAAAATTGGAAAAAAAGGGATTATGAAGGGATTTAGAACAAAGGGGAAGCCTGTTACTAACTCGACCAAAGAACTCTTGATTTTGGTTAATTACCCTCTTTTTGAAATGCCTGTTGATGACAAGAAGCAATACATTCCAACTTTCCTTTGATAGAAAGCTTGAAAAACTGGTAAAGGACTTGGAAGAACAGTTGGGTTATGAGTTGTTTTCAGACCAGTGAATGTACTAGGGAGCTCTCGGGTTATTGGTATTGTCAAGTAGACTCGCCTGGTAAGAAATATATGGGTGTCGTCGGCAAGCTGCTTCTTAAAATCAGCAGGAGGGGAATTCACCTTAATGTAACAGGCTTCTCAGAAACCTACAGGATAAGACTGGATGTTCTTTGGACAGGCTCTGTTTTTTTAAACATCTGGATTACTTGTCACATTTTTGTACATTGTAACTGCTTTCACTGTACACTTTGTGTGTAAATTACAGCCTGGACGTTAGCCTCCTTGGACCCTCTGTTTTGTTTTGTTATTTGCAGTTCACAAATATAGTATGATTCTCTACTTCTTGGTATATTTTGTAGTAATATGTTTAATATAATTACTCAAGAGACTGTATTGACAACCAGATAGTATGGCAGTTCTGGGTAAATTTGTACCCTTTCACCACTTGAATATATTGCACCATGTATTGAGTTTCTGAGGTAGATTGTCTCCTTTTTTGTATAGATTATCAGGTTAGAGTTTTACCACTTCTGTTTTTCTTGTTACTATCAGAAGGTTAATTTGGAAATGGCATGCCTATCGGAATGGAAATGTGGGCATATTCTTTTTTGCTTTCTTCATTGTATTTGGATGAAGCTCCACTTTAAAATTTCCTTTTCCCCTCTCTTCATTATCTTTTTACTACAGCTGCTTCCATACGGAGCAATGTGATGAACACAAATGAAAAACGCCATGGCGAGTAGAAATAGTCACTGCAAAAGTAACAACCACAATCATTTGGGAATGCTATTCTCCATTTAAAATAGTAGCTTCACCGTCAGGGTCCCTGTGAGCAGACTTCAGCTCAGCTTATCTGCTCAGTGTACAGTAAGATATGCAGAGGGTAAAAGAGGGTTCATGCTCTGGGACTGAATCAGCCACAGCCAGAGTGGGAAATTATGTTCTTCTTTTAAAGGCAGATGTGATGGTTAGCTTTGTTTTCCTAGAATAAATTGTGTAGACAGTATTGCCTGTTTTATGAAAAAGATGTTTACCACCACTAATAATAGTCACTTTAGAGCCAGAGTTAAGGAAGGGAGACTGAAAGGGTCTGAGCTGGATTTGCTTGGGTGGTGGTGGTTTAGTCACTCAGCCCTGTCCCACTCCTTTGCGAACCCACGCACTGTAGCCCGCCAGGCTCCTCTGTCCATGGGATTCTCTAGGCAAGAATACTGGAGTGGGCTGCCATTTCCTTCTCCAGGGGATCTTCTTGACCCAGGGATCAAACCCACGTCTCCTGCATTGGCAGGAGGATTCTTTACTCTTGAGCCACTAGGAGAGTCCTTTGCTTGGGTAGTTCTAAGCTATCATGTAGAAGCAACTTAGATAGATAACATACTTTTTACATCTGAAGTGAGTTCCAATATATAGTATGTTATTGGAAAAACTTCTGTTTTTTAATAAGATATCCAAGTAATAATGTGTTTTTTTTCCTCTCTTGACTGCCAGGCCTATTAATAAGAAAACAAATCTTTTAGCCATTTCCTCTTCTTATTAGGGAAAAAAAAAACAATACAAACATATGATGGGAAGAATTAGAGTAAAAATAGTGACTGGGTCTTAGGTTGGTATGAGTGATTTTATGAGATAATATGGTGCCAATTTTATTCAAGGATTTTTATTTTTGGCCTAATATAGGAATGTTAAAGAAAGGCTTTTTTATGAAAATTTGAAAGTTGAAACAAATATTAGAAGGGGGAGAACCTTAAAGCTCATAAACCAGTGAGAGAATGACTGATAAAGGCAAGAACACTAGTTTTTAACTGAGTGCCCATGATACCAGTTTCCCTAAAGTCTTGGTTTATATATATACACATACATATGTGTGTATGTTTTTTAACAGTTATTTAAAAAAATTTTTTTAGCTAATTTTAGACCTCCTGAAGAGTTGTGAAAACAGCGTTTCTGTATACTCTTCACTAATGATCCCTTTATATCAACATCTTACATAACTGTACAACATTTGTCAAGTTAAGAAATTAGCCTTGATACAATACTATTAACTAAAGTAGAGAGTTTTGGAAAGTAGAGATTTTCTTAGTCTTTTCACTAACGCCCTTTCTGTTTCAGGATCCAGTTCAGGATCCTGCCTCAAATTTAGTTGTCATGTCATCATGGTGTCCTCTGATCTGTGACAGTGTATCTATGACCCCTGATGCGATAATGTATTTCTGGCATTATTAACCTCAGCCATTAGCTAAGGTGGTGTCTAGGATTCGCTGCTGTAAACTTACTGTTTCCTCTTTTGTAGTGACTGAATGTTTGCTGGAGATAACGTGAGCTATTCGAATGTCCCATTTCTGCTGAAACTTCAGCCCACTCATTTTTGAATCCATTGGCAGATCTTTCTTGTGTTGATTCCTACTGTGGGGTTCCAGTGTGACTTTGTTGCTCGAAGTCCTTCTACATTTATTAATTGGATTCCTTCTTAAGGGAGGGCTGTTGCTTCTGGATTTATAGTTTTAATTATAAGATATTCAGGATAAGGACAGACTTTGAACTTAAAGATGTAAACCATGTTAAAATGATTCCAAATGCCAGTGTCAAGGAAAGGAAAACTAAATTGGCAACCTCTTCCAGAAAATACAGTGAACTTAAGGAAAATCAGTGTTCATTTTTTTGTGTGTGGATTTGATTCAGTTCTTGACTTAGTATTCACTCCAGACTGAATTCAAAATGTTTTTGATATTTCAAATCTGGACTTTTAAAAAAGTGTCTTAAGTTTAATATTACTTTGAGGATAATTTTTGTGAAAATCTTGAGTAAAGCTACCCAGATCTGACGTGTTAAACACAACTATCTCTTTTTTATAATAACTGCTATTGTTTCAAATACAAACGCAAGTATAAACATTTAGACAAGTATGTCCCAACAGAGTATCAGTGGCATGGCCTAGTCTCTACATACTTGGTGGGGAATTCTTCCAAATGCTTTGAAAAATAGGGCTTTTAAAACAGATTTTTAGCTGGTTAATGTAATACTATTAGAGGTAGGAAGATTTGTATGTTGAAGAATATAGATTAAATCAGCATTAAAGTTTTTTGGGGGATAGATACTTGATGGCCGGAGTTTTTCATCTTTTTTTCTTTTTAAAAAAGTTATGAGTTTAAGGATTCAAATAATTCTATAGAAGCTAGCAATTTAAAGTTTATGAAAAGGAGGCACACTCTCATTTTTCCTTCTACAAAAGTAACCATTTTCAGTTGAGTTTTTAAAAAAAAATTCGCTCCATGCTTTTCAACTTTTTTAAAATAAAATTTGGCTGCCCTGTGCAGCTTGTGGGATGTTAGTTCCCTGACCAGGGAACGATGACTCTGTGGCCCCCAGTGGTGGAAAGTGTGGTCCTAACCACTGGACCACCAGGGAAGTCCCAGGATTTTTAATAACACAGTTGTATTTCTCCCTCTTGATTTGTCAGTTTTAGGCTGTTTCTGCTTATTTTCTATTGTAGAAGATGATGGTCAGGTCTCTCTGCCTCTACCACATATACACACCGCAGCCACCTCCCTCCAGTGTCTCCACCCGCTTACACGGCAGTTCTGTTGCTCGTTATTACACTAGGTAATGCTGACCAGAGCTTATTCATGTAGTAAACTGGTTACTTTTCCTGAACAACTCCTGGAATTGTGAATGAATGAATCCCCCTGGAATGAATCCTTTGTCTTACTTGGTTTGCTGATGTACTTACACTAATTTGACCTCAAACCCTCCATCATTTGTCTGAATCTTCTCTTAAGATGCCCAGACGTATTTGGTCAATTTCAGGCTCCCGAAGAAGCTGTGCTGGGGGCCCTCTGACTGGAGAGTGGCTATGTGCCTATGCACACTTACATTCTGGGGTCTTCTGTTCATCCTGGGGGTGCTCTCCATCTCTTCTGTTGGATTCTTTTTTCCCTGCAATCTGTCTTTCTCTTTCTTAGTGTGTTCCCTCATTTTGGTCAAGCCTGTTCTCCAGTAGCTTTCTGAAAAAAGGTGCACAGGAAATAATTTTTTAATACCTTGCATATTTGAAAATGTGTTTTCATGATCCTTTGTTTAAAACTTGGTTTTTCTTTTTGGAAGCTTGTAGGCTAATGTGTTTTCATGATCCTTTGTTTAAAACTTGGTTTTTCTTTTTGGAAGCTTGTAGGCTATTTTTGTCCCCTCTGTTCTGAAATTTCCTAACAGTGTAACATTTGTGTGGGTCTGTTTTTGTCCGTTTTCCTGGGCATGATTCATTCTGGAGACACCTGCCCTTAAGTCCTATAACATTTTCTCAGGTTTTTTGTTTCTCTTCTCCCTCCACTACCCTCATTTCTATTACCTCTTTGTAGAATTCTTGCTGTTTCTCTTATGGATCTCTTAGCCTGAGAAACAAACAATCTCTTCATTTCTTTGATTGACTTGTCTTTTCACTTTAATTTTCTGCCTTTTTGCTGTCTTTGCGGGAGATTTACTTACCTTTATCTTCCAACTCACCACTGAATTTTACATTTCCATCGACCATATTTTTAGTTGCTAGGAATTTTTTGTTCTCTATGTGACTCTGCTCTTGTTTGTGGGTGAGGCATCTTGTATCTCTGAGAACATTAATGATATAATTTCTTGATGCTTGTTTCACCTTGAATAATGAATTTCCTACAAATTGCTTTTCCCTTTCTTTTTAGATTGCCATCTTTTTCATGTTAAGAGTTTTTTTCAGATGTCTGTTAGTTCTTGGTTGTGTTTTTATACTGGAGACCATTGTTGTTCTACTGGAGACTCAAAATTGCTTCTAGAAAATGCTTCATGACTATTCTGTTTATTTTTTCATACTCTTTCTTGGAAAGAATATCTGTTTTAAGTGGAAATTGAGAAGGGAGGATTATGTGGATAGTTTTTACTCTGAAGAGAGGGAGGGTTTTACACTCTATGTGGCTCTTCTCATCAAGAGTGCTGGGCAGTTAGCACACAGTACACAATGTGAGCAGAGGAGATGCCAGCTACTGAGAAGGGAGGATTTAGGGGTTTCTGAGGTCAGAGCACATTTGCTCTAGCCAACTTTTAAATGTTCTTTTATTTTGCAATATATACCTTGTTCTGGTAGAATGCCAAGGGTAGTGTTGCCAGATAAAATCATTTGAGGTTAAGATAAACAACAACTTACCTTTTAGTATCAGTGTGTTCCACATATTGCATGGGACATAATGATACTAAAAATAATGGTTTTTCTGAAATCCAAAATAGCTAGGGATACAGTCTCGTCCCTCAGTATAGGTGGGGGATTGGTTCCAGTACAAAAACCACGGATGCTCAAGTCTCTTATATAAAAATGGTGTAGTATTTGCATAAAACCTAGGTTTATCCTCCCATATACTTCAAATCGCCTCTAGATTAGTTATAATACTTAATACAATGTAAATGCTATGTAAATAGTTGTAAATACAATGTAAATGCTGTGTAAATAGTTGCTGGATGTGTGGCAAATTCAAGTTTTTGCTTTTTGGAACTTGACTGAATTTTTTTTCTTTCTTTCCAAATATTGTCAACCCATGGTTGGTGAGTCTGTGAATGTGGAACCCGTGGATAGGAGTGCCAACTGTATTCTTTTCTTTCTTTATTTTTTGGCCGTGCTGAGCAGCTTGTAGGAATCTTAGTTCCCCCCAGGGATTGAAGCCCAGCCCTCAGCAATGAAAATGTGGAGTTCTAATCACTGGACTGCCAGGGGATGCCCTGTATTGTATCTTTTTAATTAAAGTTTTTATTTTGAGATAATTTAACTCACAGATGGTTTTCTGAAATAATGCAGAGCTTTCTTGTGCCCCTTATCCAGTTTCTTCCAACGGTAACATCTCACAAAACTTCACCTCCACGTTACCACTAGGATGTGGACATTGATACGGAACAAGATACAGAACAGTGCTGTTCCTCCTGTTGACCTTTCACAGCCACACCTGCCTCTCCTTTCCCTCCACACTAAATCCGTGGGAATCACAAATCCCTTCTCCGTTTCTGAATTTTGTCATTTTGAGAGTGTTATAGAAATAGAATTGTGTAGTATGTGATCATTAGGGATTGCTTTTTTTGCCCACTCAGCAAAATTCTCTTGACATTCATCTAAAGTTGTTTCCTGTATCTATAGTTCTTTTTTATTGCTAATTAGTAGTCTGTGATATGGATTTACCTTTGTTCAACCATTCACCTGTGGAAGGGCATCTGGGTGGTTTCAGTTTGGGGCTGTTTATGAATAAAGCTGCTATGTACATTCATGCACAGGTTTTTGTGTGGACATGGTTTTCATTTCTTAGGGATAAATGCCCAGGAGTGCTGTTCTGGGTCATACGATATGTGCATGTTTAATTTTTTAGGAGGCTACCAGACTCCTAAAAGTGAGGTTGTACAGTTTGCATTCCCACCAGCAGTGTGGGGGTTTCTCTGTATCCTTGCCAGTATTTGGTGGTGTCACTATTTCTCATTTTGACCATTCTGATCAGTGTGCAGTGATATCTCATTGTGCTTTAACTTAGATTTCCTTAGTGGTTAATGATGTTCAACCTCTTCTCATGCTTATTTGCCAGTTGTATATCCTCTTATGTAAAAATGTCCCTGTGTGTCTTTTGCCCATTTTCTAACTATTTACTTGAATAAACTTCTTATTTTAGAATAGTTTAGATTTATAGAGGAATTATGATTTACAGAGATCCTACATACGCTACACCCATTATTAACTTGTTAAATTAGTGTATATTTGTCACAACTAACGGATCGGTACTGATACAGTCTTATTGACTAAAGTCTATACTTTATCCAGATTTCCTTTGTTTTTACCTAACACTGTTTTTCTCTTCAGGATCCCACTGAGGATACCGTATTACATTGAGTCATCATATCTCCTTAGGAGCCTCTTGGCCATGAGTTTCTCAGATTTTCCTTGTTTTGTTTTGGCATCACTGTGAGGCTTGTGGAATCTCAGTTCCTTGACCAGGAACTGAATCCGGGTTTGGGCGGATCGCATAGAGTCCTGACCACCAGCCCACCGGGGAACTCCCGTGACTTTCCTTGGTTTTCATGACCTGTATACTCTTGAGGAGTGCAGGTTGGATGTTTCACAGAATGCCCCTCAACTGGGATTTATTTTGTCTGATGTTTTTCTCCTGATCACACTGGGGCTTGTGTTTTGGGGAGGAAGACCACAGAGGTAAGCGCCCTTTCCCATCAGACATCAAATGGCTATACTGTCGACGTAGCTTATCCTGTTGATGTTAACTGTCATCACCTGGCTCAGGTAGAGCCTGTCAGGTTTCTCCACTACAGTCTTTCTATAACCCACCCTCCACACTTTTCATACTGTATTCTTGAGAAGAAAGTCCCTGTATGCAGTTCTACGTTTGGGAGTGGGGAGTTACCCTCTAGCTCATTCAGACTATTAATGTCTACTATTAATGTCTACATTAATTCTTAGAATCTCCCTGCAAGGTATATTTGTTCATTCTTTCCCATTTATGTATTCCTTTATATCTGTATGGACCCATATTTATTTATTTTATACTTTGTGTTATGATCTAGTGCTATCTTATTTACTTTTGGCCATTGGGAGCTCTTTCAGTTGTGTCCTTTTGACATATATCCCCCTATTGTCGAGTGGGGCCTTTTTTTTTTTTAAAGTCTTTATTGAATCTGTTACAAGATTGCTTCTGTTTTGTTTTAGTGTTTTGGCCCCGAGGCATGTGAGATCTTAATTCCCTACCAGGAATCAAACCTCACCCCCTGCATTGGAAGGTGAAGTCTTAACCACTGGACCGCCAGGGAAGTCCCCCGTGGGACTTTTTTTTTTTGGAGCCCTCCTTTCCAGCACTACATGGGTCTCCAGGCTCATCTTGTATATTCCTGTTTAGTCCTAGAAGCAATTATTCCTCCTGTTCCCTGTTCCTGAAGAATGGCATTGAAGCCAAATTGGGGTTCCATTGATTGTCTTTTCACTGTTGAGTTTTGAGACTTGTGTTTTCTAGATACTGGTCTTTTGTCAGATTGGTGGTTTGCAAATATTTATCCCAGTCTGTGGCTTGGCTTTTCATCCTGCTAACAGTTTTTCACAGAGCAAAAGTTTTTAATTTTGATGAAATCCTATTTATCAATTTGGAGGACTTTTGGTATCAAGTCTGAGAACTCATTATTCTTCCTGAAGATTTTATCTGTTTCCTGGAAGTGTTTTATTTTACTTTTGCACTTGCTACATTTGCATATGCTCACTCTGACAACCCTAGCCAAGAGAAAGCCTTGGTCTGATGGAAATCTCCAGGGGCCTGAGGAGAGACGCCTTGCTGCACAGTTTGAATCGAAGTTATCAGCTCAAAACAGTCTTCACTGAAATAAGAGACAACGCAAGGAAAAGTACAAGTCACTTTCCTCAAAGTGAAAAAACTAAAAGCTAAGACTACTTAAGTTGGGGGCAAAAGTATTCAGTTGTGGGTATAAAGTAATAAAATGCATTCTTAGGAATAGTTTATGAACTTATAAAAATTGCTGACTTTGGGCTGGAAAAGAACATCACCCTGATGTTTTTGTGGTTCCTCTTGTTCTAACCTTCTTTTATAAACAAAGCCAGTACATGGTACATTTGCCTCACAGCAGCAGCCTGTATGTTCTTGATTAAAATGTAGAGTTATGAGCTCTCTGATTAGCTACCTCGGGTGTGGATCTGGAATGTAAAGAATCTACTTGGCGCACTCTTCTGATCATCAGAGTTTGAGAATCACTGTCACAGCCCGAGGTCCCGGCCTCATTATCTTAGAGTCAGTGCATCAGAGACATCTGTGGAGTTGTCTCAACTTTAGATGCCGAGGTGTCCACCAGGGATTGAGAACCTCTCCAGACACAGCCTGTCCTCAGAGCACTTAATGTCTAGATAGGCACTCCACACAACACCCTTTTAATATTGAAATATGACTTATTCTGGAAAGAAGTGGAAAACTTGCAATTTATTCCTCTTAAAGCAGTGTTTCTCAAAGTGTGGATCTCATGCTATTTGCTTCCACATCACCTAGAAGGCTTGTTTAAAATGCAGATTCCTGAATCCCACTGAAGACCTACTGAAGGAGAATTTCTGGAGGTATGCCTGGACATTTGCTTACTCCTTTTGTAACTACTGGTGTATCTGGTCTCTGTTACAGCACTTGATAAGATGTATTTGTTAACCTGCTTGTCTCTCCTGTTGAGACTGTGAACTCCTTCAGGGTAAGTATTGTTATTTCAAGCCCCAGATTAGGCACATTTAATTGTTGTATAGGTGGTCCGTGGAGGCTGGGAGTGTTAGAGATCCCTTTAAGGGTCATGGGATGAAAACTGTTTTCCTAATAGTACCAGGACATGATTTTCCTTTTTTGCTGTGTTGTTGCCATTTGCATTGTTGATGGAAAATCAGTGGTGCCTTACCAGGAATCTTCCACGGACGGATTCCTGGTAGGCTACAGTCCTTGGGGTCACAAAGAGTCGGACACGACTGAGTAACCTCACTTTACCAGGGATTAAGGCAGTGGAAACCAGTTGTGCTGTCCGTCATTGTATTGTCCACTGTCAGGCATTTGTAAAAAAAACCCGCCAGTTTCACTTAATATACTTCATGAAGAGTAAGTTATTTTATTAACTCTTAACCCTTGAGTTCACCCCTTTTTGACATTCTAAGTGACAAATGGTTAGGATGCATGAAACAGTTCTGTGGGCTGAAGTACAATGGTAAAAAAGGGTTTCCAGACCCAATTTCACTGTGTATGTGGAGGCCTCCCCACACTAACAAGCAATTCTTGAACCCCAGCAGGGTGTCCAGGAATTAGTCACTTCTGACACCGTCTACGGCGGGGGGGGGTACATAATCAGGTCCCACAGGTCAAGGGTTCAGCCCCAAGGACCACCCTCCCCTCCAGCTGCCAGTCACACACCTGTGCTTCTGACCAGCGGGCTGTAAATCAGAGGTTCCCAGGCATGACTTGCTCCTCAGCTTCAACTAGTTTGCCAGGACAGTTCACAAATCCCAGGAAAACCCATTTATTTACTAGATTATCAGTTTATACATAGGGTATGATATACAGGGCAGGGCCTGGGGGAGGGGGTGGGGCTTCCATGCCCTCTCCAGGTGCATGATTCCCCTTCTCTTCAGGGGTGTTCTCAAACTTGGAAACTCTGAACCCTGACCCCTGGATTTTAAGTGAGGCTTCATTGCAAAGGCATGACCAAGTCATTGGCCATTGGCAACTGATTCAACCTTCAGCCCCTCTGCCCTTCCCCAGAGACTGGGCGTTGGGGCTGAAAGTTCCCACACTCTAGTCACATGGTTGATTGTCCAGGGAAGCAGCTCCCCCCTCTTTCTGTCTCAGAGTCACTTTCCCTGAGGTGTTTTTAGGACCTGAGGACTAGAGCTCAAATATCCCACTGCTTTTATAGCTCAGGAAAGTCCAAGGGTTTGGAGAGCTGTGAGCTAGAAATTGTGAATTGAATATATATATTCATCTGAATGGGGCTTCCCGAAAGCTCCGTTGGTAAATAATCTGCCTGCAATGCAGGAGACCCTGGTTCGATTCCTGGGTCAGGAAGATCCCCTGTAGCAGGGATAGACTACCCACTCAGCTTCCCTTGTGGCTCAGCTGGTAAAGAATCCACCTGCAACGGGAGGCCTGGATTGGGAAGATCCCCTGGAGAAGGGAAAGGCTGCCCGCTCCAGTGTTCTGGCCTGGAGAATTTCATGGACTCTATAGTCCATGGGGTCACAAAGAGTTGGACACAACTGAGCGACTTCTCACTTTCATTCATCTGAATGACCAAATACATGTTTTTGGTAATATATGTTATTGGTAATATATGTTATTGGTAAGTCCCAATACCGAAGCTGGACTTGTGAGGAAAAAGCACATGAAACTGTAACATACTGGACTTGATAGCTAGCTGCTCTTTTTCATGGAACATCATTTTTATTTGAAAGTACAAATAACACACAAACTGCGGCTATGCAGATTTAGGTATTCTGCTGAACTTTTCTTGAAAACCAAGTGAGCTTGTCACTTCAAGGAACACAACTGACAGTATTTCTTGATGAAATTAGACCTTTAAAGAAGAAGGAAGTTTGGAAAACTTCTCTTCTTGGAGCTTGACAATACTTAAAATGCTTTTATAATTAGATTGGTGGTAATTAAAATTAAAAAATTATGAAATATGTTAACATTTGAAAGACTGCATAGCTCAGTGAACTATTTTCCAAATCAATGCACAACGTCATCAATCATGCATGAGTAAAAGATTCAATTAAAGTACAGAGTAAACCAATGGATTTTAATGTATCAGAGAAGAAAAATTCACTAATATGTTTTCAGATCCCACATTGCAACTAACTTTTAAGGAGCTACCATTTGTTGAGTTTTAGTGTAGTATTAGAATATCCCACAATTTATCTCAAAAGGCTATAAAAAGACTTCTCCATCTACACAGTTCAGTGAGGCTGGATTTTCTTCATATATTGTACTTCAACCAAAACTAAAATTGTATTAATAACAGGTTGAATGCAGAGGCAAATACAAGAATCCAATGGCTTTCTATTAAGCTAGACATTAAAGAAATTTACAAAAATGAAAGCAGTATTTTCTCTGATTAAAAAAAATCTGGAAAACATTTTTCCACAAAAACACTTACATGAAATGGATTCTTATTTTCAAATGAATTAAGTGTTTACATTTCTCAGTTGTAACATGTAGTACACTAAAGCATGATAGACCCTGTCTACAGGGTTCTCAATAGTTACAGTATAAAGGGTACTGAGAGCCTCCCCCCAAAACTGAGAACACTTGGTATGGAGGCTGCATCAGGGTTTTGGAGAAAGAGGATCTTGGAATTCAAGTTTCAATTCTATCACTTGACTGTGATTTTAGGTTAAGTTACTTAGGTGCAGGATCAGAAGTGTGTGTTTTTAGTATTGGCTCCATCACTCGCTGGTAGCTTGTTACTACCTCTGCAAATAGGGATAACCTACAACACCCTGTTGCTGTGAGAATTAAATGGGATTATACTTGTAAACTGCTTACAACTGTACCTAGAGCATGGTAAGAACTCAGTAAAAGCTAGCTACTGTTACTAGTTACGTTAGTCATCTACCAGCATCCTAGTAACTGGCTTTCTTCATCCTCTGCAGAGAACTGAAGCTATTCAGGTGTTATAAATTTGAGAAGGTATAAGTAAACTTGTGGATAATTGTGTGTGGCTTAAACCGTAAGAGAATATGTTACAAAAACTGTTTTAGTTTACCTTTTCTCAGCTTCTGAAGAAATAAGACTGACAAACATCCCCGGAACCCTTACCCTATAATTTAGTTAGGAAACAGAAAAGTATTGTACGCCAAAGGAATTGAGGTCTTGCAGAAAACTAAATACTCAGGAGATCTGGGCAGCTCTACTACTTAGGAAATTCATTTCAATTCTTGACCTCAGTTATGTCATCTTATCTGGACAAAAATATCACCTCCAACCTCTCTTGTGGCTTCTGAATCCTGCCAAGCTTATCTTCACATCTTTTAAATATACCTTTTCGGCAGCCTCGAAATCCCAATAAACGCCAGGGAGAAGGGCAAAGCCCCAGAGACCTTTTCCCTCCTGCAAATGCTAATGGTATGTGTTCTCAGCACCCAGAAGCGAAGGTCTGGGTAGCCGCAGCTGCTGCCAGCTCCCTGCCCTACTTTTCAGCAGGCGGTAGCATGCCAGCGTCCTCGCACCATCCTGGCCATTAGCAGGTCAGCCAGGGTACCCCGGCGGCCAGGACGTCTGTCTTCCTCCCAATGAAGTGAAGACGCTGGGCTCGTTTGTCCTTGCTCGAAGAACCTTGCTCTGACCGAGGCTTCACAGACTCTCCACCCGTAACGCCTCAGGCCGTGTCCCTTCCTCCCAAAGACTCCTACCGAGAACCCGCAGGCGGCTTCGGAGCGGAGGGCACGCCGCACGCAGCGCCCACTGGTCCCGCGCGCCGACTTCCAGCCGGTTCCGAGGATAACATCTCGCGCGAGTCCCTCCAGCTCTCGCGACACTTCCCGCCAGCGCCCCTGCGGGCCTCCAAGCCCCGGCCGTCGCTCCGCGGCGCGCTGCCAGTCCCCTCGGCGCTCCGCTCTCGGCGGCCCGGCCGGCCGGCTGGGAGCGCGGCGGAGGACGCTGTTGGCGCGAGCGCCGCGCGCCCGCAGGCTCCGCCCCGCCCCGCCCCGCCCCGCCCCGCCCCGCCCCGGCTCGCGGGCCGGCTTCCGCGGGGACATGCCGTGCCCCTCTGAGCGAGGGCGGCAGAGCGCGAGCGGCTGCGAGGCGGCCAGGTGAGTCCGCGGCGGCGCCGGGGGCGGCGGCCGGGAGGCCCCGCGGGACGGGGATGCCGGGGCGCAGGAGGGCGCGATGCCGGAGCGGGGAGGGGGCGCCCGGGAGGACCGGCCCCGGCCGCCCCGGGGACGCGGCCTGGGCCCGCTCGGCAGCGGCGGCGCCCGGGGGCGCCGGGGGGTCACCGGTGTCCCCCCGCGCCCCCTGCTCCCTGCGGGCCGGAGGCGGGCCGGGGAGAGGCGCCCGCGAGCCTGCGGTCTAAACCCGGGGTCGCAGGAGGCCCGGGGGTCCTGGGGAGAGGGGACGCGCGGGCTGGCGGAGGGGCGTTCGTGCTGGGGCAGAAGAGGCGGAAAGTGGCGGAGGCCGGGGCGGCGGCTCGGAGGGAGGCCGGGCGCTGGCGGTCCGGCCGCGCTCGGCGCCGAGACGCTCGCCCGCTGCCCTCGCCGGGGCCTGGGCTCCCCTTCGGTGGGCTGTCTGCAGCCTTGGCTAGTCTCTGCCGCGCGGGGAAGGGGGGACGCACAGGTCAGTCTTCCTTGGGGCAAGGAGGCTTTTGCGGTCACCTGCTACTTTTTCCTCATGAGACCTGGACCGTGCGTGTGGGCGCGCGCGGAGGCCCCAAGCGAGGGTTCGCGTTTTCAGAAATTTGTACCGTCGTCCCTGCTTCAGCACCCTGCAAGGATTGATAAGAAGTGACTGTTATCTTGAGTGAATAGTTGCATTTTCAGTGTTGTAATTCCTGTAGCCTGGAGCCTAAAACCAGGTGTTATTAAAAACGGTTGGCGTAAATGTTTTCAGCTTTGGCGCTAGATTTAGATTGGAAATTGGGGTAAAGTGGTTTTTGTTTTTTGCAATCAAGATTTTGACTATGCGTTTCTTTTGATTCTATTTAATTAAAACCATAGTTTTCTGAGAGGATTGGGGGATCAGTGCAAAGCCCATTGGTTTAACTATAAGAAGCATTTTGTTTAAAGCTTCCCTCCCTCTCCTAAAAAAAAAAAAAAACGAATAAAAGGCTGTTAATTTATATTATTTCTATTTTAAATTGTGTGGCCGCTTTGGATTTTTTTTTTCAGAAATTCCTCCTAAAAATAACCCTGTTTTTTTGCTGTGTGTGTGTGTATGAACAATTACACTGTCAATAGAAGGACATTTTTTCCCGGAGGGTTTTCTTTTGTCTTTTAGAGAACGAAATGTCATCGGTGGAGTCACAGCAGGAACAGTCGTCCCAGTCAGACCCATCTCCATCACCAAATTCATGTAGTTCCTTTGAGCTGGTAGACATGGATGCTGGCAGTTTGTATGAACCAGTTTCTCCTCATTGGTTTTATTGTAAGATAATAGATTCTAAGGAGACATGGATTCCTTTCAACTCTCAGGATTCACAGCAGCTGGAGGAGGCATATTGCTCTGGTAGGGTGAAAGTGATGACTTGTAACAGGCGAGGACTTAGCTGTCATTTCTCTAAAACTGTAATACGATAGTCATTATAGTGAGTGCTGTTTCTAGTCATCTCCTATAGCATTTTAATATCGAAGTTCTGCATTACTGTCCAGTCAGTTTATAATATTCAAGAATTTGGTCTGTATTTTGAAAACAGTGCCTATTGTAATTTCTGCATAGTTATCCAGTGTTTCTTATGTTTCAGTTTTTGTTTATAAAGAGTGGTGGGTAGTAGTGTCACATTGCAAAAGAATGAATTCTTCAATTTTTCACTTGTTTTTTCTTACTTTACGAAATAAGAATGATGCTGGTTAGTACTTTATCATCATGAGGTCATTCATTTACCTTATGACCCCTTAAGCAAAAAATTCAGAAAAGCTTTCTTATTTACAGTTTTTTTGTTTTTTAAAGGGATGCTATAATCTCTACTCCGAAAAAGAGCAAAATAGTGTTTGGGTATTATTTTTCTCATGTTTCATTAAAGCCAAGAAGGATTTTGATGGTTTAGCCAAGAAGAAAGGGATCATTCATATGTTTTGTAACATTATTTAGCATATAACTCAGAGTTTTATTTTAGGAGTGGAAGTTGTATTTTATTTTGCTATACTATGTGCCTCTTTTCCTCTTTTCAATCCTCAATAGGAAAAGATTATAATAGAATTGTTCCCACTGATGGGGGCAGATATGATGTTCATTTGGGGGAGAGGATGCGCTATGCTGTTTACTGGGATGAGCTGGCTTCAGAAGTGAGACGATGTACCTGGTTTTACAAGGGAGACAAAGATAATAAGTATATCCCATACTCGGAGAGTTTCAGCCAAGTTCTAGAGGTATTCTTTTGACCTCTTTTTTTACTCATTTTCTTCATTTTTTTCTTCTCTTTTTTGATAATCTTTTCTTCCTCTTTGTGACTTATTTTGTGAATTTATAGAGAGAGCTTAGTTCTGTCTGCAGCATAGTTTATGGCATTTCTTTTTGCAAGTCAGTTTCAGGATAAAGTAGTTTTCAGATTTTAAAATACTACAGAAACTGTTAGGTCTTAAAAAATTTTTTTTCTCTAATGGTGATCATTGTTAGTATCTAAACTATGACCATAGAGTTGGTCATTTTTGCTTTTTTTCTTGCTCTGAAACTATTCTGAAATTTGCTTTAAATTGGAGTAGGACATTAATATTGTTGAAAGAAATATATCAAAATGTGAACAATGATTATTTCTAGTCTAGATAATGGAATTAGGACTGATTTTTTTTCTTTGTTCTATACTGTTACCTATTGTAATTTTAAAAGAATTTTAAAATAAATTTGATAAATCAAGAGAAGGAACTTTATATGTAATATCCTAATTTTATGGATAATATATGTGCATTAATATCATTGAAAGAAATATTTCAAAATGTGTATAGCTGTTTTTTCCCATCTAGATGATAGAAGCAGAATGATTATTTTTTGTTGATTGTTTTTTGTTTTATTCTATACTAGTATCTGTTGTCATTTAAAGATAATTAAAATAAATTTGATAAAATGGAGTAAGATATTCTTACTGTAATTGTTTATCTAGCAGTATTCTTGTAGAGAGGTTCAATTTTAATAGAAAAGCCATTAGAGAAATCTAATGAAATGTGTTTTGTTTTAAGGAAACTTACATGCTTGCTGTAACTCTGGATGAATGGAAAAAGAAATTGGAGTCTCCCAACAGAGAAATTATTATATTACACAATCCAAAGGTAAAGCAAATTAAGGCCCTTCTTTAATGTTAGGGTTAAAAATTAATTGAGTTACTAAAGAGAATGCAATTAATTCTTAGTAGTTTCTTTTTTCTAGCAGTTCTACATAGGATAACCTTTGGAAATTTTTACATTGCATTCATCATTATCAAACTTAAAACCATAGCCACTACTGTTATTTGCTCATTCAACTTTTACAAGGAGAATTTTCTTAGGGAAAATTATGTCATTATAGATTAAGAAGATTACTGACATATTAGGTGGGTGTATCTTTCACGTATAGGATATTGTTGAAAGATATGTTAGCCTGGTATATTTTCTTTTTCCTTTTGTTTTTTAGCTTTATTGAGGTATAGTTGACAAATAAAATAGTGAGATATTTAAAGTGTACATTAGCCTAATGTATTTTCAGGATTCTCATTTCAAACTGTAGGAGTTGCATATCAAAACTCCAGTTGAGATTTGACAGTGTATGTGGCTCAGACAGTAAAAAATCTGCCTGCCATGCAGGAGACCCAGGTTTGATCCTTGGGTTGGGAAGGTTCCCCTGGAGAAGGAAATGACAAGCCATTCCATTATTCTTGCCTGGTGAATTCTATGGACAGAAGAGCCTGGAGGGCTACAGCCCATGGGATCGCAACTAAGTGACTTTCTCTTTCATACTTTATGTTTTCAAAGACTTGTCCCCATGCCTCAGCATGTATTAGGATGTCTTTAATGCTGACTGACTATCTTCATTGCTCTGATCTCTTTGATTTAAGCTCATGGTGCATTACCAGCCAGTTGCAGGGGCTGATGAATGGGGTTCAGCGCCCGCCGAGCAAGGTCGACCTCGAACAGTGAGGAGGGGCGTTGAGAATATCGCTGTTGATATTCACTGTGGTAATGCTAACCATTCATTTTTTTCTTATCTTCTGATATACTTGTTTATGACTTAAACTGTGGTCTTTTTCTATGCCTTTGATTACCTTGAGGGTTAAAAATGGTCTTTAATCCAAAGATTAGCATTACTTCATCTAGTGAGACTCTTAATAGGTGTAAAAATCTCTTTTGAAGTTGCTAAGTATATATGGTGGGATGAGTAAAATCTGGGCAGTACTAATCAGGAAGTCACTAAGTACAAATGAACTAACTTAGTCCTAATTCTAAGAAATGTGATTCTTCCTGCTCGCTTATTTATTCCTGGTAACTCTGTCCTTGAAGTTTTTCAACCGGGGAAAAGTATTTTTCAGTAGGACCCTGATGGTTATCCATTGGTCTGTAGCTCGGGGCATTTATGGTTGGTTTTATAATATGTTTAACTGGGTTATAAAATTCCTTTTACGTATTCTGTCAATGTCAAATTATCTGAATTTGGTAACTGTCCTGTGGTTATACAAGAGAATATTCTTAGGAAATACACAAAATATTAAAGGTTTAAAGAGATGTGTTGTGTGTAGTCTGAAGAAGTATGCAGCCTACTCCCAAATGGTTCTAAAACTAAATATGTGTGAACACACACACACATAAAGGAGGAATCTGTGTGAAAAAGATTTTCTGTACTAGTCTTTCAAGTTTCCTGTAAGAGTGCAGTTATTTCAAAGTAAAATAAAAATCCTGAAAAATTTTTTCACCGACTTACTGGATTAGTGCAAACCTAACTGTGGTTTTAGACCATGAATTTTAAATCATTATAGCTAGGCTCAAACACATTTTTATTAATCAAAATAGGAACCATTACAATCAACACATTTTTGCCAACAAGAAATAAGTTTTATTCCTGTAGCACAAAAATCTAAGCCTCCAGATTCGACAAACTCTTGGAAAGCATTTTCTGCCTCCTGCTGATTTTGAAAGTGTTTTCCCTGCAAAAAGTTGTCAAGATGCTTGAAGAAGTAGTAGTCAGTTGGCAAGAGGTTGGGTGAATATGGCAGATGAAGCAAAGCTGTGTAGCCCAATTCATTAAACTTTTGAAGTGTTTGTGCAGCATGGGGTTGGGCGTTGGTGTGCAGAAGAATTGGGCCCTTTCTGTTGACCAATGCCAGTTTCAGGCATTGCAGTTCTCAGTGCATCTCATTGATTTGCTGAGCATACTTCACAGATGCAATGGTTTGCTGGGATTCAGAAAGCTGTAGTGGATCAGACTGGCAGCAAACCACCAAACAGTGACCATGACTTTTTTTTTTTTAATTTATTTATTTTTTCCTTTACATTATCGTGTTGGTTTTGCCATACATTGACATGAATCCGCCATGGCTATACATGTGTTCCCCTTCCAGAACCCCCCTCCCACCTCCCTCCCGATTCCATCCCTCTGGGTCATCCCGGTGCACCAGCCCTGAGCACCGTGTATCAAGATCAAACCTGGGCTGGCGATTCATTTCACATATGATAATTTACATGTTTCAATGCCGTTCTCCCACATCATCCCACATGACCGTGACTTTTTTTTGGTGCAAGTTTAGCTTTGGGAAACGCTTTGGAGCTTCTTAGTTTAGCCACTGAGCTGGCTGTCACCGGTTGTTGTATAAAATTCACTTTTTGTCCCACGTCACAATCTGATCAAGAAATGATTCATTGTTGTTGCACAGAATAAGAGAAGTTGACAATTCGACAATTTTTTTCAAAACGACAATTTTTTTGATTTTCCGTAAGCTCATGAGGCACCCACTAAGCGAGTGGGTGCCTTTCCTATTTGCTTCAAATGCTGAACAACTCCAGAAGGTGGATGTTGAGTTCTTCCGCAACTTCTTGTTAGTTGTAAGAGGATCCGCTTTGGTGATGGCTCTCAGTTGGTCATTGTCAAATTCCAGTGGCTGGCCAGTATGCTCCTCATCTTTAAGGCTCTCATCTCCTTTGCAGAGCTTCTTCAATCACTGCTGCACTGTACGTTCAGTAGCAGTTCCTAGGACAAATGTATTGTTGATGTTGCAAGTTATCTCTGCTGCTTTATAACCCATTTTGACCTTATTTAAGAAAATCACTCGAATTTGCTTTTTGTCTAACATCATTTTCATAGTCTAAAATATAAAATAAATAGCAAGTAATAATACTTAGCAAAGAAGTGAGAAATGTGTATTAAAATGATCTATAACATAATCACATTTATTAAAAATGTTTTCCAATATCAAATAGCAGAGTTCAACAATGCAAAAACTGCAGTTACTTTTGCACCAACCAAATATTTTAAGATAAATTAGAAACGCTTTTGAGATAAATTAGAAACAAAGTAAAATCGCAATATTTTCACTAAGTAGTGAAATATAGGAAAATTTATGTCTTTAAAAAAATCTGCTCATATTTTAACTTGCCCATTTCTGTTACTTACTGTGAATGTTTGATTTTAGAATACATGACTAGTTATACTGAATAACTTTTCTTTATAATTTCACTTGTAGGGGAGCCTTTACAAATAGATCACTTGGTTTTTGTAGTCCACGGGATCGGACCAGCTTGTGATCTCCGCTTTCGAAGCATTGTACAGTGTGGTAGGTTTGCAAAGCGTGTCAGGTTAGATCACATAAAGGGACCGTTAGTGCTTCTGTGAGCTGAGATAGTGTTGTCTTAGGCTGTCGTCTTAGTTGCATAATAAGATTTGGAGAGCTGAAGACAGGTGGCAAGGTAGTAAAGCCTCCCAGCTTAGACCTAAAATGCTAGTAACTTCCTTAGGCTAATAGGTTTATACTCTTAACTAATGGTTCTTGAGTGAATAAGACTTCAGGTCTGATAAAACTGTTTTATGATGTGATGGTCCTGTTTGTAACTATTCCAAATTTAAAGGGAACCATAAATATATGTAAAGATAATCTAGTTTAAATGAACAACTGAAAGTTACATTTTTTAAACTTAAACTGTGATAAACTTCATGATATTCTAATTGGAATATTCAGGTCATTAACTTGATTTTGAAAGGTAGTATTCATAGTCTAATTGTCCCAATTTGGAAGTCTTATCCTAATGACTAATGCTTCTAAGCATAAACTTTCTAGAAGGTTAAATCAATATAATATGAATTCTAAACATCGGTGTTTTTTTTTTTAAATCTAAAATATTGGATAATGAATCGTTGTTTATAAGAACCAGAAAGTTAGCACAGGACCCTGAGTGCAAGGCCAACTGACATAGTCATGTGGTTCTTTTAAAAAATTGAAACAGTTTGTCTGACACAGAAGTTTTGAAGTTGTGTGTGTGTGTGTGTGTGTTTAATGAAAGTGTTTCGTATAGTAAAAACAGTTCTATATGAAAGGAATATCTTTTCCTATATGTACTATTAATTTTTCTTAAATATCACTCTAGTTTTGACCCTGGTCAGTAGGTTCTCTAAGCAGATGTAGATGAGTGTGGTGTAATCGTGTAATCTGTTACATCCTAAATTCTGTGAATTGATTGCTTCACTGTTAATGCATTAGTTAATTTTCTTTTCTAGTTAATGATTTTCGCAGTGTTTCTTTGAACCTGCTACAGACGCATTTTAAGAAAGCCCAAGAAAATCAGCAGATTGGGAGGGTAGAATTTCTCCCAGTCAACTGGCACAGTCCCTTGCATTCCACTGGTGTAGACGTGTGAGTAGTACTTTACCCCTTTGAGTTGTTACCTGTGATCGTAATGTTTTCTGATCACTGATAAGCTTAGGAACATCTCTGCTGTTAGATGAGAGTATATATAAAATTCTGTTCAGCAAAACCTTTTTGTACTTCTGTGTCTTTTTCTTAGAGTTACATTATCAAGTGCCGAACAATCGCTTTGTTTAACCAGCTTGGGTCAGGAGTAGGGAATGGTGTGTATCTTCTTCCAGTATGTTTTAGTGGCTCATTAGTGTTTACTGTTATAGCTTTACTATTTATTTAGCATAAAGGAAGTTATGGAATTTATTTAAGTTTTCTGCTTAAAATATCTATCCTTTTTTCAGAGATCTGCAGCGAATAACCCTGCCCAGCATTAACCGCCTAAGACACTTTACCAATGACACAATTCTAGACGTCTTCTTCTACAACAGCCCCACCTACTGTCAGACTATCGTGGACACAGTTGCTTCTGAAATGAACCGAATTTATATACTTTTTCTGCAGAGGAACCCTGATTTCAAAGGGAGTGTGTCCATTGCTGGTCATAGTTTAGGTAATGAATTCTCTGTGACTAAGAGGACTATCACATTTTATGGATACCTTTTAAGTATTTTTGAAGTATAGTGTCTTATCAGTGTCAGATTCAGAGGTCTAGAACTGGTCTGTGATGAAGAATTAGGAAGGGGTTGAAAGGGGGATGGTGGATTGGAAAGAAAGACTCTCTACTTAGTAGATTTTGCTACATGGGTAATTGGCTTATTCGTTTTTTTGTGTAAAAGGCAGCTGTTCAGTGCAAATGCTTCAAAATTGTCCTCTCTTCTGTTTTACTTATAGGTTCACTTATATTGTTTGATATCCTAACAAATCAGAAAGATTCTTTGGGAGATACTGACAGTAAAAAGGTAATTTATATGTTCAGACAGGTTTTCTTGTACTATTTCTTAGTAGAGAGTTTTAGATTTTAGACTTTTTTTTCACACTTAGTCTCATACCGTAATATTAAATTTATATTTTAATTTTAACAGATTTGTAATTATCTCTGTTATTCTTGGATGATAAAAACAGGTAGTAATATGCTTCTATAAACATTTGCCACATTCTAAAATAATTGTGGTTATCTTATTTTCATTATAATTATGCACTACTGATCTGTTATTAGAATTATAGAATTATTGAGTTGAAATGGAATTTGCATATGAGGAAATGAATGAATTGGATGCAAATTGATATAGTTTATAGAAATTCTGCTTGAAAGCTGTCCTTAAGCACTAATAAAAGCTCAGGGAAGGTTTTGTTAATGATGATGAAGAATACTTGGATAGTCATTCTTCACTGATTCATTTATTTAAAAACATATAAGGTTTCAATCGGCTGCAAAAACTTAAAGATCAATCACATTTTAGTTTATATTTCATATAAATTTTGATTTAGTCAAAGTTAAGATACTATGTGGATATCTTTCATAGTACTTTTCTTTATTGCAAAGTAGTATTAATAAATCTAAATGAATTTAGAAAAGATACATTTTGCAATTTAATCTTTAGGATTTTCCAAGTATTTTCATGGATCAAGGAGATACACCAACACTGGAGGAAGATTTGAAGAAACTTCAACTGTCTGAATTCTTTAGTATCTTTGAGAAGGAGAAAGTAGATAAGGAAGCTCTGGTAAAAATAATCTTTTAAACTGTACACGGTTCCATTTTCAGTATTTTTATTGCTTATTTTCATCATACTGCTGGCTAAAAGCCTGCCCTTTAGAAGCATTTTAGTCATAAACACTTTATCATTAGTAATGCTCTTTGGCATCATTTTTTTTTTTTCATCATATAAAGCGATCTTTTCTTTGTGGGAGTTCAAAGTTCAGAGGAGCCACATTGATAATAGGAATAGAGCAAAGACTAAAACCAAGTACAGCTCTGAAAACATGAGGGCAGGTGTAAAGGCCACTGACTTTTCCAGGTTTTATTTTCTGTTACACTTTCCAGGGCTCTCCTATGGGTATTTGCTTATTTTTTTGCCACCTGTGTTATGCCTTTTTTTTTTTAGGTTTGTGACACATTTGTTCATTTAGCAGGTATTTAGTAAATACCTACTATGATCAGGCAGCTCTACCAGGTATGAGGCAGAGTGCTGATAAGGCAGATAGAGTTCGAACCTCATGGTGCTTATAGCTTAGTGGAAAAGACATAGATGGCCAAACACATAATTAATTACAACCGTGGTAAGTTCTAAGTGGGGAAAGTACACAGTAGTTTAGGAGTGTACAATAGGATGAGCTGATCTCATCTGGGGGGCGAAGGAAGACTTCCCTTATCAGGGAGCAGCCCTTTAGCTTTTTTAACAATAGTATCTGTATTACTGTAGTATTGATAATTCCGGTATTGATATTTTAGATTCCTTTTTAAAGCTCCTTTATTAAGATGCTTTATTAATGATGCTTTACCACTGGGGACTCCTAGTCATGAAAAGCCAAGGACAACAGAGTGCTTAGGCCAATTCCTCTCAGAGCGGGACATTTAATTGATTTTACTTTACCTAGAAATAAAAACAGTGTTTGCTTTTTTATGCTTAGACTTTATGTACAGACAAAGACCTTCAGGAAATGGGAATTCCCTTAGGACCAAGAAAGAAGATACTAAACCACTTTAGGACCAGAAAAAATTCAGTGGTATGTGCTTAATAAAGCTAACGGGATTAAACAGTGTTTTGACTTCCTTGTACCCTTGGGCTTTGTGAGGTATATAGGGAGCTAAGCAGTTTTAAAAATTTACCTTTGGCTCTCTTTTTTTAAAAATTAAATACATTTTCTTTATTAATATCTTTAAAAAATATTATCAGTGTCAGAAGTCTTATCTCCCCTGAACTTCTACCATTCGTTTTCCTTTTTTGGTTTTCTTTATAACTACTTTATTGAAATATATTGCACATCACATACCATAAAATTTACCCTTTTAAAATATACAATTCAGTGGGTCTTGGTATATTCAGAGTTGAATAGCCATTACCACTATCGAATTCCAGAACATTCCCGTCACCATAAAAAGAAACATCATATTCAGTAGCAGTCACTCCCCATCCTTCCCTTCTGTGAACCAGTGATCTGTTTTCTGTCTCTGTGTATTTCCTCATTCTGGACATTTCATATAAATGGAGTTATACAATGTGTGGCCCTCTGTGGCTGGCTTCTTCCACTTAGCATAATGTATTCAAGGTATAGCCATGTTGTAACAGTGCTTGTGCGCTGAGTATTTCTGGCCACTGAATTCTTTTCCGTAGCGTAGTTGATTATCTTTCAACCGTTTAGCAGGTTGCTTGGTTCTGATTTAAGGCTGATGGAGACATACTGTTTGCTTTGAATAGAAAGGCATAGCTCTTCACTGAACTCTTCAGCAGCCCCCAGCATCCCACAGTGCTCTGCTGTCTTTTTCTCTCACGATGGTTGCCCAGAGTTTCAGTTACTACCCAGATGGCTTTGTACAGCTTTCATAATTTCAGAGCATGTAGGGATATCAATTCATAATTTAAGGCACTGTTGGTTTTCATTAGCTTTACTTTGTTTTCTGAGAGATTCTTCTTAAAATTGTTGACTGTTGTTTCAAAACCTTCCCAAGCATCCTTTTAAACCAATAGAAAACTGTATAATCCTTTGGATATTTTTACTAAGCAGAACTAATTTTTATTCTTTAGGGTGTTAATAGACCAACCTCGCAATCACCTGCAGGGGCAAATATGTCTAATATCCCCAAAGAGTCAGAGTTCTACAGTGGTACTAATGGTCTGGACATCGGCATTGGGCAGGTAAACAGTACTCCTTCTCTTTGGTCATATTATTGTTTGCCATTGGTATTGTAGGAACAGATGTAACTTTTATTATCAATAAGAGATGCTTTTATTTCCTTCATCCAGGTGCCTGTAAAATACCCCCGGCTTATCTATAAACCAGAAATATTCTTTGCCTTTGGATCTCCCATTGGAATGTTCCTTACTGTCCGGGGACTAAAAAGAATTGACCCCAACTACAGATTTCCAACATGCAAAGGTTTCTTCAATATTTATCACCCTGTAAGCATTGTACGCTCTTGTGAGTTTACCTGAATGTTAGGGCTTATTGGTAAAGAGCATATGATAGTCTCTTGTGTTGATTTACCTTTTTATATACTATTTTGTACTAATGAGAAAATTTATAATATGAATCTGGAAGTGAAGGGGGCAGAACAAGTACATTTAAAAATAAATGAGCTTACAATTATTCTTATTCCTGAGACCATCATTATGATCAGCAGAGGTATATGTAACTATTGTTTTCTGCATGTAGTTTGATCCTGTGGCCTACAGGATTGAACCAATGGTGGTCCCGGGAGTGGAGTTTGAGCCAATGCTGATCCCACATCATAAAGGCAGGAAGCGGATGCACTTAGGTATGTCATGAGTCCAGAACCTGATCACTGTAGACCTTCTGGTCAGTGCAGGCTGACTGGACCTCGTTCACTTTGCTTAGCTGTGTTGACCCTTTAACCTGTGTGAACCGTGTAGTGTTCTTTTTCACATGTGTTTCAGAACTGAGAGAGGGCTTGACCAGGATGAGCATGGACCTTAAGAATAACTTGCTAGGTTCGCTGCGGATGGCCTGGAAGTCTTTCACCAGAGCTCCACACCCTGCCTTACAAGCTTCAGAAACTGCGGAAGAAACAGAAGCGGAACCTGAGTCCAATTCAGAGAAGCCTAGTAGGCAGTGACACGGCACACAGTGATTACCGGCGCCAGGCCGGATAAGGGGGCTCCCTGAAGTCCGGTTCTTACTTTCCCAGGGTCCTCTTAACTCCCCTGCTAGTGTTGAGAGCCATCACTAGACTCAGTCCTCCTGGGCCTTCAGCTCGGCCAGTTTCTTTCTGTCATCACATAGCCACAAATTGTGGAAACGCTGTGTGAGGGAAAGTGTTAAGAGAAGCTGAGCATCTAGTAACTGGGCTTTAAACCATCCCCCACTCGGGCCCTGTGCAGTGATGCTAAGAGCCTGCACTGTGGAGAGCCTTGCTTTTACCAGGGAATGTCTGCGTATTCATGGGTCAGTTTTATTTTCCTGGCTGGGGACTAGCTAGGACACTTCTCTTGATTTCACAGTTAATACTGCATTCTTTTGCTTTAACTGCAAAAGGAGTTTCTTCTCAACCGTCTAAGGAGATCTAACCCTGCTTGCATTTAGTTTGTAAACCAAAAGTAAATGGAATTAGCTGTCAAAGGTATAGGAAAGAAAGGGGATTGGATAAAATCCGTGTGGCTTGAGAATAAGCTTTAAGGGCATTGAGAGGAGATGAGAGAGGTTTGTGAGCAGAGTAGCTCGTCCTCTGCTGAGGCTGGAGTGTGAGGGGAGATAAGGACAGCCTTGGAGGGCTGGAAGTGTCTATATTCTGACCGTGGTTCCTTCACATCCAGACGTTAACACAGAAGAGAACCCTGTGCCAGTGAAAGAGGAAGCCCCCCCCATCCACGTGGGAATGCTGAATGGAGGCCAGCGCATTGACTATGTGCTACAGGAGAAGCCCATTGAAAGTTTTAATGAGTATTTATTTGCTTTACAAAGCCATCTGTGCTACTGGTGAGTGTTTGTTTTTGTTCTGGGTTTTTTGTCTTCAGTTCAGTCGCTGAGTCATGTCCGACTCTTTGTGACCCCATGGACTGCAGCACGCCAGGCTTCCCTGTCCATCACCAACTCCTGGAGCTTGCTCAAACTCATGTCCATTGAGTCGGTGATGCCATCCAACCATCTCATCCTCTGTCATCCCCTTCTCCTCCTGCCTTCAATCTTTGCCAGCATCAGGGTCTTTTCCAATGAGTCAGTTCTTCCCATCAGGTAGCCAAAGTAATGGAGCTTCAGCTTCAGCAGCAGTCCTTCCAATGAATATTCAGGATTGATTTCCTTTAGGATTGACGGGTTGGATCTCCTTGCAGTCCAAGGGACTCTTAAGAGTTTTCCAACACCACAGTTCAAAAGCATCAATTCTTCGGCACTCAGCCTTCTTTGTTTATTAAGCTTTCAGTGCTCAGCCTTAATTATTTATTAAGACCAAATATTTATTATTTGTGTTTATTTTTAACAACATTGATTCAGCCATTCTGAAAGGTGTGAGGGGCCATTTCACTGTGGTTTTGGATTTCCATGAGGATCAGCGATTTGAGCACCTTTTCATGTGCCCGTTATCCATCTGTCTTCCTTGGTTGGAACTTCAAATGACATGATTGTGCTATTTTGTATTAATAATTATGAACAAGCCATCATTCTAATCCCAAATGAGCACTGCCTTATCCTGCTTTTTCTTCATCTATCAAATACCTGTGACACAATGAGGACTTAACTTCACTAAGCATAATATTCTTTAGGTCCATCCATGTTGCTGCAAATGGCAGAATTCTGTTATTTTTTATGGCTGTGTATTATTCCATTGTAAATATGTACCACACCTTCTTTATTTATTTTCTATTGATGGATGCTTAGGTTGCTTCCATATCTTAGTTACTGTGAAGAGTGTGGCTGGAACACTGGGTTGTAGATATCTTTTCAAGTTAGTGTTTTCATTTTTTCTGGATATATGACAAGGAGTGGAATTGCTGGATCATATGATAGTTCTGTTTTTATTTTTTTGCAAAGCCTCTATACAGTGTTCTACAGTGACTGTGTCAGTTTACATTCCCACCAGCAGTACATAAGAGTTCTGTTTTTTCCACATCCTTGCCAACATTTATTATTTGTGTTCTTTTTGATGACAGCCATTCTGACAGGTGTGAGGTAATGTTTCATTTTGGTTTTGAATTGAACTTCCCTGAGAAATAGTGGTATTGACCACCTTTTCGTGTGCCCATTATCCATTTGTATATCTTCCTTGGAAAAATGCCTCTTCAGTCTTCTGCTTATTTTTTGATTGGGGACTTTTTTGATCTTGAGCTTTATGAGCTGTTTATATATTTTGAATATTAACCCCTTATTGCTCATATCATTTGCAGATATTTTCTCCCATTCAGTCAGTAGCTTTTGGTTTAATCTTGTCTGGTTTCCTTTGGTGGCAAAAAGCTTTTATGGATTAATTAGGTTCCATTTGCTTATTTTTGCTTTGAAAGACAGACCCAAAATATTTTGCTCTGATTTATATCAAAGAGTGTTCTACCCCTGTTGTCTTCTAGGAGGTTTGTGGTTTCCACTCTTGTATTTAGATGTTTAATCCATTATGAGTTTAGTTTTGTATATGTGTGCAGAGATTTTGGGTCATTCTTTTACATGCTGCTGTCCAGTTTTCCCAGCACCACTTATCAAAGAAATTGTCTTCTCCCCACTGTATATTCTTGCCCCCTTTGTTGTGGATTAGTTGACTGTGGGCGCGGGTTTACTCCTGGGCTCTGCATTCTGCCCCGTTGTTGTGTGTGTCTGTGTCTGTGTTTTGGTAACTGTAGCTTTGCAGTATAGTCCACAGTCTGGGGGGATAGCTTTGGCAGTATAGGGCCTTTTGTGATTCTGTATAAATTTTAAGATTATTTGTGCTAGTTCTGTGCAAAATGTCATGGGTATTTCAGTAGGGATTACATCAAGTCTGTAGATTGCTCTGGGTAGTATGGCCATTTTAATAATATTAATTCTTCTGATCCAAGAGCACAAAATATCTTCACTTCCTTATGTCATCTTTAGTTTCCTTTCTCAGCATATAGGCTTTCATTTCCTTAGTTAAATTTATTCCTAGGGCATTTTATTCTTTTTGATGTAATTTTAAATGGGATTTTTTAAAAAACTTTTTGATAGTTTGTTAATATCATATAGAAAAGCATTAGATTTCTGTATATTAATCTTTTATCCTGCAAGTTTACTGAATTCATTTGTTCTGATAGCTTTTTGGTGGAGGCTTTAAGTTTTCCTATATAAAGGATCACGTCATCTGTAAATAATGACAGTTTTACTTCCTCCCTTCCAACATGGGTGCTTTTTCTTCCTTCCTCCCTTCCCTTCCTCTGATTGCTGTGGCTTGGACTTCTAGTACTATTTATGTTACATCGAAGAAGCAAGAGTGGGCATCTTTGACTTGTTGCTGAATTTGAAGGAAAGGCTTTCAGGTTGGACTTCCAGTACTATTTAAGTTACATCGAAGAAGCAAGAGCGGGCATCTCTGTCTTGTTCCTGAATTTGAAGGGAAGGCTTTCAGTGTTTCATTGTTGTGTATGATGTTAGCTGTGGGTTTGTCATAAGGAGTCTTTATTATGTTTCGGTATGTTCTCTTTATACCAACTTGGAGAATTTTTGTCAGTGTATATTTTATTAAATGCTATTTCTGTATCTATTAAGATGATCATGTGATTTTTGTCCTTCCTTTTGTTGATGTGGTGTATCACACTGATTGAATTGTGAATATTGAAGCATCTTAGTGTCCCTGGGATAAATCCCACTTGATCATTGTGTATGATCTTTTATTTTTGGGGGTTGTTTGTTATAATATTTTGTTGAGGAGTTTTGCATCTATATTCATCAAAGACGTTGGCCTGTAGTTCTCCTTTTTTGTAGTGTGTTGGTCTGATTTGGGTATCAGGATAATGATGGCCTCACAGAATGCATTTGGGAGAGTTTCTTCCTCTCCAATTTTTTGGAATAGTTTAGAAAGGATGAGTGTTAAATTTTCTTTGCAGTTTGCTAGAATCCCCCTGGGAAACTGGTCCTGGTCTTCTGTTTCCTGGGAGTTTTGTTTTTTTTAATATGTAATTTTTGCTAGTTATTTTTGGCTGTGCTGGGTCTCTTGCTGCATGTGTGGGCTTCTCACTGTGGTGGCTTCTCTTGTTCCGAAGCATGGGCTGTAGGCCGCACGGGCTTCGGCAGCTGAGGCTCCTGGCTCTGGGCTCTGGAGCAGCCTCAGTAGTTGCGGTGCGTGGGCTCGGTCGCTCCGAGGCATGTGGGATCCTCCCGGACCAGGGACCGAACCTGTGTCTCCTGCATTGGCAGGCAGATTCTTCACCACTGAACCACCAGGGAAGCCTCCTGTGAGTTTTTAAAATTACAAATACAATTTCACTACTAGTCTTTGGTCTGTTCAGATGGTCTGTTTCTTACTGATTTCAGTCTTGCCAATTTTTATGTTTTTTTTAGAAATTCGTCCATTTCTTCTAGGTTGTCCAGTTTGCTGGAATATGACCACTGATAGTATCCTCTTATGTTTTTCTATCTCTGTGGTATCAGTTGTAATTTCTCCTCTTTCATTTCTTTCTTTCTTTTTTTTTTCTCCTTTCTTTCATTTCTTATTTTGGTTATTTTGGGTTCTCTCTCTCTTCTTGGCGAGCCTAGCTAAATGTTATCAGTTTTTGATTATCTTTTCAAGAAACGAACTCTTGTTTTCATTGATATTTTCTCTTGTTTTTTAAAGTTTTGTATTTATTTATTTATGGCCATGCTGGGTCTTCATTACTGCACCGGCTTTTCTCTAGTTGTGGCGAGCGGGGGCTGCTCTTTGTGGCGGCTCCTCATTGCGGAGCGTGGGCTCCAGGGCAGTTTCAGGGCTCTTAGACCACAGGCATAGTAGACCAGGGATTGTGTCTCCTGCGCTGGCGGGTGAATCCCCACCACCGAGCCACCAGGTAAGCACTGTTGTTTTTTTTCTTTAAGATCTGTTTTATTTTTCTCTCTCTGATCTTTATTATTCCCTTGCTTCTGGCTGACTTTGGATCGTTTTATTTTTCTAATTCCTTTAGGGTAGTAGGTTTGTTTGAGATTTTTCTTCTTTCTCAAGGAAATAAGGAAGGCCTGTATCACTATAAGCTTCTCTCTTAGATCCGTTTTTTCTGCATCCCATAGATTTTTGGAGAGTCGTGTTTCCATTTTTATTTGTCTCAAGGTATTTTCTGGTTTCCTTTTTGATTTCTCTATTGACCCGTTGTTTCTTAGTAGCATATCCTTTAATCTCCACGTGTGTGTTCTTTTCCCATTTTTCTTTCTGTAATTGATTTCTAGTTTCATACTATTGTGGTTGGAAAAAATGCTTGGCATAATTTCTATCCTCTTAACATGTGATCTGTTCTGGAGAACATTTCATGTGCACTTGGAAAGAAAAAGTCTGTATGCTGCTGTTTTCAGACATAATGTCCTTGTAGATATCTAATATGTTCAAATCGTCTATAATGTGTCATTTAAGGCCACTGTTGCCTTGCAGAGTTCCTGTCTGGATGACCTGTCCACTGATGCAAGTGGGATGCTGAAGTCCCCTGCTGGTCCGGCGCTGCTGCCGGTTTCTCCCTTTAGGTGTGTCAGTATCTGCTTTACGTGTTGAGGTGCTCCTGTCTCGGATGCGTGTATGTTAAGCGTTAAGGCTTGTTCTTGTACTGATCCCTTCATCACTATAGAATGCCCTTCTCTGTCTCCTTTTATAGCCGTTGTTGTAAAGTCTGTTTTGGCTGATAGGAATATTTAGCCCATTGACTTTTAAAGTAATTATTGATAGAGATATGTACTTAGTGCCATTTTATTAATTGTTTTCCAGTTGTTTTGTAGCTCTTCTCTGGTCTTTTTGTTTCTTCCTTTGTGGCTTAGGGAGCTTCTCTGGTGACTCAGATGGTAAAGAATCTGCCTGCAGTGTGAGAGACCTGGGTTCAATTCCTTGATCCAGAAGATCCCCTGGAGAAGGGCATGGCAACCCTCTCCAGTATTCTTGCCTGGAGAATCCCATGGACAGAGGAGCCTGGTGGGCTACAGTCATGGGGTCACAGAGTCGGATATGACTCAGTGACTGATACTTTGTGGTTCAGTTATTTTATTTAGCAGTATGCTTGTATTCCTTTCTTTTCAGTTTTTGTGTATTTGTTTTTTTTTTAATTTGTGATTACCATGGGGTTCATATATGTTGACCTATATCTCCTTGTTTTAAACTGGCAGTCATGAAAGTTCAAACACATTCTGAACACTCTACATTTCTATTCCCCTCCTCCATATTTTGATGTCATATTTTATATCTTCCTGTTTCATATTTACTGTAGTTACAGCTGCTTTCATAGCTTTCTGTCTGTCTTTTAATCTTCATACTGCTTAGTTAAGTGGTTGGTCCTCAGTCCTCACTCTGTATTTGCCTTTCCTGTTGAAATGTTCCCTTCCTTTCCATTTAGAGAAAACCCACTAACTTTTTCTTTTAGAGTAGGTTTAGTATTTTTTTTTTTTTTTTTTTTTAGAGGAGGTTTTGTTATTGATGAAATGTTTCAGTTTTGCTTGTCTGAGTTCTTTCTCTCTCTTTCGGTTCTAAATGGTAGTCCTGCTGGGCAGAGTTCTCTAGGTTGCAGATCATGGCCCTCCCTTCTGGCCTGCTTGGTTTCTACAGAGAAATCAGCTGATAGTCTTATGGGTGGGATTCTGTTTTCTTTTTTTTTTTTCTGGCTGCCTTTAGAAGCCTCTCTACCTTTTGCCATTTTAATTATTTTATCTCTTGGTGTGGGTTTCCATGGGTTCAACTTGTTTGGGGCCCTCTGTGCTTCCTGTTCCCGGATATCTTATTTCCTTCAGGTTTGGAGAGTTTTCAGCCATAATTACCTCAGCTGCATTTTTGATGCCCTGCTCTGTCTTCTCCTTCTGGGACCCTATCATGTGAATGTTGGTTATTTACTGTAATTTCAGAGATTTCTTATACTGATTTCATTTTTTAAGATCTTATTTTTCTTTTTGCTGTTCTGATTGGATGATTTCCACTAATCTGTCTTTCTGATCATATATGTGTTTTTTTAATATCACGTAGTCTGCTATTCTATTCCTTTTAATGTGTTTCTTTTTTCGCAGCTATTGAATTCTTCTCTTTAGAATAGGTCTTTTTAAATATTTTCTTGTTCCTTTTTAAAATTCTCACTATGTTCATCTATTCTTTTCCCTGAATTCAATTAACATTTTTATTAACAATTTTCTGAATTCTTTACGTGGTAAATTGTTTATTTCTATTTCACTATTTGTTTTTTCAGAGTTTTTTTCTCTTGTTCCAATTGAGAGGAGTTCCTCTGCATTCTTATTTTGCTTAACTTTCTGTCACTGTGAATTTAGGTGAAATGGTTACCTCTTGTGGTCTTAAAAGGTGTGTTCTGATGTGGGAGCATCCTACACAGAGTGCGTGTGCCCAGTGTCTCCACTGGGAGAGAGGATTTCCTCAGCTATCACCTCAGCTGGGGGTGGGGCTGGAGCTGGGGGTAAGGCAGACCTTGCCCCTGCCCAGGATCTGATCCACGTTGCTGGAGCCAAGGGTCGGGCCCAGGCTGGCTCTGTTCCCTGTGGGTGTGTGTTTTCCCCTCTCCGTGGGTTGGAAGCCTCGCCCCAGAGCCAGGAAGTACTGACCCAAGTGGTGCCCACGGGGCCCCTCTGCAGGCAGAGGTCTGAGCTGTCTGCCCACCGGAGCTGTACTTGTTCCCTTGCTCTACTCACACGCGGGCAGCCTCGCGTGCATGTCCCCCTTGCCCCTCACAGCCCAACACCGCGCCCAGCCTCCACCACCCGTCTTGTCATGAGGCCGCTCTGCAGGGTCCCTGGGACCTGTGTGGAGTCTCTGTGTATATCCTGCGGGAGCTGTGGAGTGGAGGCTGCCATCAGAGTTCTAGGTGCCTTCTGACGCCACTGAGTAAGTGCCAACCCTGATTGCTGCCGCCACCCAGCCTCCACCCCAGGCCCGGGTTTTCCTAGATGCTGTGCAATGCCGCATCGTCCTGGTGGAGGACGCGGAGCGGAGGTGTGTGCCCAGGCCGGGAACCTGGCAGCCTCTAGAGCCCTCGTCCAGCCGCACCCTCTGCCCTGCTCTCCCTGGGGGAGTACACAAGCCCACGCACACACAGACACACACACACTCCCTCCCTCCCCCCACAGCCCTCCTGCCGGTCCCACCTGCCCGCCAGTCAGCCAGGGGCAGTTCATCTCCCCCAGTTAGGACCCCAGGCCTGCAGCATCCTCCCCGAGGCTCTCGCTGTTCACTCCCCAGGATGGGTCTCTGCCCCAGTGTTCTTCCTCCTCCGAGTCCCCCTCTCAGGGGCACAGGTGCTGACCTGCTCACCTTTCTTCCTGTCCTACCCAGTTACATGTGGATCCCTCTCACAGCCTTGGTTGTACAGGAGTTTTTCTGCCAGTTTCCAGTGAGAATTATTCCATATGTTGATGTATTTTTGATCTGTTTGTTGGCTAGGAGTTCCATGTCTTCTTACTCTGCCATTTTGGTCGATCCTCCTTGCCATGCATGCATCATCTTTGGTGAATTGTCTGTTAAAATCTTTTCCCCATTTAAAAAATTGGGTTATTTCATTATTAAGTTTGAAGATTTTCCTATACTTTATTTACAAGTCCTTTACAGATACTTTTTTTCTCTCAGGATGTGGTTTTTCATTTGTCTAGCATGTATGTTTTGAAGAGCAAAAATTTATTTTGATGAAGTCCAATTTATTGATGTTTGCTTTTCTGACATAGATAAGAAATCTTTACCAAGTGAAAGTCACTCAGTCATGTCTAACTCTTTGCGACCTCATGGACTGTACAGACCAGAATACTGGAGTGGGTAGCTTATCCCTTCTCCAGGGGACCTTCCCGACCCAGGAATCGAACTGGGGTCTCCAGCATTGCTGGCAGATTGTTTACCAACTTAACAGGGAAGCGCAAATCCAACATCAAATCTTACTTTAGTTTTAGAAGTTGTGTAATTTTAGCTTTTACATTAAGGTCTGTGATCTATTTTGGTTGTGTTAATTTTTAAATATGGTGTGAGGAAAGGATTGAAGTTCATTGTTTTGCCTGTGGCTTTCCTGTTATTCTAGCAACATTTGTTGAAAAGTTTATTCACATGGAGAAACTGTTGAGTTGCCTTGGCTCTGTTTTGTTCCATTGATCTGTTTTGTCTGTCTTTATGTCAATAAAACCCTGTCCTGATTACTGTAGCTTCGTAGTAAGGCTTGAAATTAGGTACTGTAAGGCCTTCATCTTTGTTGTGCCTATTAGTAGCTGTTTTAGGTATTGTAGGTCCTTTGCATCTCCATATGTATTTCAGAATGAACTTGTTAATTTCAACCAGGAAGCTCTTTAAGGGTTCTGACTGTGATCGCGTTTTATCTGTGGATCAGTTCTGGGGGGAACTGACACCTTAATAACGCCGGGTTTCCTGACCCACAGACGCCGCACCCCTCAGTGTTTCGGTCTTCGTAGTCTCTCAGCGGTGTTTTGTGGCTTCAGTACGTGTCATGCACGCTGTAATTACCGCCCTCTTCCTGTTACGGGTTGGTCATCTTGACACATATTCAAGGACCGTTTTAATGTTCTTTTTGCAGAGTTGTCTGTACCCTTTATTCCCTTTTATATTGAGTTGTTGGTTTTTTAACTGATAATATCTGTGATACGAGTTGTAAATACCTTTTTCCCAGTTCTTCTTTAATATTGTGTACACTGGTTTTTTTGTAGTCAAATTTTTCTTTGTTGGCGTCTGGAATTTGTGTCATGTTTAGATTTTCCTTGTTCTCCAGAGAATTTCTTACCACAGTTTATTCTGATATTTTAGGATTTCACTTTTACATGTAAATCTTTGATTCTCTTCAAATTTATCCTGGCAAGAAGATGTGAATTGATTCAAATCATTTTCCAGACGGCTCTCTCCATCTGGAAAACATTGTTAATAGATTTGAGATTCTAACATCATTGTATTAAATTTCTGTGGGTTTTTAAGTCTTAACTCTGAACTTTCTGTTCTTTTCTATTGACTCATTTATTTATGCACCAGGATCACACCATTTTAATATCTGGTTTAGCTAATCTCCTCTCAGTGGGATAAGAGGAATTTCTTAACCAGCAGTCCACGTGCAGAGCTTGTAGGGGACAGAAAAAGTCTACAAGTCTAGTGAAATTCTACTTACAATTTTGAGTATATAGTATATGTGTATGATGTCTTTTCTGAGGAGAAATCCATAGGTTTCATTAGATTCTCAAATAGGTCCATGATTCAAAAACTGTCAAACCCTAGATCTAGAAGGGTACTTGAGCCATCTACTTGTAAGGTGATCCATGGATGTTATTCTTATAGTCATATTTCTTTATGAACCAGATACGAGTAATGCTTGTACACACACTGAATAATATCTGGAAGATACATAAGAAATTGGTAACATCAGTTGTCAGAAGTTGGGAACTAGTAGTTTAGAAACAGTGGGAAGGAGACTTCATTATTACATCCTTTGGTTAATCTTTGATCTTTTTCCACATGATTGTATCGGCTTTTTTTTTAAAAAGGTGACTCAGCATTTAAAAAGTTAAGGTGATGGATTAGACGACTCTTCCATGTTGTCCCAAGAACGGGTTCTGTGAAGGGAGGGCTTGGTCATTTACTACTGGCTTTTCTATATTACAGAACACAACACTAGACTTCTTTGTTAGGAGGTAACCTGACAGACAACTTCTTTGTTCGGTTACCTTCCAAGCCACTGTCAGATACACCACTTCGGAGTAAGAAAATGAATTTGTAAGGTGGTCGTATAGATTGTTAGATAGTATATATATATATGTGTATGTAAAGCACCTAGTATAAATGTGAGTTTCTTTTTACAACATAGTCTCTCTCTCTCCAGGGAGTCTGAAGATACAGTATTGCTGGTCCTCAAAGAAATCTACCAGACCCAGGGTATCTTCCTTGATCAGCCTTTACAGTAAAAGCAAACCACCTGTGGCTGCTTGATGTAAGTTGTAAATGTCATGTATGTAGCATGGTTCCTACATATTAACATGTGGAGCCTCAAGCTGCTTGGAAATGTTGCTCTCTGTGGCTTGTCACCAAGATCTAGGTTATTACTCATTTTAGAGGGACTCTGGTTGAAACTCATGGGGAAAAAGCGCTGGAGGCCATTTAGAGAAGGGTTAGCGTGTGTTTGCTAGCAACTTGGTCCAATAACACGTGACATGTTTAGGATCTAAACTCAGAATCTTCACGGCTCTGACCATCCAAGAGTCACCGTGACAACACTCACAGCTCTAAGCGCGCACAGCCCACTGGGGGGTTTCCACTGTTGCTGTTCAGACGCCAAGTTGTGTCCAGCTCTTTGCGACGCCGTGCTCTGCAGCACACCAGCCGCCTCTGTCCTCTACCATCCATCTCCTAGGGTTTGCTCAAAGTCATGTCCATTGAGTCGGTGATGCCATCTAACCAACTCATCCTCTGCTCCTCCTCCTCCTCTTGCTTTCAACCTTTCCCAGCATCGAAGTATTGGAGCTTCGGCATCAACCTTTCCAGTGAATATTCAGGGTTGATGTTCTTTAGGATGGACTGGTTTGATCTCCTTGCAGTTACAACAGTTTCAGCTTTAAGTACAGACAGCCCAGCCTGGGGTTTACGTTACTCAGCCCTGTATATGTGTATCAATAGTTAGAAAGCTTGTGTGTCAGACTCTGGTGTTCTCTCTGGTTGCCCTCCAGCGTGATGACCTCTATTCTACTCTCTTCCCCAGATGGACACTGAGGGATCCTTTCCTAGAAAACCCGCCTCTTTGTTCCTGCGTTTTCCTCTCAGCTGTGTCGTTCCCTGCATGTTGCCTGCCACTTACTCACCACTGGGGTCTCTGGAAGATAATGTTCCTCTCTGGAAGCAAGTGGAGAAGCAAAGGGGAGACCCTGTTCCTTTTTACCACTGGCTTCACAGAAACATTTGCCTTCTTTCTTCATGGCTGCAGGCGGTCTGCACCTTTAATTCTCTGATGGTATTTACATACCACACTCTATCGCTTATTACTTGAGATGGTATAAAGCCTGCCTTGAGTTTCTTTTGGGTTGGGTATAAATTTTTCTAGGAGGTTACTGTTTATCTTTAGAGAATATTCTAATCTGGTAGTGGGCTCCTGAGACTAGAAGCCCTTCTGGGTCTGCTCATGGTCATGGGTGTTCTCTGCGTTGGAAGGCCAAATCTAAGTGCAGTAGGGAGACTGGTGGGTAGTCAGATTCTTTCGAGCCAACTTTTGTTTTCTACACGTACTGTATGAAGAAAGACTAAAATTATAAATACTGTTTGCTTTCTATAGTTGACTGACAAGATTTATTGCTAGGACTCAGAGGCTGTTCATTGTTTTTACAGCTATTTGAGCTGCTCTTAGAATCTAAAGTGGACAGTTTAGTTTCCATCAGGTACATCTTTACAAAGATGTTACATATCCTAGACCTGCCCTTTTATATCATATCATACTTCAAACTGGGAGACTCTAGATGAATTCCAGCCTATATTTGTTAGTTCTTAAGTTTAGGGTAAAGTTATAAAAGCTGACAAACCTGCAGTTACACAGCTTTGACTGCTTATGAAGTGATGAATAAAACCTTTTAGTGGTGTGTTCATGGTGGAACAACTTGTGGAAGCCGTCTGCCACATCTGCTTGTGTGAAGGGAGTGATGAAGACTGTTCTCTTTAAACAGACATTGTTGCCTCTGAGTCCCCGCAGTGCAGGGAGCAACTGGACCGCCCGGCACAGGCAGTGCTGGGGGAGGGGTGGGTCCGCCCAGGGGGAGAAGCTCCTCATTCCGAAAGAAAAACCTGGCTCTGTGGGGCTAGGAACAGCTGCTGCAGAGTCAGTGTCAGGGTGTGCAAATGAGATGGTTAATGTAGACACTCGGCATTTAATGTCCACATACGCTGTCTCTGGGATAGCAGAGGGAATGTTACTATCACGCTAGAGATAAGGTTGGGGTACTGGTGAGAGCCTGGCCTTTCCGTGTCCATCTGCTTACAGACTAATGCTGACCAAGCCACCAAGACGTTTCAGCTCTATGAAATGCTTTACTACATAGACTCCGAGACCGAAATGAGGGTCACCGAGAACTAAGTAGCATTCAATGTAAAGGGGAAGCTTTCTTCAAGTTGCTGTCTTCACATTCAAGTTTACTGTTCCTATTAACAGAGTAAGGAAATTGTAAGAGCAAACCAAAGGACAAGCAAAGTGAGTCCTGTAACCAGAGATGAACAGCATCACCCAGAGTGTTAGATAAGCCGCTGTTTGTACTAAGAAGTGTTTGCTTCCTGGTGGTGAAGGGCAGGTGACTGTGGATCCCCCTGTGTTGGTATCATGGATGTGTCTTACACAGGGTGCTAAGCTTGACTTAAATTCCTTATTCAGTTGTATATTATTTGCACTACTTCAGTTGTATCATGTGCAATCTCTTGACCAAGCCTATTTTTAAACTCTGGTAGAATATCATTTTATACATATTCCCAGCTGCAGAATTGATATTGCTTATCTCAGTAAGAGAGACTGTTTGCATGGAAAGATTAATAGCACTGATTAGCTTTCTAATATTTTGCACTTTCTGAAATGTTTGTTTTTTATGTGATTATATTTAAAACTTTAGTAAATACTGAAATAAAACCAATTTGACCAGTTGCCTACTTTCTACCTGGCTCACCCATCAAAGACCAAAGAGAATCAGTACAATAACCATTTCTCCTCCCCTCTGTGTTACTAAAACAAGTTTAAAAACAGTACTGGGCAAAGAACTGACATTCGGGTTCTTTTCCCCTTGACTGTTAAAGTACGGTGATTGTAAGGTAAATACGGAGAGCTCCTTTGGTATTATTAACATCAGCCACTACTGGAGACAGTTGAGTCAGATGGGGAATCTAGTGTTTAACCTTGGAAATGTTTCAGGTCTCAAATGGAACTTTAAGTCCAAAGCCCACATTCACTATTTTATTTGCATATTGCATTTATGTAAGGAAAAGGATGCACTGAAAATGTCGTAGAAAGAAGTGCACAAAACCAGGTCTTATTAAAGTAAGGTCAGCGTGAAGAGGAGGAGGTTTCAGGTCCCATAACTGCTCCTCATGGCCCACCGGGGACGGAGACGCTGATCCGCCCTCTCCTGCCTCAGCCACGTGGCGGCGGTGTGTGCGCAGGTCTGCAGCTGGGACTAGGGGCAGAGCGGCTGCAAGCCCAGTTCAGCAGTGAGGCAGGACCGGGATTCGCTGTTGGCACTGAGTCGGCGCTCCTGACTATTTTCTCGTTTACTGTGTTTACTCAGGAATTCAACAAACTATCACATCACTTATGTTCACAGAATTCAGAAGGGACAGCACTATTTAGCGGGACTCGGATAAGTGTAACAGTGGTAAATTAGCCAGAATTGGACATTTTCCTATTTAAGGCAGGGAATTGTCCCACCAGAGAAAGTAAACAGAAAATAATTTAATTGCTCATGCCCTGGATTTTAAGATTCTGAGCTATGGAAAGTGGAAATTAAATTTTGGTAATCAATGCTAATGTCTAGGATAAAGTGAGGCTAATGTAAATGCTTCTTTGTGACAAAATCCTTTTAAGAGCCGTACTGAAGTTACATGTGAAAACACTGGCTCTTGGGAAACCAATCCCGTGGACCAGACTCGTAAGCTGTTGGGGGACTGTGCATGGCAAACAGTGGTGAACCAGGACTTCGATGCCTCTTGATAAATCCCTGTGTGCCAGGGCAAACCTGCATCAGCCTGCGGGCTTCTGTCCTCACCTGTGCCTCGGGAGGTAAAGGTCAGACACCCTTGTCCTGGGCGTGGGGAGAGAGGAGGTCCGATGGGCCTGTTCTCCCGGGAGGCGGCTCCAGTGTCTAAACACAGAAGTTCGGGTCGTGGGGCTGCTTCTGCGCGGCGGCAGGAAGAGCAGGGCTGAGGGGCAGCGGCCTGTGGCACTGGGCATCTGTCAGCGGGGGGTAGTACTGCCTATAGCAGCTGTAAGCGAGTGTCAGGCCGATAGCAGATCCAGCCAGGACATCTGAACGGAGACAGAGGAGACGGCCCTTCCCTCACAAGCCGTGCTTGCCAGTGGAGGGAACTTGACCCTCCAAGGCTACTTGTTTCAGCCTGCAAAACCCCTCAGTTCCAGGGTTACAGTTTTGGGGGATTTTCTCAGTTTTATCATATAGCTGCACTATCGTCATTATCAGGCTGTTCCCTTAAACACCAAATCAAACACATCTTTACTTAGGTAAGTATGACAAGGCATTTTCTGAGTTCACTACATTGAGTTTTTTTAGTTTGGAAGAATAACAGAGGTTCAAAGGGTTCTAGAGGAAGGAATAAACTCTCCAGGAGTTGCCTCTCTTTGCAAAAATTTATTCTTCAGAATAGCTCCTTAAGGGCCTCTGGCTGATATTATCAGCCTTTTTTAAAATTTTGGGCTTTCTGTGCAGATACTATGTAATTTGGATGTTTTACTATATCATTCAACTTAAATTTCTTTGGTTAATTACAATTCTATGTTTTCTTAAATTTTGCTTCCATTACCGAACAAAACCTTGACAGTGAAATTGATTTTTAAGACAGTAAGTAAACTGAACTTTGAGGTTGGTTGTAAACAATTTCTTGAAGTTTTTCCTGAACTTATGATGCTTCAAAGTAATGGGAAAATTAGGATGTCCCTCTTTGGTAATCTGCTTTCTCATTTTCCGTATAGCAATAAACCACACTCTCAGTTCAGATCCAGAGCATCCTCTGCGCATTTGTCTGTTCACTAGCAGATACCTGGGGGTGTATCCCATGCCACGTGTGAGGGACAAATGACGGGAGAACCGCGGAGGGTCCACGGCCTGGACGCCTCACTTACCCTGCCAGTGATGCTTGTAGTCACAGGTGCGGGACAGTGCAATCACGGCTGCAAAGAGTAGGGGTGACAGAAAGGAACAGAATCTCCAAGATTTCCCTCGGCCTCGTGGTGTGAAGCAGTGTAACTTCCCCGCCAGGTAGAAGGATGCAAAGGCCAGACCAGCAAATGCAACTAGAAGAGGGAAAACCTCTCAGTATTTGTCTTTTAAAGGAAAAGAGGAAGACGGGGGTATGAACATGTTCTTAGCCCTTTTCGTAGCTTCTGGTGTAGATCACTGATTGAGACTGTCAGTTATGAGGGAGGAGAAAACAAGGGAAAATGAAGGACGGTGTCCCAAAGTGAGTGACATTTACGTGGAAAAGAGTTTTTGGAATCCTAGCAATGGGACTTCACTTCCTATTGCCTCTGTTTCCTCGTATATAAATGGAAATCATAAAAACAACAGAACTCATCTCTGTGGGCTAATATGCTGTCAAATGAGACATGAATCTAAAATGCTTTTGGAAGCACCTGACTATAGGAACTCTTCCATAAAGGTTGGTGAATATGTTTATGACTAGCAGGAGACTGCAGGATTTAGGCAGATATTACAGTAATAATAAAATGTCCAAATTTCATGAAGGGAAACTACTTCCTCTGTCCTTAAATATTTAATACTTGAGGTTCAAGCTTGTTATTAAAGAAGGGAGGGTCTCTCTGATTTCTAGATACAAGAACAAGAGTGCGTGAGACGTTCCCATCCTCACAAGTTCCCCTGGGTTAAATTCAACGAATAAAAACCCCAAACCCGGATGTAGAGTTCACAGGGTATTCATACAGGAGGAATGGCCACTGGGGAAGCTCTTCCGGCCCTCATTCACCACTGCCTTGTCTCCTGTGCACATCAAGTCTCCACGGGCTTGCCCATCCGGGAAGCAGCGGTAGAAGAAGTCTGGGCGTGGCCTGGAAGAAATAGGCCAGGTCTGAAGGGGGATCATTTACAACTCCAGAAATTGTTCTTTGGTTGTGTTAGACATCGATTAACCTATTAACTGTCAGTCAAAGAGCATCCCAGGCAAAACAGTGAAACTGGACTGGATAGTAACCACTAAGTGAAAAGCCTTGTTTTTCCAAGGTTAGTATTAAAATCAGAAAAAAAAAAAGCTGCTGCAGCACGTAATTACTAGTTAGGGGAAAGAGCCAGTCAGGCTGCAGCTTCCTCGGGGTGCCCTGGAGGACACTGACTCTTGTGGCACTGGGAAATGTGCTGTTCTGGGCAGAAAAGAGCCCAAGAGTTAGCCAGGGGACCACGGCAGAGGGAAGGGAGGAAGCGTCAAAGAGGCTCGGGAAGATGCGGCTGGGGCTGCGTGACCTCGTGCTCCTGACTGGGGAGGCGCGGCAGCTTGGGCACTCACCTCCCCACTATCAGTTTGATAGTGTTGGTGAAAACGCCATTCAGGGCCAGGGCCAGGCTGGCGGCTGCAAAGCAAAGACTCACTGTCGGTGGGTCTGCGGAGGTCCCCGTCTCGTTCAGCACAGCCACAGGGGACACCGTCCCGTGGGACAGCAGAGTGGTCGGCCTCCAGCCAGACTGGAGCATAAAAGGAACGCGGGCCTTGGTCGCCACTGCGGTGCCCCAGGGAGGACGTCTGACCTAGCCCGAGGATGCGCCGCGGGTGCGCACAGTCCGGTGCGAACAGGTGTACCCGAGAGGTGAACCACAGCTCACAGGTAAAAAACAGGGTAGCGGGGAGACAGAGTCCCCTTAGGGACTCGCAGCACGTGGCCACACACTGAGGCCAGCAGCTCCATGGGGGGAGGGGGGCCGAGGGAGGGCGGGGGGCACTCTTACCCAGGCAGGCCTGCCGGCTGTCGGCTGCATCCGCCTTCTTGAGACACCTGGCCAGGAGGACCGGGGCCAGCGGGGCGAGGAAGGCGATGACCTGCACGGGACACAGCGGAGCTGAGCACACGAAAGAAAACAACCAGCTCGGAAACACAGGACCGCCGACAGCACGAGGGCCGGAGTGACGGCAGAAGTCACACACCAGACCTGAAGCGGCCCCCGCAGTGCGGCGCCCGGGGCCCGAGCTCCCCCGCCGCCCTGCGCACTGCCCCCCGCGCGGGTCTGCCGAGCCAGAGCGGAGGGACATCCGCTCTCAGCCCCGCCGAGGAGCACGGCCGAGGCCCGTCTAGCCGCGAACTCCGCACGGAAGGCGCCGCGGAGCCGGGACGACGCCCACACCCTGAAAGCGCGCTCAGAAGGCAGGCTGGTCCTCCACGCACAAACATCGGCTTGGTGGGGAGATACTCTGCCTCCACGTACGGATTCCGGTAAAGCCACATCTCCTCGGGCTGGATGAGCCTCTGGAAGGGCGGCAGCAGCTCCGTCACCCTGCAGGGGCCACAGAGGGGCGGAGCGTCGGCGGCTTCCGGCAAGCGCGCGCGACGCGGCCGGCTCTCGGGAAGGGGGGCGGGGGCTGGGGCCCAGGCCCGGGTCGGGGCGGGCAGAGCTCGTCCTTACAGGAAGGCCGCCAGCAGCGCGAGCCGCACGCCCACCTCGGCCGCGAGGGCCGCCGCCGCCGCCTTGCCGGAGCCCATCGCCCGGTGCGCGCTCGAGGCTGACGTGGCGGCGCCGGGGGCGGGGCGGAGGCAGGGGGGCGGGGCGGCGCCGGGGGCGGGGCCAGGGTCGCTCCCCGCCGGGCTCTCCGCCCCCTCCCACGCCGCCCCCTCCGCTACGTCCCCTCTCGGCCTCCGCTCCCGGGGAGTGCGCACAGTGCGCGTGTCGTGTTGCTGCGTTACCAGGTCCGAGTTTTCCGCGGCTCCGCTAGACCTCGAGCGGCTGGGCCCACCGGCGCTGTAGATGCTCGAGGTCTTCAAACCCCGCGCTGGTCCCCTCCCGCCCAGGGTGGCCTACTGGCCACTGAGTTGTAGCAAGAAGTTACGGGCAATGAACAAGTCCATATATTTAATTTTGGAACATACAGGACAATTTATTGAAGTCAATCTCAAGCAAAATAGGAAATCAGTGGAATGTCATTAAAAATCTTTCCAAATTAATCCTCACGGAAGCAAAAAAAAAAAACAAACCATTTGAATCCCAAAGTATTTGTAAAATAAAAAAGGTAACATCTCAGTAAATAGAATGTACAAAAATTATATGTTCCTACCAGCACACACAGTAGTAAGCTTAAATATTACAGGCAATCCTAATACACTGTAACTAGTCAACAATAACCTATCTATATACAGGTTAACCAAGCTTTAAACGTTTCACACTATGCAATAAAACATGGTCCAATCAACAAAATCCCCAAAATATCATATATCTTGAAGTTTATGTGGCAACATCAAGTCATTATTCAGTAATGCCCTAGTGGAACACCCCCCAGGGAAAATGAACACTAATCCTTAGCATCAGGAGCTTCTAGCCAAGTCACAGAAACTCTAATAAAAGAGATCGACTTTTAATGAATATTGATGCTTTGTTATTAAAGACTCAAGTCTCAAGTGATTTAGGCAAAATAACATTTCACAGGATCTACAAAGTTTATTACAGATAAACAAAGTACAGAAATAACCAATCTACAAAGGTCATTATCATAGATAAAGATCACAAGGAAATGAAAACAGAATCTGTAGGTATCTGGTTGTTGTGCAATATCACAAGTGGATACAAATGGATTTCTCATGTCAATTCCAATTATGCACACACCCTTATATATAAAAAGACCCTTATTATTATTATTAGCCAGTTGCAATCATCATGTAGCATCTTAGTTATCAGTGGCGATAGGATTTTCTTGTTTAATACTGAGGGCATGTGACAGCACGAATGAGATAAAGAGCAATGTTAGTGACAATGAAGGAAAAGGACATTTTATCCAGTCTGCTTCTAAACTGACAAGAGCTACACCATATACACCCCTCATCTAGGTGTGCACACATCAGAAGGCTGGCGACTGGGGAAGGGGAACCCGAGGGTGCTTTCTTGCCAACTAGCAGATGCAGTGATGTCACTCGAGAAGACGAAGGACTGAATGAAGGACTTTGGCAACTATTCCTCTTTTCCCTTTTTCTTACACGCTAATGACTTTGAGATGCTCCTGAAGGACAGGTATTTCTCCACCTCCTCCCCCTTCGTACAAATGTGCCACACGCACCTGAACTGGTCACTTAAGCCATGGACTGACTGGAGAAAGAACGGTAATGGATTTGAAACACACAGGTCACACCCGGCATTTCAGGAGTGTAACGTAAGTGCAAAGTTTTTTTTTCCCCTACACAGGCATCTATTCAAAGGAAAGAGGAGGTGTGTGGGGATAGGGTTGGCAAAATAACAAAGTAAAAGAGCATATGTAGGAAATACTCATGAAAATGCTGCTGGTATTTCATGCAGGAGTCTCTTCCCAACCAGGAGCACTGAATCTGACAGACCTACTGTGGACGCTCTGGTGTGCCCAGCTTCGCCTCTAGTCCAAGTTCAAGACGGGAAGAGACAAAACAGTGTACAGAACAATGCTTTCTACTTCATAAATTTAAAAATAACTGTAAAACAAGGAGAATCTGAGGAGTTTCAAGTACTTAAAAAACCTGAATTCAATGAGGCAGAGGTCTCAATGTTAAAGTGACTACTTCGTACCTGTGGTAAACATTATAATTCCCCTCCCTCACCCTACTGTAACCCCGTTTCTCCCAGTACCCCACCCCCAGATAAACGTTGGTAGATTTCAATATATACAAATTTCCAACTCTTCCATATATGTCAGTACATGGCAAAGCTATCTAATTAAGTCTATTCCCGAGTCTATCTGGAAATGGAAGTGAGTTCTACTCTCTTTGTTTACAAATAATCAGAGACCAAGTCTTAGGTGAAAGAAAGAAAACGAAAGTCACTCAATCGTGTCTGACTCTTTGTGACCCCATGGACTATACCATCCATGGAATTCTCCAGGCCAGAATACTAGAGTGGGCAGCCTTTCCCTTCTCCAGGGAATCTTCCCAAGCCAGGTCCCCTGCATTGCAGGTGGATTCTTTACCAGCTGAGCTACCAGGGAAGCCCAAGACTGGGTGGCCTGAGGCTAAAGGAAGTTGTTCCGAGTGATCACTTCACGTGTGCTGCAGCTCTGACCCGAGGGATCTAGACACACCAGCTTTTTAAGAAGTAATTCAAGTCTAATTTGCACTGCTCGTCAATCGAGCAACGTCCCCTGTCCCTTCATGATGTCCCTCCTGCAGAAGGACTACTGGTGTGAGTTTCCCAAGCTTTCTTAACTTTAAGGTGAATGCTAAATAAGAGCTTTCTGTTTTAAAATGAAATGAGAGAGACAAGCCAACAAATTCCTGGGAGTCCAGAGCCTGCACTCCACACGGCTGGCCTGTCTGCTTCCAAACTGCAGATCTGGGCTGGACCCCGCCTGGAACACACCATGCAGCATGCTACTATGAAGTAAGGAAACTCTGCCTCACAATCAGGAAAGAAAGTTGTCCGAGAGCCGCCCGTCTGAGAGTCCTTTACGTGATTATCTCGAGGTTGTGGGCGTCACAGCCTTCCTCCCAGGCCTGCTTCCAAACACTGTGGAAACGGCAGCAGGGAACAGCCTTCCCTCTTCCCTATTTTAGTTTAGTCTTAGGTGTGTTCCTGACTTGAACACACAGAAATCTCCAAGTTTCAATGATTCTAAAAGTCAGCCTATTTTATAGCTTAGGCAAGAGCTTTTTTGAGAATTAGGATAGGGTGGGAACTTGTTAAAAAGATAAATGAAAATAAAACCCACCTCACTCCCAACTGTAGCCCTGATTAGACAGTCAAGAAGTGACTCATTTCCTCCAGCTGCTCCCACCTTCCAGGAGTGCAGCCCCTCTACCCCCAACTCCCACCCCAAGCAACAGGCACCTCCCAACTCCCACCAGGGCCTGGAAGGTTTGGAATCTCACCTCTAGTTGTTACAGACCCAATTTCTGAAGCGTTCTGCTGATTATCAAAAAACCTTAACATTCACTTTTTCTCTGAACCAACAAAAGGTTCAAAAACATTACCACCGTTATCCCATGCTGCTTGACGTTATTTCACTTTCAGATAAGAATTAAAAACCAGCCATTTACAGTCTGACTACAGCTAGATTTCACAGTTAGCAAATCAGATAGCAACTTCGGGCTGTGAGTAAGCAATGTGTCCATCGCAGTATTTCATGGCGAACCGCAGGCGAGCACGCTGCTCGGGTGGGTACTTCGCGCACAGAAAGCACGACTTACTCTTTTGCCTGCTTCCACAGCCTGCACCTTTGAAATACGTAAACTTGTGACACCACAAGGTGTGAGTAGAGATCCGTGGCAATGGCAGGACTAAAACCACTTCTGAGACTGTAAGAGGACATTCCCGGCCAGGGGCTCCAGAGCTGCGGTCAGCGAATTTTGCTTTCCACCCTGATTTCTGAGATGGCAGAACAACCCCGTCGGCCACCCCCTCCCTCCCCACCTACCCACCCTGTTGTCCCCTGCCCCAAATCAAAAGACTCTCAGCGGAGCTCTGTTACAGATCAAACAAAATGTGACACAATGCAGAAGCTGCATAAAAATACTTAAACCTAAGGTGTTTGTAGTATACAGGATATACCCTGGCTTACCATATAAAAGTCAGATATTAAATAGCACTAAGTCCAAAACAAAGCAAGAAGATTTCATGTTGGATACTGATTCAACGCGAGTTACAGTTCAAATATTAAAGGAAATCCTTCATGTTAGTAAGTTTAGAAAAGCAAACATTTATCATATACATATATAAAATAAAGTTTTAGTATGATAAAACATAGATTTTCTTAAGTTATTTTTTTAAAAGGACATCAAACTCTATAGTTGCTCAAGAGCAAAAATTAGTGTTTTGGTGAGCTGCAATTCATGGGACTGGCAGCAGCGCATTTGGTAACGCATGTAGCATCTTCCATCTTGCTCTTTCTTTTGAGAGTGTATCTAATCAACAGAATTACTGGAGGCTCAGTAAGTTACCTCAAAATTATTTGCTGGAATCACGCAAATGGCAGTTTAGGAGCTTAAGTAAAGGAATTGTAGTGTTTGTTTTTTTGTTGTTTTGTTTTTGTTTTTTTAAACAAAAAAATCCAGTATAATTGCACATATACATACAAAAAAAAAAAAAAAGAGGCACAAACAGATTTTTTTTTCTTTTTTCCAGAGAAGAGCTCTAAATTGATAAGAAAAAAAGGGGACACACAGCACAACTGAAGGAATGTGGTGGAGCATCTATCTTCCCAGCCTTTTTGTAAGGTCACTGGGTACTTCAAGAGGGAAAATAAACGCTGCCAGGTACAGGGAATTGTGAGCAGTCAAAATTCACAGAGAAAGTTAACGTTCATTCAAGCTAACCCTAGACTTCTACTTAGTACAGTGTTACAACAAGGTCTGACAGGACTAGTGGATCCATACAGGGAATCCTAGAGTAGACATATTCCTAAGTATTACAAGCAAGGAGCTGTGTGGGCAGACAGTCCGCTTCGCGAGTGTCTGTGCTTGCCAATACTGCTTTCTCGGGGGCTCTCCCTAAGTACGTCCTGCGATGAAGTGTGTTTGTGCGGCCCCTACCTACCCTGTACAAGTGCTTCCCTTCCCCAGTGGGGCCAAGTCTAAGGACTGGATAACTGACAGGTAACTTGGGGGATGCCCTGACCCTTTCGCCCTCAAATGTGGAGTTAAACAGAAAGAGCTACTGAGATCACATGAATTCAAATTCATTTGTGTAGTTTCCATCAGGAAACTGGGTGGTCAGTTGATAAAGGGGATCTCTAACTGGGAGACGGAAAATAAAACGGTCATCATTCTCTCCAAGCCAGACCAGGGTCCACAGCACACTGGACAGACAAGGGTGCTCCCCTGACCCAGCTTTCGGTCCGTGCCTCATCGGCCTTCAGCTGCCTTACCAGTGCCCCAGGATAACAGGAACGTCCGTTAGAACCCTGCATTCACACCCCACATGAATGCACTTCACCAGACACCCATTATCATCAGAGAACATTTCAGACTTGGTGAGACCATCCAGAAGGTAAACCCAGCAACCGCATTACATAGCTTTCTAGGTAAAGTCATATCCGAAAGCCCACTGGGTGTAAGACCACAGAAGTAACATCCACTGAGGGCTTTTGTTTTCAAGAGGCAGTTCAGTCCTCCCACAGAGCCGTCTCTAGGGCCATGAGAGACACCTGGAAGGGAAAGTGAAGCCGGCTGCCCTCCTGCCTGGGAGAGGGGCCTGTGATACTGCCATGCCCTTTTCCAGAGGGCTTTCTGCAATTCCTACTTAAAACACACATGGACACACAAACACAGATCAGACTATCTGAACTACATGTCTCAGAATTTTAAAAAATGAAAATAAATAAAGGAATGATGGCTACTTTTGTTTTGTACACGCACAGAACACAACCTAGACTTTAAATTTATCTCATTAACAAAAAACTTTCTTTTCTCTCTGTTCTTATTTTAACAAGCGAAGACAGCTCTTTTTTTTCCCAGCTGCAAAGGCTCTGAAGCACAGTAAAAGGCAAGAAAAGACCAAGTGAATCTAACCTTCCACAAAGGAGTTCCCAAACCGACAGAACTGAAAACACCAGAGCCCACCACCGGCTTCGGCCTGCGGACTGGCTCCCCGCTCCTGCTTTTGCCAGGCAGCGCCGCTGGCCAAGACTGCCCGCGTCGCAGTGGTCTCTCCTTGCACTGACGCGTCCTCTACTTTTTTCTTTTCCTTTTTTTTCCTTTAAATAAAAAGAAGGACATTTCCCCAGCCCGTTTACTCTTTGACTTCTTCTCTGTGAGCCTGTGATTCCAGTTTACACTTGATCTTGCTCCAGTACTCGGGGGACACCGGGGACGCAGGGTCATGCTCCGAGCAGCAGAGCCGGCCTTCCAGGGCGGAGGGCACCAGTGCCCCCTTCTCGTGATCTTTACAGAAGGACCGGGGGCAGAACTCGCAGAAGGCGATGGCTGCGGCGCTGCACTCGTCGCACTGGTGCCAGGGGCACTCCCACTTTCCTGGGGAGGTGGGAAGAAGGACGGAGCCCAGTGAGCGCCCGTGGCCATCGCCCGCCGGCACCTCGCCTTGCACCCGCCTCTCCAGCTGGAGGCTGCGTTTAGCTGACCACAGCTCCAGGCCTCGGCCCATGAGAGGTCTGCGTGGGCCTGGCGGCGTGGCCGTGAGCGCTGCCCCCAGCTCCACACCACAGGGGCCAGCTGCCCACCTCGGGGAACACCAGACCCCAGCCCTGCCGCCCACGGGCGTGCCCCCCGCGCACCGAGGGTGGTTTGCCCTGACGGTGGTTTGCCCTGACCGCTGTCCTCTCCGCTTCCCATCGCCCGGCCCACGGGGGCTGGCCCGCTCACCGTAGGGCGGCTGGGGCAGGTTCAGGCAGAGCAGGTGGTAGGCTTTGGGGCAGTCCTTCCTGTCGCACATGACCAGCTCCCCGCCGTCCCCACACTGGAAACAGAAATCCTCGTGCAGCTGCTTGGGCTCGGCTTTGATTTTTCGTCTCTTCGGCTTTAGCTTAGCATTCTTGGCCTTTTCTTCAGCTGTGGAGGCACATGCCGACTGGCGGGGAAGAGGGATCATAGTTTTAATGATCACAGTGCATGAAGCTAATCCTACGACCTCAGGTTCACTGAAATCCAGCTATTATCCAGCTAGCTAAAACTCCAGAAGGGCTCATCCCGTAACAGAAATGAAAGAAAAACAAGGCTTCACTGGGACTTCCCTGGTGGTCCAGTGGATAAGGCTCTGTGCTCCCAAGGCAGGGGGCCTGGGTTCAACCCCTGGTCAGGGGACTAGATCCCACCTGTTTTAACTAGAAGAGCCCACGTTCTGCAGCAAAGAGCTGATGCAGCCAATTTAAAAACAAAAAGAACACTGTTCTATTTCAAAAACAATGCTTCATTTTCAGTGACTTTTGAATAGGTGCTTTTTTTTTTCAAAATTGCAAAGACACTGAAATATCATTTACAAACCATAAAATTCACTAATTTAAAGTGTGTTATGGGGTGGCTTTTAGGGTATGGTGAGTTTTCTTTTCAATGTTTTTGAAAAGGAGTCTGCTAACTTCCAGTTCAATCAAAAATACAAACATGTTCAGAACCTGACAGTTCTTACTGAGATATACTCCAGTGGGGAGTTGGAGTATCAACTCCGGGTAAACACAACCGATGGCCCACACCCTAAACCATCTGGCCCACTCTTCCTGAGACGGCCCCAAACGGGCTTCTCCAACAGCGCGCTCCCCACCACTGACCTTCGGCCGCACACCCAGGAAGCCGCTGCAGTTGTCTGCCCCGCAGTGGCACTCCGTCCTGCCGTTGCCCAGACAGTCCAGGTTGTAATTAAATGTCAGCTCCATCCCTAGGCCACAAGAGAGAGAACCGTTGATACTCAAGTCCCAGGGAAGAGAGAAGCGGTCAAAGACACAGCCTCACACTGGAAAAAGAGACAGAATTCTGACATGAAGACCCTTCCCTCCCTCCTTGTTCCCACTGAAGGCAGTGATGGGGAAGAGGAAAACATCCCCACCCACCAATGATTAAAGCAAAAAGAAATATTCTACAAAGGCCCTCATAGCCTTTTCACTGACGCAATCAAACACTATGAAAGAGACTGAGAGTCTGAAATCTGTGCTCAAGAAAAATGGGCTCTAGTTCAGGCCTCTTTTCCTAAAACTAATTCACACCTAGTGTCCAAGTGAACAATACAACCATGGAATTGTCACAACCATACCATGTTCAGTAGCTAATGTCTTACATTATGATCAGAAAAAGAGTTCAAACGCAGGTTTACTATACAAGCTGAAGACCCAGGGATTCAAACTAGGAGGTCCAAGCGTCCTTTGGCTGGGCCTCAGCAATCCTCAGTGAGCACTAGAAACACAGCTTAAATCCCTTCAGTTATGGCACTTCCCTTCCCACCCATTTTTCTAACAAAGGAGAAATTAAGTTCTGCTGTTATTATGATGGTGGATGACTAAGGAAAAATAAAAGCAGTGACTCTGCTTCAGAAAGTTTTTAATGTCTAATTTGTAACAGAATGCTCTTTCAAACTGAAAAACAAAACAAGAAAGCCCCCACAAACAAGCCAAGAAACCAGCTAATGTTAATGCAGGCTCATCATTTTAAATTAAAAGAGAAAAAGAAAACAAAAGTTTAAACATCTGTTTACATTACACAGACAGCAATCATTTGGAGAATGAATTTGCTTCTACTAATCTCCCTTTTGCAGGATATAGAGTTTTACTTCTTAATGGCAGATAATTCTAAATACAGCTACTTTATCTTATTTGAATAAATACGTGAGTGTCAAAACTTGAAGAGTGTCCTGGGAGAAGAAGCAAGTTAAGTTCCTTTTACCTGCAGGAATGTCACAAAGAGCAAAAAGCCCAACGCGAACATCTCCATTCACGGTCCACTTTTGGGTTTCACAGTTTGGATTACAACTGTGGTTCATAAAGCGAGAATAATTTCCCTTTGGGCCAGCATCAATGATACGGTCCTTCAGAAAGAAAAGAAAGGAAGAGAGAGCTCCTTTGACATAAAACTGAGCATCAGCGTGTCGGAGAGACCCTCAACTCAGGCCAAGAGCCACAGGGCAGCACCACGTACCACCAGCTGAGGCCTGACTACCTACAGCTTCAGAGATGTGCCCCTGGGGCGACTGACTGGGTCCTCTTCTCTATGTAGAGACCAAGCCAGAGCAAGTAAGACAAGGTGAAGTCTGGGTTCTTTTAAAGTTTGTTTCTAGAAATACAGATAACACCCTTTGAAGGTCGGCTGGCCGTGGCGCCGAAGGAGAGGTCTTTTCTGAGCAGAGCGCGCTCAGTTTGGACGCTAATGGAGACGGGAATGATGGTGGTTTGCTGTCAGCCCTCTCTCCTGCTCTGAGCGAGAAGCAGAGCTGGGGGCCAGCGGTGCAGGTAGATGAGAACTTAGGCCACAGAGAGGGGGAAGAGAGGAGAGACACTTCTCTGCACCAAGACTTGGGAGATTTGGCTGATGGAAACGACAGTCTGGGATATGACCTTTGTCGTTCACATTTACTTATATAAAAGTTCGAGGTATCATGAGAAGCCAAACACCTTGGCTCCTTGAATTTACACTCTGATAATCTGGAAAGGCTCTGGAAGGCGGAGCCCCCCAGTGTTGTCTGGATGGCTGGTGGGGTCGCTGGCAGTGGGGCTGGGAGTTAAAGGGACGGTTGGCAGCCATGAATTAATGGCATTTCATGTTTATGAAGTATCTGTTCGTGAAAGTGGTAAAGCTTTCAGTGACATAGCAGCTAACCTAATACTCTTCAATGATTTCTAGTTCTTTTAATGTTATTCTGATTCAGTTTTAGAGAGAGCCTGGAACACAGGAAACACAGGTACTAGCTCTGTTTCCTCGTTAAGCTGTAACAAGATACTCAACACATCATTTCTCACGGCTGGACCTCAGTTTCTCGTCACCTAAAAATCAGAAGACTGTTGGAGAAATTCAGTAAAATAGGTTTTGCAGTGATGTGCTCCAAGTAACACTCACAGTTGCATGTATTAAATCAGAAGTTTTACTGTCTCTTTTCTCTTGACTGAATTCATTTTTCTTGACTCATTAAAAAAAAAAAGTCTAAATATACAGAATGATTTATAGTTAGGCGTTTTTGCTAAAGCACAACTCTCCTGGTGGTTTGTAGCTTAGAGTCACAGAGGTGACGCTCTCCCTTGGTGATAAACTGAGGACCAGGTCTCCAGGGACTAAGAGCTGGGGCTCAAATCCAGGTGTGGTCACCGTGTTGCTGGTCACCTTCTCACGTGACCTGCGACAACCCCTCAGGTTTGTATTCTGGTGTAATGAGCACGTTACAGCAGGACGCATACTGGCTACTGCAGACCATTATGTTTTGCTTGAAACAGAACCAAATTAGAGGAAGGAAACTGAATTCGACCTAAGACCATGAAACTAAACCAAAAAAATCCTTTGTTCTTACAAAAAAAAAAAGCAATTTTACCTTGGTAACAGTTAACATATAAAAATTAGTTACACTGTTCTCGTGGGCTCGCTTGATTCGCAATCTGCATTCTTCCTCATCAATTAACTCGCCGACATATTCGTTTACAAATTCACCCTGCAGAGGAGCATGTGACATGCAGAGAGACAGTTAGTGGACTGCGTTAGGAAGCATCCCCAAACACCACACGTTTAGCCCGAGAGCTGACCCAAGACCTTCCTGGAACAGAATGACAATACAAAGGAAGACCAGAAGCTTGACACTGGTACAAGATTCCGACAATTCCACATGCGCCCGTCTGTGTGCGTGTGTGTTGTTGTGTATACACGCATGCGTTTCTGGGGAGTTCCACCAGGTGGGGAGTCAGGTGGCCGCCACCACAATCAACGTACAGAACTGCTCTGTCAACACAGACGCCCCAAACCGCTCCTTCACAACCACGCCCATCCTCCGTCCCTTGTTTGTTCTCCAACTCTAGTTTTTTGCCCTTAATTATATTTGATGGAAGTATAGCTGACTTACAATGCTGTGTTAATTTCTGACGTGCAGATTGATTCAGTTATACATTCGCATAGACTCTTTTTTTTCACTATCCTTCTCCATTATGGTTTATCACAGGATATTGAATATAGTTCCCTGGGCTAAACAGTAGGACCTTACCCAACCCTATAGTTTTATCATTTTGACAGTGCTCTATAAATGGAATTACAATATGTAACCTTTAGAGATTGGCTTTTTAAAGAAAAACTAAGCCTAATTCCCTTGAGATCTAGCCAAACTGTTGCAGGTATCAATAGTTTATTGTTTCATTACTGCTGAGTAACAAATAAAGCTTTTATTACCAAATAAAGCTGATGTGAACATTTTGATAAAGTTTTTGTGTAGACAAAGGTTTTCATTCTCTGGGATAAATGCTGGGTCATATGGTGAGCATATGTTTAATGTTTTAGAAAATTGCCAAACTATTTCCCAGAGTGGCTGGATCATCTTGAGTTCCTACCACACACTCCCCACATACAGGAAAGCTGGCTCCCCCACATCCTCGTCAGCATGTGGTATGTGTGTGCTTGGTCGTGTCCTGACTCTCTGTGACCCCAAGGACTGTAGCCCATCAGGCTCCTCTGTCCATGGGATTCTCCAGGAAAGAATATTGGAGTGGGTTGCTATTCCCTTCTCCAGGGGATCTTCCCCACCCAGGGATCAAACTGGGGTCTTCGGCATTGCAGGTGGATTCTTTATCAGCTGAGCTAGGGAAGCCCATGGGATGTCACTGTTTTTCATTCTGCTGTTCTAACAGGGGTGTAGTAATAAGCTCCTTTTTTAAATAAGCATAAGTACTGTACATTCAACCTTTCATGTTTATAAATGCATAATCACGAATCACCCTTTCACCTCAAAGACTTGGCTGATTCAATCTAGGGCAACAGCATTAACTATAGGATTTTTTGGTGTTAAAAATACATTTCCGAGGCAGAGAAGTGTCTTCAGGGAGTAAACGAGTATGTACGTGCTGTTGCTTCTAGCAGACCTATGCTCCCCCCCCGGCCCCCACCCAAGTGCTCACCAGCCAGGCTCGCCGCTCAGTACCACAGAACTGAGGGCACTAGCCATCTAAAGAGCAGTGCTGAAGTGCCTTTTCTGATTCTGACAAGTCGTTACGAGCATAAGCCAACGTGCTTACGTATGGGTATTTGGCCTTTTCCCAGCAACAAAAAGACAAGACTGTGACTTCGGTATGAGAGAAGGGAGATGGTGGGTCAGCATGGGCGGGTGGCCAGCCGGCCACGGGGGACATGGGAGAGGGCCTGTCTGCTTTAAGCAGCCACAGCTTGTCACGGCTGGGTCTGGTCACCACACAAGCGCACTTCTGGGGGCTTCTCTCCTCCCCTGTAACCGACGGGACAGGCTCCGACAGGGAGCTGCATTTCCCCTCTGCCTGAGGACAGCTCTGCACGGTCATGTACTGCACACGGTCGGCCCTCGATGGCTTTCCCTTCATGCGGTTTGGACTTGGACCTTGGCTGATGAAAACAGCTTGCCCTTGTCCTGGGTCTCACCACCCTCCCAGGCAGATCTCATCGCCGTCTTGGCTGCACTGCCTCCTAGTGTCACTTTGTTTTACAGGGAGTTTTCTTTAGTAAAGACCAAATAGACTGCCAGGAGAAATATCAATAACCTCAGATATGCAGATGACACCACCCTTACGGCAGAAAGTGAAGAACTAAAGAGACTCTTGATGTGGGTGAAAGAGGAGAGAGCAAAAGTTGGCTTAAAGCTCAACATTCAGAAAACTAAGATCATGGCATCCGGTCCCACCACTTCATGGGAAATAGATGGGGAAACAGTGGCTGACTTCATTGTTTTGGGCTCCAAAATCACTGCAGATGGTGACTGCAGCCATAAAATTAAAAGATGCTTAGTCCTTAGAAGGAAAGTTATGGCCAACATGGATAGCATATTAGAAAGCAGAGACACTACTTTGTCAACAAAGGTCCGTCTAGTCAAGGCTATGGTTTTTCCAGTAGTCATGTATGGATGTGAGAATTGGACGGTGAAGAAAGCTGAACGCTAAAGAATTGATGCTTTTGAACCATGGTGTTGGAGAAGACTCTTGACAGTCCCTTGGACTGCAAGGAGATCCAACCAGTCCATCCTAAAGGAGATCAGTCCTGGGTGTTCATTGGAAGGACTGATGTTGAAGCTGAAACTCCAATCCTTTGGCCACCTCATGCGAAGAGTTGACTCATTGGAAAAGACCCTGATGCTGGGAAAGGTTGAGGGCAAGAGGAGAAGGGCATGACAGAGGATGAGATGGCTGGATGACATCACCAACTCAATGGACATGGGTTTGGGTGGACTCCGGGAGTTGGTGATGGACAGGGAGGCCTGTCGTGCTGCGGTTCATGGGGTCGCGGAGTTGGACACGACTGAGCGACTGAACTGAACTGAACTGAACTAGACCGAATCAGCTCCACCTTACTTGTCTGACACACTTGAGATTCAAGTCAAGGTTTCATCTGAAGAAAGGGTTCTGTGGCTTTTAAAGGTCTGAAACCATGTGTAATGGTTTCTATTTACTATTCTATGAAAACTGGTGAATACTGAAAAGTCAAAGTGCTGATATCAAACACGAGGCATGTTAAGTCTTGTCAACTCAGTGTAGTTGTGAATAAATGTGTCTAGTTATTTTGTAAAAAAATGTTTTAGGTGTCTAAAAAGTGACAAATTTTTAGCCTCAAAGATTTACTTACTGGACTTAAAACCATTAACTGTGAATCCAATTGTGGTTAAAAAATAACAACATAAAGAGCTTTTAAAACGGTAGAAACCTGTAACTTCTCTGGCAGTCCAGTGGTTAAGACTCCATGTTACCAATTCAGGAGGCGCAGGTTCAGGTTCAATCCCTGGTCGGGGAACTAAGATCTCCCATGCCATGAGGCATGGCCAAAAATAAATAAAATAAATTTTTAAATGCTAGAAACCTTAAAGGCAACAGCAAAAAGACAGTTTAATTTAGTATTTAATATAATTCTTTTTAGGGCTTCCCCAGTGGCTCAGTCAGAGAAGGCAATGGCCCCACTCCAGCACTCTTGCCTGAAAACTCCCATGGTCGGAGGAGCCTGGTAGGCTGTAGTCCATGGGGTTGCAAAGAGTTGGACATGACTGAGGGACTTCACTTTCACTTTTCATTCTCACACACTGGAGAATGGCAACCCACTCCAGTCTTCTTGCCTGGAGAGTCCCAGGGACAGAAGAGCCTGGTAGGCTGCCATCTATGGGGTCGCACAGTCAGACATGACTGAAGCGACTTAGCAGCAGCTCAGTGGTAAAGAATCTGCCTGCAATGCAGGAGCCGTGGGAGATGTGAGTTAGATCCCTGGGTTGGGAAGATTCCCTGGAGGAGGGCATGGCAATTCACTCCAGTAGTAATGTCTGGAGAATCCCAAGAACAGAGGAGCCTGGTGGGCTACAGTCCATAGGGTCGCAAGAGTCAGATACGACTGAAGTGACTTAGCACGCACACATGTTTTTAATTTCCAAGAAAGTAACTGCTTCATAACAGGAAGTCTCTTGCTTAACTCTGGCGCATATTTTTAGGACTCTGTTATGTGTGAAAAGAAGGGGACTGAAGGCGTACACTCAGTCTCCCATTGGGCTCCTGTCTCTGAGTGTACCCAAGACCTCTCCACTCTGCTACTGTCTTTTTGACTATGCTGTTCAGGGACTGGGTATGTTCAGCTCTTTTGTAAATGACCAATTGTCTTCCACTAGCAATTGTCAGGTGTTAAAGGGCAGAATAATCCTGACTGTATTTTTTCTCTCTTGATTATAGCATTAATTTAGTAACTTAGAACATGGTTTAGAATAAATATAACTGCTATTAAAAGGTGTCAACATCATATTAAACTGTGTAGATTTCAGGATGGCTCCACAAACTCCCCTGAAACCAGAAGTAAAGACCTGTAAGTGATATGCAGGGTGTTAAAGTGGTATCAAAATGGGTGCATTGTACGGTGACATTTAAGAAGATATTTATCTGACTGCGCCGGGTCTTAGCTGTGGCAGGGCGGCCGTCACTGTATCGTGTGGGGTCTTCTGTGGCACCGACTCTCTAGCTGTGGCAGTGGCTCAGTAGTGGTGGCGTCGGCTTGGTTGCTCCGTAGCATGAGGAATCCTAGTTCCCAGACCAGGGATCGAATCTGTGTCCCCTGCACGGCAAGGTGGATTCTTAACCACTGGACCACCAGGGAAGTCCCTATATGATGACACTTTAAATGCCGATGACCTTTGACCAAACAACCCAATCCGCACTCCAACTGCGCTGGCGAATCCTGCGAAATGTCAGAAGTCCAACCACTTCTTCCCTGCTCAACTGCAACCCCGGTTAGGCCACACTGCCTGGACTATCACGGTCTCTTTTTATTGCCCTCTCTCCATTTGCACTGCACAGAAAAGGTCTAAAAGGCTACACACCAACTTAGGAACAATGGTCTTCTCTGGTGAGGGCAGGAATTAAGGAATTTTACTCCTTATTATCTTTTTTGTGTTGCTCAAGTTTCTGTTCTGTGTTATACAGCATTTCAGTATAAAGGTGATTTTCTTTTTTTAAAGGCAGAAAAATGCCAAGAATAATTTTAAATTCCCACTAGGCCCATCGTCTCTCAGAGAATATGGCTTCAAGTTCTACACATCAGCAGGTGATGGTGAGGGGGAGTAGGTGGAGAAGACTTTTTAAAAAGCAGATTATTTAGGCCTGTCACCAATATTTCAGTTGACACTCATTTTAACAAGGACCCTGGAAGATTTACAGGGTCTCTAAAGGTTAAGAGCCACTGTTTGAATGGTAGGATTTATTGGTGATTTTCAATTGAGTTATTTGGATCAAAATATTTTCTACAATGGGCATGCATTTCCTGTGTTAAAGAGACTGCTTTGAAGAATTACCTCAAACTATAAGAACGAAGATAATTTGTAAGTATTAAAGATCTTAACTTTTTCTAGTTGCTCTGTATATATGATATAATTTGAGACTAGCCACAACTCTTACATGTAGGGCAGGGTTTATTACGTCCATTTTAGAGATGAAGGAACTGAGGCTCAGAGAGGTTAGGTCAGCAGTCCTCATCCTTTTTGGCACCAGGGACTGGTTTCATGGAAAATGATTTTTCCATGGATGGGGGAGAGGGGGGATGATTTAAGTGCATTTCATTTCATTGTGCACTTTATTTCTATTATTATTACATCAGTTCCACCTCAGATCATCAGGCATTAGATCTCAGAGGCTGGAGACCCCTGGGTTAAGTGACTTGACCAGGGCTTCATGGCTAATTATGATCTTGGAGCAAAGTCCTGGGGTTGCTAGTTTCTGTCCAGTCTGGTCTCAACTTTACTATTTTCCCTTTACCTATGTTAAATCTAGTTTGCTTAACAAGTAAAAAATATTTCAGATAGAATGACCTATGTCCCTTCTCCTTCTTATGACTGATCACAGGAAAAGTGAAAGTCACTCGGTCGTGTCTGACTCTTTGCGACCCCACGGACTGCAGCCCGCCAGGTTCCTCTGTCCATGGGATTCTCCAGGCAAGAGTACTGGAGTGGGTAGCCATTCCCGTCTCCAGGGGATCTTCCTGACCCAGGGATCGAACCCAGGTCGCACTGCAGGCAGACTCTTTCCTGTCTGCTCTTCTAGCCATTTCTCACTTGCTCCACAAGTACCAAACTCTCAACCTGAGAAGTGACAATGGTGGAATGCATCCCTGTGTCCTGAATCCTTACTGACATACTCAGAGGCACGGGTCCCGGTCTGCCCCCCCACCACCCCACCCCGTGCTACCTTCTTGATGCTCCTCTTGGTCCTGAGGCCCCAGCCCCTCCGCTCGGTCCTGATGACCTCCGCGTCCGGGTAGAGCCTCTTGGTGAAGCACTGGTTCTGACAGCGCTCCCCCGCCGGGCACACCTGCGGGTGACACTCGTACTGCAGCATCCGGTTCAGGCACTCGGACTCCAAGCCACATGGGTTCTCGTCGGCCGGCTTGCAATTGCAGCGGGGAATCTCCGACAGGTCCGCCACCTGGATCTGTACCTTTCCTATCACTTTGTTGGCCTGGCAATAAAATCACAAGTGGGAGGGAGGAATCTGAACAGGACGTCGGAGACACCCAGGCCCGCCTGGCCCTACTACTGCCTGTGAGGCGACCCTGAGAAAGGCTCTTTATCCTAGTCAGGATTTCCCCAGATGAGTAAGCCAAGATTAATAGCTGCCTCTCCTAAGTTGACAAAAATACCAAAACCTGATGTGAGTCCTCATTTATCCTGTTTTTCCCCTCCTACCAGTTGATGATGATTTCATAAAACTGAAAACAGCTCTGGCTCTCTGGAAGAAAGGGGCTAAATCCCTATATTCTTGCTGGTTACTGGACAGGCTAAGGAGCAAGCTCATCAAAGCCCCCGCCCTCCCTTGGCAATGGCCTCGGCTCCCAGCAGATGCTCTGACAGAAGCTGTCAGGTTGTTCTGCACAGACTGAGCCATAATCAGCAGAAAGGTTTTACAAGTCAGTCAGGGCCTTCTAACTACCAGGAGGGCAGTTTGACCTTGTCTGTCAAATACCAGCGTTTTTGTGGGTGAAGACTCACTTTGATGTGTTTGTATGGAGGGGGTTTTCTTGAGTTTTTTTCAATCTCCAGTGCTTCTTTACTTTCTCTTTGTGCTTTCAATTCTTGGAAACGTTTTGCAGCTTCTTCCAATGCTGCCAATAAGAAAAGACAAAGCATATAAACACCCAAACCAAATAAACAAAAACCACTAGGAGAGTTGTTTTTACCATGCCTTCCCCATGCACGAATGGGACCTGAGGTTTTCTTTTTAAAATTATGTCCTGGAAGTAACCATTTACCACCAGGATAGAGCAACATTGAAATGGGATGTAATTCATTTACAGCTGAACACTGCTCCATGCAAGCCACCACCTTGGAAAAGAGGTCCCCGTTCAATGGTCAGGGGGTTCCACAGGGACCTGATAGCAGCTTTTCCCCTTGTATCTGATTTTAATTCACTTCACTCTTACCCAGAAAGCTAAACTTCTGGTCAACTTGTTGCAAAAACAGCTGCTAAGACTTAGAGAACGAATTTATGGCTGCTAGGCGGTGGGGAGACAGTTCGGGAGTGTGGGATGTAGATGAACACACAGCTATATTTAAAATGGATAACCAACCAGGACCTACTGTAGCTCAGGGAACTCTGCTCAGTGTGATGTGGCAGCCCAGAGGGGAGCAGAATCTGGGGGAGAATTGACACATGGATATGTATGGCTGAGGCCCTTTGTTATTCACCTGAAATCATCACAACATTGTTGATTGGATATACCTCAATACACAGTAAAAAAAAAAGTTCAAAAAAATTAGGCAACAAAAAATTTTACAGTAACAGCTGTAAGGCTCTTCACGGGAAGTGTTTACTACTCTTGTGCGGCAAAGGTGCTTCACTTGATTAAGGAGACTCTGAGTTCCCAGAAAAACCTCTGTGTCTGTAGTAAGATCACTGAGGAAACTTCTTCACAAACACAGCACAGTCCACTACACTGAAAGAGTTTTTCTAAATGACTGGATTGTGAGGTGGTTCTAACATGACTGGAAACTATGAACGCCAGGTCATAACACCCAGTAAAAACTCCCCAACACCAGAAACATGTCCTCTGCGAGTGAGGAGCGCAGAGAGACCGACACAGGGGCTCTGAGCCACGGTGCACGTCGTCCGACGCACCTTTCTTGAAGGTCTTGTTAATGCTGGTCTGTCCATCAGCAAAGCTTCTGTCTCCTTCGACGTAAGGGAACACTCTGCCCTGGTGGACCCAGTAGTAGTCGTGAGAGCCGAAGAAGAACACAGGGAAGTCGCCCAGGTCGTGCTTGAGGCCCTGGATGTTGAGCGGCACAGATCGGGGATTGCAGATCTCGGCCGGCCACCATCTGAAAGCGGGAGGATGCAGAGTCGCACTATGCTTTACATGGCCCGGTGGGAGCCGAGAAACACAGATTGTGTACTTTACAATTTTCATTGCAAATCTAAGGACACAGAACACCCCGCTTATCTTTAATCCTGCCCAAACCACATGTCATCTAACAACATACTGATGAACGAATTAATGAATGAAATGGTGAATACAGACTAAACTAGGCCGTAAACACCCAATCTGATTTCTTCCTTAAACATTAATGTTTATAAAAGTATATATAAGAATAAAGCATACTAATAAGGTTAACAGTGAACCCACAATACAACTTAAGAATTAGAATTGGCCAATAAAATATTCCAAACCAGATTTCAGTCCTGGAAAAGTCATATTTTTCTCCAAATGTGACATTCTTAATTCCAAGAGTGTCTTTCAAGCTACAGAAGTTTATTCCTGGCAGTCAAGCGAATCATTTGAGAATAAACTGATGCTGTAGTAAAGAATGCCTGCTCCCATTCAAACTGGCATTTTCTGGCTCTCCAATCAACCAGGATAAAATACATTCTGATCAAATGTATTAGGCTTTTATCAGTGTGTATTTCAGAATCTAATTCATCTTAGGTCATAATAGATGTGGGATTTGGGATAGGCTTGAAAAAAATCATGCTTCATGTGATGACTGGTCCACAGCGATCACTGGGGGAACCACCTGTGAGGTTCACTGGAAGATTTCCTGCAACTGGGCAAGTCAGGAGTTGAGGGTGAGGCCTCTGCAGTGCCTGAGATCGTTGGTACTGACAGTAGATGCACACAGACTTTTTTTAGTCTCATTTTATACATGCCTAATAAAACTGTTTATTTAATGAACAATGAATGACATTACTGGGGAGATAAACGATGAACAAGCTTCACCTAAATTAAGCACCCCATGTTCACCTATGGGTTAATTAAAACGTGGGTAGAAGCCTGTGTTCAAATTGTTAAAAACACTCTTCTATGTAATCAGTATTTGGTTCCCCTCAAAGCAGGCTGGGCAGCGGTTGTATTTCTGATTCGTGTTAAGGACACATGCGGGGTGCATGTGGTAACCACACACACTGGCTCAGATAGATGGGGCTGCGATTTCTGCCAGCCTTGTTCCAGCCCCACGTCTACCCCAGGAAGTCTCACATCAGAATAACTAGTTATTGGAAAGAAACAGTTTCATGGGACCCAGGGAGGTCTGCTTGGAAAAAACACATTAAGAATCAGTTCATGGATATAAAATCATGCCGATAAAACGTCACTGGCCTGTGAATGCGAGCTCTGCTTTGGGCCACTTTAAAAATTAAGTATATTTTCATAAAGTTTTTTAAAAAGGAAATATATAATGGACAGCATGGTGACTATAGTTAATGATACTGTATTGAATATTTGAAAGTTGCTAAGAGAGTAAATCTTGGCCGTTCTCATTGAAGTTCAGTTTTTCTGGGTGCTAGCTGTCCTGAATTCCTAGCCTGGCTCCCTGTCATAAACGGTGCGCTTTCCTTCAATACACATAAAAAAGTTCTCACTGTAAGAAAAAAAATTTTAACTATATATGGTGATGTGTTAACTAGATTTATTGTGATTGTTTTGCAATGTATACAAATGTGAGTCATCATGTTCCTTGAAGGAAAAGTGCTGGGTCCAGGGGTGCACAGTTCAGTTCTGTCACATGACGCCTTTCTTGTACAGGAGCCCTTGTCTCTCCAGGCCCACCTGAGCTATAGAATTAGTACTCTTAAATCTCTCTGAGTCTGTTAATTGAAAAATAAACTTTGTTTTTTTCATGTACATTTTTTAGTGAGGCAGGGCACTTTTCATGTGTCCATTTGCTCTTCTGCAAACTGGCTCTTTCTCTGTTCCTTTTTCCTTCAGGAAGGTATTTTTCTTTTCTTACTGAGAGTAGAAGAGTTCACCTGGTTTGATATTTTCCTTTTAAAACTTTATATCTTTTGCTGCAAAGTGTAAAATTATTTATATATTCAAACTGTCCATTTTTTAAAAAAAGAACATGGAAGTTAAAAAATTTGGTTGGAGGGGAGCTTCCCAATGGCCATTATCTCAGCTAAAAATGAAGTTTTTAAGGTTAAATAGGTAAGCAAGCAGTGTATTTAAAACTGAGAAAATGACAGAACCCTTGTTTAAAAAAATTACAGCATGTTTGAAATTCTATAGAAACATATTTAGGATTCTAATTGAAAAGCAGAACTTTACTGTGTTCTTTTGAAAAGTATCCATTTTCTTAGTAAAATAATAAACACATAACTCAAAAAGTAGAATGTAAAATTAAAAAAAAAATATCAGTATCTGTTGGCATGAAGATTTGTTCAAAATAGTCTTCTTAAAAGGAGAAAGATTTAATAAAATAATGGCAACCATGCATACTTCTTGCTTCATTCCCTTAAGAACTAAAGCTCCCTCTTTGCACATAGTTTAGAGCTTCTAGCTAGAACTACAATAAACAGATTTAGGGGCAAAAAAGAGTTATTTTGGCCAGAAGATAAACTGTTAACTTCATTAGAAACCAGAAATGAACATAAATCTAATTAGAATACAGAAAAAAGTCTTCCTCACTATCCATATGAAACCTTTTATTCCAAATCCTATTAATACCATAGTTCATTCTGATAAAATAACTTTCAAAACTTAAAAACAAAAGTCAATCAACCAAAAAAAGGGGTGGGGGTGGGGGAATCAAACCGCCACTAACCTTCCCAGTCTTCTAAAAACCCAGACTCAAAACGTGTCTTTTCTTTCTTTTTCTGAGGAAGTGGCTGTGCTGTGTGTTGCACCTATTTCCTGGCCACTCTTGTACAGACTAAGAACTACTGAACAGTGATTGAATACTTCCTCTGTCCCTGGAGAAACTTGCCTGTAATTTCCCAGTTTGGCCCAAACAACCTGCTTGTAATGCAGCTTCTTGCCAGCTCTGCAGTCGTCGCAGCTCCAGCGGCCTTCGGGCGTCTCTATGCTCAGGCACTCCGGGTGGAAGGAGGCTGGGCACGACTCGCAGCAGAGCAGTCGTCCACCTTGGAACAAACAAACAGTCTTAATAACTAAGGAGAGAGGAAGGAGAGACAAGAAAGTTATCTTTTCAGTGCATTAAATGTGATTCAGTTGAGAGAAATTAACAAAGGAATTGAGTTATATTGTAGTGATGGATTAAAATACAAGACAATAAACAGATTTAGCTACTTCAGTCCTTCCTAGGGAGGGCTTCAGTGGCCAGAAACTCAGCGTGTGAGGAGCTGTGAGCAGGAAAAATTTGACTCTTCACTCCTCTGAAATGAGGACTATTGAGGCATCGGTTCAGCCAGAGGTTAGGACTCTTAACATATGACAAATAGATGCATAAAATTTGTAGACTTGAGTAGATGCGAGAACAAATTTTCAGAAAAATATGTACTCTTTTTTCTCCTTGAGAGCTAAGAAAGCAAACAATGGTCATCTTTGTATTTTAATCCAGTGGCACAGCTAACTAAATCCCTTTATAACAATATTAGGAGAATGAAAATAGCCAATAGGCTGACCACTGCTTTTTTCTTCACTTGTAAGAATACAACAAAGTAAAAGGATCTGGAATTTGTGATTACATTATCATTACCTTTTCAGAAAAGACAAAGAAAGTCAAACAGGCTATATAGCAGTGGTTTGCAACTTTTTCATCACCAAGGATCCCCTTTCCTTTCCCAAGGACTCATGTTTTCAAATATTTTATCAACCAAAAACCCCACCAAAACCAAAAACACATTTTAAAAGCCACAATTATTTTTTATGTTTTGATTAACTACAGAAATATCTAATAGCCAATTGGAGCTTCAGATCCCAGTAACAAAACTAATCTTATCATATTAAACTGTTAAAATCATAGCCGAAAACAGAGAATCTCATGCAACTGTATTTTGCACAAATGGCTGATTCTGTTAAGACTTTCTGAAATATTAAACATAGTTCAAAATTTGGTTTATAATATTTTGACATCATATTGAGAACCACTGCTTTATAGCATGAAATAAGTATCAGGTAGAATCAAGTATCACATACAAGGAGATCTCTTTAAGTAGCCTAGCAAAATCCTCTCCTTTTAAAAACACAAAATGATCTCTGTGTTAAGACGAAAACAAGTGCAGCAAACAAAACAATATTATTTTTAAATGCAAAAAATTAAAGAAATTTGAGATTAGGAATTTCAACAAGTGACAGAAAAAAATGTTAATCACTGAAGATGAAATACAATAAAGACATTTACTGTAAAAAAAAATCATTTTTCCATTGGAAAACCAAGTCTATAACCTATGAGTGTACTGAAATTTAAAGTCTTGTAAGCAAAAGGTTAAGAGCCCACTATACAACTTTATCAAATTATATGCTCCAACCTTTTGAGCGTTTGCTATCAATTTTCCAGAAAAATCTTGTCTTCCTGTAGACTTTCAAACTTCTAACTAATTAACATAAAAACAAAAAAGAAAATCCATGTACAATCAGTGATGAATTAAATTACTATATTTCCTCTGCTTAAAAGCTTTTATTTCCATCATTTGGATTTTCCCCTTTGTCTGCAGATCTTAATATGGAATAATTGTCCCAATTCTCCAACTTAGAGATTAGCTGCCTGAGTGGTCTCAGCTTAGGTAGGGAATTCTTCTGTAAGTTTAAGTAAAATGAAATAATTCATTTTTCCATCAGAAAGAAATGACCAGTAGGGAGAGCGGTCTTTGCAAATCGCTTTGAGGACGTGTGATTATTTGGGTTGATGTGGAAAAGTCAGGCTGGCCATTTTTTAACATTATGGAATTGTCCTGAATTTTAAGTCTTATTTCAGAGGAAATACAGACCCTGAATCATCAGTGAAAATCATCACGATTTTTTCTGACAAAAATACACAAGGGAAATAGAAAAATAAAAATATGAACAGTCCACCTTGGTGCTATGCAAGAAAACTGCTTTAGGGTGCAAGAGAAGAAAGATAATGGTTCAAGCTAAGCAAACAGAGGGCTCAAAATAATTTCAATTCATGTCAAGGCCAATACCAAGTACTGAACACAAAGCAAGCAACAATTGAATTTGTCTAATTTTATGAAGGCGCCAGCAGGGAAATCAGGCATTTCCTAAAATGCCTTGGGTAGTCTAATTTTACTGCACTATGGTATTAGTCAGACCCGTGTCCATCTTTGTTTTGGAAACAGGTGGTATCACCAGTAAGATGCCACACTGTGACTTCAATGTAAAAAGACAAAAAAGTCAACAGTCTCTCAATCTCTTTCTCCATGGGCTCTAGCCACTTGCTTAGTTATACTTTCCTTTAGTCACGGGTCGCTACTTCAGATGTCTGACAAACAGCAAACATACATCAGCAGCAGGCAACACAAAGAAAGAAAAAAAATGAATTAAATTTTCTTTAAAGATTCTGAGCCTGGCCCCAGATCATAACGGAAATGTATATAGGAAAAGGCCTTCACCTTCTAGGTTATTTATTTAACCCTCTAGAATAATAACTCCCCCAATAATACATTACTGTTAAACTACTCTTCCCCCCTGTATTACATGCAGGCTCTGTGAGGCAAAACACAAGACTTTCCTTCCATAGATTAACTGGGAGAATACAAATATATACATTTAGCTCCTGGTTCTCTGTGGATAAATTATCCATACGCCATTCTTCAGGTCCGCTGGGCTGCCTTTCAAGCTCCAGTATTTGCACATTCTCCCCGCTGCCCACCGACCTCTCCTGAGAGAAGGGCAATCAGTTTTCATGGCAAACATTTAAGAAACAAAATGACAGAATGTATTCCAGAATCAAAATCTTAAGTGTCAGGTATCTTTGTTCCCCTCTGTTTAATAACCTAACTTATTATTTAGTTGAAAGTTAGTAACAAATTACATCCTGTCTCTTCTGTTCCAACATGAATGGTAGTTCAGGCAAAAGAGAAAGAGGTCTCAGAATACATTTCTATATTAAGCAGAATCCTAGTCTTTCAATTTTAATAACTACAGATATATGGAATGTGTGAAAATTTATTCAAGAAGTGTAAGTAAAAATTTGTAAAAGCAGAATTATTTTAAGCCCTTTTTAATAATTTTGCAGCCATATGAAGACAGTCACAGCCACCAAGGTAGAATTTACTGAAAGCAACAGATGGTGCTTGACAGGCATACATTTTCCCCCTTCATTTAAAGAGAAAAAAATAGGAAATGCAAAAATAAAAGTAAGAGATAAACTATTTTGATTATTACCTTTCTCACATTTCTTTTTGGAAGCTGACGAAGAAGGAATCATAGGTAATTTCATCAACTCTGCACGATTTGATTCGTTCAGTAGGTAGTGGGACTTATAGGCATAGGAACTGAACATGGGGTCTGAATGGTCCTGCACTATCAGCCCTATACGAGACAAACAGAAAGACGTGAGCTGCAATGAAACTACCCATGATTCCATGAGGAAAAATAAACCAACACCTACTGTGTAGCTGTGCTTCAAGGTGGGGGAAAAAGAGTATGAAGAAAAAGAAAGATCTGACAGAAAAAGCTTTCTACAGTTAGTAAAGGGAGTTTAAGGCTACTCAATGCCTTATCTCTACACAGAAACCTACACACCCAGAAAAAAAACTCGAATTTAATTTGAGGATTAAACTGTGTTTGATGTCACTCTGAAAACCCACTCTGGAAAACATAGCTATGTTCCTCAATGTTTAGAAGGACTATGATGACAGCCCAAAGAACAAAATGATATATCACTTAGTAGTAGAAATAAGAACTGTCTACATGACACAGTAGAGACCCTGGTCACCTTTAATACATCAGACATCACTGAATGGCAGAATTGGGCCTCTCTTCCTCTCTGCTAAGATCTTTAGATACCCTCAAATTCCAGCTTTCCCAGCCAGAAAACGAAGCTTTGCTCTTATCAACATGATACATGATTTTAAAGAAGTCCTAAGTTGCTGAACTTCACTGGGGTACTGCAAACCTTTAAAATTTTGTCCTGCTAGGATAATAACCAACTTAAGAGTTTATAGAAGTGTCCTTTCAGTACACTAACACAGCTGTCCTCTCGGAGGAGAACACCATCCGCTCTAACCCAACTGCGGCACACACCCCCCCCCACCCCACTCCTGCCCCGAGTTAAGTCCATCCTGTAGCCGAGGCCACTCCTAAACCGAGGGACCTGCAAGACCAGGGAAACTTTCTGTTGTGGTTACCGGTCAGTTTATAACAATCTAAGACTTGACAGTACGAATCATGACAGCAGCTTCATAGAGATCTTCTCGAGCAGAGGGAAGAGTTTTGTTTCTAAAGGGGTGACCATTTATTATTTTTGGTGGATGTTATCTTCATTTGGTGCTGCTCGACACTGGCAGATTCAGGAAATACATCTCATGTGAATGGAACTTGAAATTGCTAATTGGTAATACAGAAGAATCTTTGAATAAAGGTTATATAATGGTGAATGAATTTCATACATTTAATAGAGAAAAGTGGTACAGTGGCTTTCAAATAGGGAAGAACAGCTTAGAATGTTTAGTAACTTTTATTTTACAGCACCCTCCAGATGAAAGGGAATGCTGAAAAAACTCTGCTGCACTGAAATGGCACCTATGACACCATGAGGGGCAGGGGAGGTGGGTTGTCCCTCTAAATACTGAAGCGTTTCCAAAAATATTTCCGGATATTTCAGTCTTTAAGAATAAGCTTAATGATTTTAAATAACCAATATCCAAGAACTAAGACAAAAATCCTCTGTGCAGAGGGAGAAACAACTGCAACACAAGCAAAGTTTCCTAACACTAGAACATAAAGAACTGCAGTATCCCCTTTAATAAGTATGGATTTATTACAATTAGATCCCCTTAAAAAAGGAGACCCTCTATAAATAATGATAAAGGAACACATGTCATTTACTTCTGGAGAACTTTTAAGCCCTTCTCAAATCCTTGCATCTGATCTATTTAGAAAAATTTTCTATAAAATGCTGGAAAAGAAAATTAAAGTTTCTGCTTACTGTGCAAAGCTGCAGTTTGAGTATTTGGGAATTAAATAATCTTGTTCTTAAAAAGGCATTTCAGTACAGCAAATCTTGCAGAATAACTGCCAAAGTGATAAAATCCAAATGTGATCCTGTTGTTAAATCATGGAGTTTCCATTATCTCAAGCTTTTAATCAAGGCATGAAAGTTAAAATGGTCAGAATTTGCTCTAAAACAAGGTTCCTTGACAAGGGGTCATTTTCTACCTTACTTAAATGAAAAAAGACCTGCTTTAAAGGTCACCCAATTATTGAATGAAATACAGCAAAAAAAATATTAGTTGATATATTATTGATGGTACTTGATTCAGAATGTACTCCTGAGTAAGCCAAGATGATAGTTTTAAACTTGATATTTATTAATAAAATGTTGGTGCAGTTACACACACACACACACATACACACACATCCTCCCTCGCTTCCCCCATCACTCCAAGTGAAAGTGAGTAAAAGTAATATTTACAAAGCAACAGAGACTCTATGTAATCACTGACACTCATCTATTTGAAAGTCTCTAAAGCTAGTTATTCAGTTGTTAGTTCAGTATTTTCACCCTATCATTCCTTTCTTAGGAATGGGGAGATGGACAAGCACACGCTGACATTTCCTTTGGCTAATGCAACGTGGCATGAGACTCGTCCAATATTCTCCTCCCTGTGCCATCCAGCCTTCAGGGCAGAATACAGCTGCCCTCACCGCTCTACCCAGCACTTCTCTCTGACGGCGGCAGCCCTTCATGCTGGCCAAACAGGCCAACTCAAAGCAGTGTGTACGCTGACTCAGCTGGCCGCTACAAGGACTACCAGTTACTTAATCCTTTACTGTCCACCTCCTCTGTTTTGTTTTTTTTTAAATAAGAGTTACAAGAGTAAGACAACTCAGTATCTGTCATACTAGCTAATTCTATTAAAAATATTTGTCTCTTAAAACAAAACAAAACACAACCACTGTGTATAAAGTAGATAACTAATGAGAACCTCCTGTACAGCACAGGGAACTCTACTCAGTGCTCGGTGGGGACCTAAACAGGAAGGAAATCCAAACAAAGGGTTAGGGTATATTAAATATAGAGGTGATTCACTTTGCTGTACAGCAGAGACTTAAAATTCTTTAAAAAAAGAAAACAAGATCCCAAACTTCTTTTTTAATATGGGCTAAGCATCATCTAACACGCCTGACACGCTAGGGTCCTTTCAAGAATTTCACACTAAGGGAAGTTTAGAAAACTCAGCATTTATGACAAAAAAAAAAAACCCCAACAAACTGTGTTTGGGGATATTAGTTGATTTCTAAAGTGCTTACACTTTAGATTACACTAAACATAACACTAAAAATTGTTTCTATTATAATACAGCTGAGACACTCTGTAAAGCTGAAAACTCCGTATCACATTCAACTAAAGAAATTCTACTTTAGATTTATCACGAACTCAAGTTCACTGACACCCTCAGGGACACAGTATTGTTTTTAATTGATCAGTCTCTTGGCAGACTTAAATATCAACAGCTGGCAAGTAAGAAAGCCTGCACTGCAGGCTCTTAACTAATACACCCCATATGTTGCCTGGGCTGTATCCCATTAGGCCTCCCTCAATGCCAGACCAAAACATGATAAAATACAACATAAATAATTGAAAAATAAATGTGCTCTTCTTGCCTTGCAAGTGAAATCTAAATTAGTGGAAAAATTTGGATTACATAATTTGACATGAGAAGATTCTACTTCAAACAGAAGAATTGTTTGGAAAAGTGAAAAGAGTTGACCCTTAAACAATGTTGGGGTTAGGGGTGCTGACCCCCATGCAGTCAGAATCCTTTGTAACTTTACATTCTTCTCTCTCCCCCCCCATCTGTGGATTCCACCAACGTTGGATCGAAGTATTGGAGCATGCATTGAGAAAACTGCACACAAGTGGATGTGGGTAGTTCAAACCCATGTGGTTCGAGGGTCAACTGTAATCTTTTGATTCTCCAAACAGGAACACTGAGAACTCATCTTTAAGTTACTAAGAAACTAAGCAGAATTTAGATTAATTTATGGAAGGATTAATATTCTAACAGTCTGAGTGTCTAATGTAACAAAAGGGACTGGTTGCTGGAAGTGTTCATCTCTCTTTAGGGGTATTCCTGGAACTTGATTTTAACGGGGAAATGTATCAATGAACCCAGAAACACCCGAAGAGAAAGGACCAAGACTCACCTCTAGCGCAAACGAAACAAAAGCCTACATTTACAGCAGAGGAAGAGCTACTGCTCCGAGTGGAATGATTACTGCAGATGAGAACGCAGGAAGACACGAGGGTGCTGCCGGCAGCAATGCAAGCATCTACAGAGTGGTAGGCGACTGGGCACCGCAGACATCTCACCATGCGACCTATTGGAAGACAGTCAGGGAGGAACCTGGGTCATAAGGCATCTGCTGATACAAAGGGAGACCTTTGGGGACCCAGTGTGATGCCGGTTATAGTACAACGAAGATCTCCTCACTAGTTTGGCTCTGCCATCTCCACGCTGTATGGTCCCTAAATGTAGTGCCCATCTAGAGGTCACTCACAAAAACTGTGTCTGCTCCAGTGCTGGAGAAGTGGTGGTTGCCAATACGGTACTCATTGAAGGAATTCCCAGGGCTGGTTTTGAATACATGGAATTTTCTTCTCATGGTCTGAATTAGAACCTAGTACCCACTTATCGTAGGGCTTTCCTGGTGGGTCAGTGTTCAAGAATCCTCCTACCAATGGAGGAGACCCGGGTTCGATCCCTGGGTCGGGAAGACCCCCTGGAGAAGGAAATGGTACCCCACTCCAGTATTCTTGCCAGGATAATCCCATGGACAGAGGAGCCTGGAGGGCTACAGTCCGTGGGGTCACAGAGAGTCAGATACGACTGTGTTTTTTACTATCTTATTTTACCTGTTTTATTTTACTATCTATTTACCACTTATTTTACTATTTACTGTGGCCCAGCTGCAATAGCCATAGATAAACAAAGGGAGGATACTCGATGTTCTTTATAATAATGTGCTTACTGTTTGCCATTGCATTTAAAACAACCCCAAACGTTGTCCCCTTCCTTAGCTCTGTTTTACCTTTACTTGCTTTGTGGATATCTTTCTCCATAGAGCAGGCAGAACAGCAGTGCTGGGGACAGCGGAAGCCTTTTGATTCAAAGATGGCAGTGGGGAATTTGCGGACACAGGCTTCATGGTAAAATTTCCCACAAGCGCTGACAGAGCAACGCTTCACATCCGTACCAGACACTTTACATGAAAAACACGGGTGCTGTCCTGGAAAATTGGTGAGGAACACAGTTTAAATAAAATCTGGATTAAAGCATATTTCTTTTAAATAGAAATAGCTACTGATATCAGAGAGCTAACTGCCCCCCACACAAATTCTACTCTATGTGTAAGATTTTAATATACAAAAAGGTGCTTGAAAACAAATTAAAATATGACAATAAAACTTGCTAGAATAATTGATTTTCTATAATAATTGATCATCCATTTGAAGATACAGCACTAAAAGCAATTTAGATCCCCACTTCTCACTTTACAATAAAATAGAGTCCACAGAAAACCTAGAGCAGAATTTTTCAACACCTGAAAGTGGCAAGGTCTTCCTAATGAGAATAAAGAAATTACCAGTGAAAAGATAGATGTCATCAGATAATCACAGTTTCCATTTGTAGATCAGACATAAAATGAAAACTCATAATCCTAATAAAAACAGAAAGTTACAGCTAGACGTCTTTTTAAAATTGCAGAAAGTAAAGGAAAAAGAGAAAATAGTAAAATCATCTTCAGAGAAACAGGACTGAAAGCTGATAGAAAGAGAAAGCTGGAAGCCAGGGGATGCTATCACTAAGGGCTGAAAGAAAACTGTTACCAAGCCAGAATTCTGTGCCAGTGAATGCACTCAGCAAGAAGGGGGTGAAGTCAATATGTACTGGGGAGAACTAACAAAACTGAAACTCGGTTCTTTGAAAAAAGAACTGATATCCCTGACAACAAGTAACTAATAAAAAAATGGAGAAAAAGCAGCAACATTAAGAATATCAGAAATGCAAAATGATGCATCACCACAAATCCTACAAACATTTAAAAAAATAAGAGGATGTCACTACCTTTTTGCCCATAAATTTGAAGATTTAGATGAATGGATAGATTCCTAGAAAAACAGAATTTATTAACACTGCCACAAAAATAAACAGAAAATATGATAGTTCTATAAACTATTTAGGAAATTAAACCACAATTAGAAACCAATGCAGAAACTTGGAAGCTCAGGTGGCTCCACCAGTCAACCTGCCAAACACTTTGAGACAGACGCAATTAGAATGGGGGGAAAAAACGGGAACAAGTGAAAATCAAACAGATGTAGAAAAATAAATGCAACGAGGATGACAAAGGAGTATGCTTTGTTATAGAAAGAGTTGATACGTGATGATATTATCACTTATATGTAGAATCTAAAAATCAAAACAAATGAATGAATATAACAACACAATCTCACAGAAACAGAACAAACTAATCATTACCAGTGGGAAGAGGTATGGTGAAAAGGGGCAAGTTAAGGGTAGGCAATTAAAAGGTACAAACTACTATGTATAATAAAATAGGTAAGATGCAAGGATATATTGTACAGCACAGGAAATACAGCCAATGTTTTATAATAACTTTAAAAGAAGTACATTTTATGAAAACATTGAATCTTATGGTTTACACCTGAAACTAATATAATATTACAAACAACTATGCTTTAACCAATCAATTGGGCTTCCCAGATGGCACTAGTGGTAAGGAACTTGCCTGCCAATGCAGGAGACATAAGAGACTTGGGTTTGATCTCTGGGTGGGGAAGATCTCCTGGAGGAGGGCATGGCAACCCACTCCAGTATTCTTGCCTGGAGAATCCCATGGACAGGAGCCTGGAGGGCTCAGTCCATAGGGTCACAAAGAATCCGACACAACTGAAGTAACCTAGCATGCATGCATTAGCCAATCAATCAGGCAATACAAAATAAAGAAGAATCATGGGGAAAATATATGTAACATATATAAGCAAAGATCACAAGACTATGGGCTTCCCTGGTGGCTCAGCAGTAAAGAATCTGCCTGCAATGCAGGAGACACGGGGTTCGACCCTTCCATCAGGAAGATCCCCTGGAGAAGGAAATGGCACACCACTCCAGTATTCTTGCCTGGGAAAACCCATCGACAGAGAAGCCTAGTGGGCTATTGTCCATGGGGTCGCAAGAGTCTGTCATGACTTAGCAACTGAACCACTATTAAGAACTATAAATCAATATAGAAACGGCCTAATACAAAAGTGGGTAAAGGCTATGAACAGGCAATTTACAGAAAGCAAAAAAGACAGACGGCCAATAAATATATGCCAAGATGCTCTTTACTAGTAATCAGATACATGCTAATTAAAACCACAAGTAATGTTCAAAAAAATTCATCAAATGGGAAAAGAAATGTCAAGAGTTTGATAGCACTGGCTGTTGATCAGGGTGTGGTGAAACAGGCACTCATACATTGCTGGTAGGAGTTAAGCTGGAAAGAACCAACTCAGAAGGCAGCAGAGCAGTATCCATCCTGAGAGGAGACATTCGTTTTCTGTGGCCTGGACATTCGACTAGCTGTCTGCGTTAGGGAAGACTTGTACATGTGAAAGGATGTTGGCTGAAGTATCGTTTGCAACTGCAAACAGCTGAAAGCTGTCGTTATCTGCCTTTTAAAATCAGGATCGGCATTTTCATTTTGTGTCTGTGTGACATATGGAAATTATAAGTGGCTATTTATTTGGATTCATCTTTCGGGAGGTGTTCAAGTCTTTTGCCCATTTTTCTTACAATGCTATAAATATTCTGAAGGAAAAAAAATGTACAAGGAATAGTTTTTTGTTTTGATTATTTTACAGAAAGTTAGATGTGGTTTTGGAAGTAGCTAACCATTACAATTTGACTAAGTCATAAAGATCCTTTAAAATCAGTACTTATAACTGTGATGTTCAAATATTTGTTGCTGTTTTTAACTGACTTTGTTGCAGAAATAAAATACAGCAGTGTTAAATTGGGTGAATTATAAAAATTCTTCAAAATTAGTCCTTATAAACTGTGATGTTCAAATTTTTTTTTAAATTGTTTTTGTTATAGATATAAAGAACAGCAGGTTTTTTTCGTTGTTGTTGTCCCATTACAAATATATAATTCTAAATTATATTTTAACATATGAGTAGATAAGAAAACAATACTATTGTTTTTAAAATAACTTTTAGAAATTTAAAAAATTAAAAGAAAATTATTCTAAAGTTTAAAAGGTTTGGCTTTACCTAATGCATAAACTGCTCCATGTAAAAATGAAACAGGCTTCCATAATGATCAAAGTAAGTCTAATATAAACGAAAATTGTTGTAATGAGCAGTGCCATCACACTAACAGAGCTGAGCTATAAACCCCTGTAAGGCTCAGGCTTAGGGCTCTAGCATTGGGATGTTTCCACTGCTCTCCCTCTCACTAGGACATGTGGGAAGTTTCTCGGTCATGTCCGACTCTTGCGATCCCATGGACTATACAGTCCATGGAATTCTCCAGGCCAGAATACTGGAGGGGGTAGCCTTTCCCTTCTCCCCAGGATCTTCCCAACTCAGGAATCGAACCCAGGTCTCCTTCTTTGCAGGCAGATTCTTTACCAGCTGATCTACAAGAGAAGCCCAAGAATATTGGAGTGGGTCACTTATTCCTTCTCAAGGGGAGCTTCCCGACCCATGAATCAAACCCGGTCTCCTGCATTGCAGGTGGATTCTTTACCAACTAAGCTACCAGGGAAGCCCCTCTAGGACATGGTCTTCCTTTAGAATAAGAAAGTAACAAGTAAAACTGCCTGTTGCATATTTTATTCAAAAGGGCCAATGAAAATGTCTTCTATCCAGAAGTTACATTTGTCTTAAACAGAAGAAAGTGGAAGTATAAGAACTTACCAGGCATGTATCCTATGATACTTTTTAGATGTAATGTGTTTATCTTTTGATAAAAAAAAAAAACAAAAATACTTCCTAAATGACCTTAAGGAATCTGAGTTTACATTCCTAGTATGTTGGCAGTGTACCACATTGGTATCCAATTGATTTTCATGTAATAAAAAAATGTATCAAAAGCAATTTTAAAAAAGTTACTCTTGCATTTCCTGGATTACTAATGATGTTTGTAATGAGAATGAACATTTTCTCATGTCTTACTGGCCATTTGTGTTATTTCTTTGGAGAAATGTCTATTCAAGTCCTCTGCTCAATTTTGAATTGGGATTATTTATTTACTTTTGGTGTTTTCACCTATGAATTTTATAGTTTCAGGTCTTATGTTCTGATCTTTGATCATTCTGAATTAATTTTTATATATATGGTATAGGGTAAGGGTCCAAGTTCATTCTTATGAATGTGGATCCAATTTTTCCAGCACCATTTATTGAAAACACTATTGACCAGTGTTTGCACCCTTGTTAAAAAATCATTTGACCATATATGTGAGTTTATTTCTGGGCTCCCTAATCTGTTTCATTGGTTTATGTCTTTATGCTAGTACCACGCTGTTTTAATTACTGTACCCTTGTAGTAAATTCTGAAATCAGGAAGTATGAGTCCTCCAACTTTGTTCTACTTAAATTGTTTTTAAAGCAAATTTCCTTCTTAAATTTTCTAGTAGATGTGTACCAAGTGAGATTACATCTAACATTTGTTGGCAGATTTATGCTGGATTCTAGAGTTAGAAGAGAAGCCCTAAGAGTGTTTTAATACCGAGAGACACGGTCCTTCCCATCAATAATTTAAACTACAGGCTGAAAATTTGAAAGCTTAATTGGGCCAGGCACATCAATAACTGAGTGACAGGGATTCAGAAAAAGGGCATGGTAGGGAAGGTGGGGAACCAAGAGTATGTGCTTGTTCTGTGTTCACACGTTCAGAACTCATTCTGAAGGCCAAATAAAACAATGTGTAGGTAATCTGACTCTGAGGCTCTCAGCTAGCAAACTGTCCGAAAGTTTTTCTGCAGAGTCTAAATGTGATCAGTACAGCTTCTGTAGCTTAGTTTTTGCTTGTGTATACAAGTAAGGCTGTATGGGTGTGGTCAGTATATATGACACACAATCCCCATCTACTGGGTCAAGGTGGCAGAAGGCAATGGGAAAGAGCAAGGACTCTGGGGTCAAGTTCTGCCTCCTGGGCCCAAACCCCAGCTTCACCATGTATGTCTTTGTGACGTTGGGCAAGGCTGGGAACCAAATGCTCGAAACCTCAGTTTCACACTCTGTAAAATGGATATAATAATAGTAGTGATCTCGTAATGAGGATCAAACAAGATAAGAAGATAAAATGCTGAGTATTAAGAGTAGCTGGCATTTAGGAAGTATTTGGTTAAAAACAAAGTTACTGTTCTAATGGAATTTGGAATATACAAAAGACTTTTGGAGGCATACAAGTAAAAAAGTAAAAAATAAATATCTATGAGAATACAAATAAAGGGGGGAGAAGAGTAGGAAAATAATAAAGTATCAAAGGTAAGGTCAGCATATCATAAATACTTGATATCCAACTGGCTCATAGCTCCTCACAGCAAAACCGAAATAAAACCCACAAAAACATACAAACATGGTTCTTAGAAGCACATCCTGCTTTCCATGACTTTACCTAGAAGTGAGGCTATGACACAGAAGAAATAAAAACTTACATATTTCTTTGTCTATAAATTACTTTGACTGGTAGAAGTCTACATATGGGGTACAAGAAATAAATGGTGACCACCCCAAACCAATTTACAATCCCTCCATCTTTCCACTAAAAATGCAGCTCCCCATGGTTACAGTTTGTGATGGACAGATATTCTGGTGTATGAAAGCCAAGGGATTTTAAACCAATCTACTGAGCATAAAAATCACAAACCCAGCTGAAAAATAACTCACTCTACAAACTTTCTACAGCTCTTTAGATAAAACACAAATGCATCTCAGTGATTCGACAGGTTTTATGGTCAAGGAAAAAATCTGACAATAATACAGCTAACTGGTTGGTTTTTTTTTTTTTTTGGTCTTAGGAAGCCTAATCACTGAATGATCTTAATTGCTGGAACAGCTATGGAGGAGGAGATTCGAGCTCCACAAATGAGTAACAGAGTGCAACATCAGAGGAGGCAGAGGCTCTGCATACCCCTACCCCCGTCCCGTATCTACCAGACTAGGGATGCTTACCAGTTTTACACTCTACACAGACGAACTTCCCATCGGGGGGTGATGACAAGCCCAGGCACCCCAGGTGGAAGTGTTTGCAGCACTCCCCCTCGCAGGGGATCAGAGAGTCGCCCGAGCTTTCACAGATCTGTAACAAGGCAAAGAGACAGCGGTTCTCAAACTGTGCCAGGCATCAGGACCACCAGAGGGCTTGTGAAGGCAGCCTTGCTGGGTCCACGGTGTCTCATTCAGTGGGTCTGGGTTGGGCCTGAGAATTTCCAGAAAGTGTCCTGACGGTGCGGGTGCGGCTAGCCCTTGGCCTTCACTCTGAGAACCACTGAACTAGTCAACTCTTCCCGGCACCCAATATGTATAAAGTTTGAAAGTTACACTTGATCTTCGACGATTCCTTCTTTGGAATCCGCAGACTTCAACTCTGCTTCACAGCGCAAAGCAGTATTTTTCAAAAAGGGCAAATGAACCTTAAAAACGGTAATATCAACTTAAATTTAAGAGAATGTTTCTGAAGGCAGCCATCTATCATTTACTTCCAGTTAATAAGAGAGTATCACAATGAAGGGGGCTTCCAAGGTGGCTCAGTGGTAAACAATCCATCTGACAGTGAAGGAAACTCCAGTTTGACCCCTGAGTCGGGAAGATCCCACGGAGAAGGAAATGGCAACCCACTCCAGTATTCTTGCCTGGAGAATCCCATGGACAGGGGAGCCTGCTGGGCTACAGTTTATGAGATGGCAAGAGAGTCAGACATGACTGAGCAACTAAACAACAACATCCCAGTGAGGACCAGCGGTTTCATGTGAATATTAAGTATACCAACTCTGAAAGGGAAGAAAAGAGCCAGGAGTAGCTTTGAGACCTGTAGCTTTAAAGTAATATCGAAATTCAGAAGATACTACCCTCTCTGGGACTTCCCTGGTGGTACAGGATCTAAGACTCCTTGCTCCCCATGCAGGGGGCCTGGGTTCAATCCCTGATTAGGGAAGTAGATCCCACATACTATAACAAAGACCCAGTGAAGCCAATTAAAGGGATAAATTTTTTTTTTTTTTAAAGAAAGAAACACACTACCCTCTCTGACAGGACGGAAGCGTTCTACTGGCAGGACGTCGCGGCCACTGTTTCAAGCTGCAGGACAGGTCCCTTGCCTACCTGACACACAGTGTCCTTCTTGCTCATTCCAGTGCCTCTGCGTGACAAACTTGAATCCACGGACTGCACATCAGAAACGTCTGCCTCTGCAGTAGCTGAAGGGCTATCAACTTGCTTTCCAAAGCCTGCCTGCATGGAAAACAGGACAGACTTTTAAGAAAAACAAAAATCTCCTCAAAATTAGGTGCTGTGAAAATCCTAGTAAGCCTTGCTCAAATAAACCTTCCCACAACCTCTTCTTTCTTTCTAAAATCCCTGGATACCAGATGTCTGGTGTTTTAAGAGAAACTATTAAAATGAAAAAAAAACCCTATGCTTCTGTTATGTAAAACCACAGTCCGCAACCTTTTTGGCGCCAGGGACTGGTTTCTTGGAAGACAACTTTTCCACGGGTTGGGGGTGCAGGGAGGGGTGGTTTCGGGTTGATTCAAGTTAATTACATTTGTTGTGCGTTTGATTTCTATTATTACATCAGTTCCACCTCAGATCATTAGGCCTTAGATCCCGGAGGTTGGAGACCTCTGATGTAAGAGATCAGCAACGTTAAGAGACTCCTAAGTTACAAAATAACCAAAATGGTTTCTTTACTACCAGTATTTTTCCCCCCAATTCCCCATTCTCGCCAAAAAGAGTCAGGCAAAGCATTACTTGGTTTGGCAAAGCAAGACGGCGCTGCACGCAGGCTCCGGGACATACTTACCTGCAGGTCACTCAGCCCTCTGGAATCGGAGTCAGACGTGTCTCTGTAGGTGGAACCAGCCATTTCTACGTCGGTTGAGGCGCGGCTCCTTTTCTTTAGAGGTTTACAGGAATCTGAAATCTCGCTGGCACCTTAATACAACACACCGAAATTAATCCTAAAATAGTGTTTAACATTTGTTGTTTTAACTTTTTCTTGTGGGAGAATATTTTCTTTCCCCAAACTCATCTGTAGTGTGAGGAAAAAAAAAAAAAGCATAGCTCTCTTTGTAACACTGAAGTCACGAGTCAAAACTTTGTAAGCTTCTGACCTTCCTGATAGTGAGTGATGTAATTTACAACCGCTCTCTGAAAACATTTAATTCCGAGCGAGCTCCTGCACTAAAGCTATTTTCGGGCAAAGAGCCCAAGTTCCGACCTAAACACCAATTCGGTGAGAACTGCAGGACAGCGGATCACTTTGGAGCAATGCAAAGAGCCGTTCAATTTGGGGGGGTGGGGAGGGAAGACATAAAACCCAACACACCGTGCAGCTTACAAATACGGTTGCAGAGACACCTCCTTCTTGTTTTTTATTAGGGATGTGACAAATCTTTGATTTGTATTCGATTCGTACACGGATAGTGCCGTTTCCCCCGCATTTCGCATTTCAGATGATTATTGCCCCCCGCCCCAGATAGATCCTGGATGTTCACAATTGTTCGTCTGAGACTTCCTCGGTGAAGGGCAGTTACTGTGACCATTACAAGTGCTGCAGCACCGCGACATACATCATGCCATCTAGGCGACACAGTGCCGAGGGCTGTAAACAGACAATCAGTGTTCAAGTGCAGCCAAATGACGGACCGCTGGATGAGAGGCCTCTGTGTGGAATTGGTGCGGGAAGGAATAAATATGAAAAAAAAAAAAGGCAGAGAATAGTGTGGGATTTTTTTTTTTTTAAAACTGTGTGTAATACAAATCCGGCCAAAACAATAGTGCAAAAAGTTACAAAGCAACAATCTCTCAGGCTAATGCAGTATAGGCTATACAGAAACAGCCACGATGGAACGTGTGGATCAGCCACGGTGGATACCAAAGGAACCAAGGAGACGCTTAATATTTCAACCCACAGTTTTGTGTTTGGGAATTTTTTTTTCCCCCAAAATTTCCATACAACAGACAGACATCTTAGATCAGCCCAGCAAGCTATGGTGGAGGTGTGCAGTCCAGAAGAGACCCAGGAAGACCAGGTCTCCCGAGGGCCTTGAAGATCCGCAAAGGCTGGGCAGGGAGCAGTACTTGGTATGTGGCCACGGTCTGTGGTGGAAGATGTGGGCCTCGTGAGACTGCTCAGGTTTACCGGAAACTCGTCATCACATCCCATCCTACAAGGTTTTCAACTGAGGGTTTCCTTACATCTATATAGTGAGGGTGCCTGCCCGTGTTAACGCTGATTTAGAGAAAAAAAAAAAAAAACACAAGTACACAAATCTATCTCCTTCATTGTTGGTGTATGGACCCAGAACACCACCACAACATATTTCCTTGGCCTAAAAGATCACTGGATTAACAAAGGAGTTTTAACAGAGGAACAGGAGTGCTGTACTGAGAGGCTTTCGGAGGGAAACACAGGTACCGCCATTTCCGATGAGTTTCTGAAAATGCTAGAAAAAGGACAGACTGCCCACAGGCAGCCAACACGCTGTTCTCCATGATAACGGCACTAACGTTAAAAAAAATAAGAGCTTTTAATGATTGTAATGTATACAGTTTGGGCTGTTTGGCAAAACCCTGCGATGTGCATTAATGACGCTTTATTTAAAAACGCAAAACCGAAAAAACCAAAAACAAAAAAAACCCCAAAAACAGTCCATGTTGGAATTGATCAGTGTAAGTTAAACGATGGTTTTTTTTTTTTTTAGGCTGGACCCATGATTTAAGCTGTACCCATCCAGCTCAGACCAAAAAAAAAAAAAAAAAAAAATCATCTGAATGTTAAAGCAATTGTTCAGAGTCTTGAAGAAGAAACCAGGCAGGAAAACGCCAATAGTGATGATTGGCAAAATCAAAATCGAAAACAAAGAAACTGTTTTATCGAGCCGCCGACAAAGAAATCTTGCATGGAGACTACAAGTCTGGAGTTTCTGGGATGAAATTGTACAGGAATCTCAGTCCACAGTTTCCTCAATCGCTGCGGAGACGGAGCTGTCACTGAATCTGACAGAGCCCTGCGCGCCCCGGTCCGCCGACCCTGTGGAATGGTGGAAACACAACGCAATCAGGCCTCCTAATCTCGCAGCGATCGCGATGTCTTTTCTTGGAGCTCCGCCAAGCAGTGTTCCCTCCGAGAGGCTGTTCAGTTCTGCTGAGGATCTCCACGGAGACCATCGCTGCAGACTTCTCCCCGAGAATGCAGAGAGGCTGGTGTTTTTTTTTTTTTAATAATGCAATTTGCCCAGAGTAAACTACAGGCATTAAATACAGTCTGATCTCACCAAAAACGAACGAATCAATGCTATGGAGTTTGTACTGCAGTCAAATTGCACACAGAAAGTAAAGACTTAAGTTTAAGGTTTCTTAAACTTTGTGCATATCTCAAATAGATTCTGCATAAGATCAGCAAATAATGGCCATAAGTAGGCTATGAATCATTTTAATTTACAAAAAAAAAGATTTTACAGCACTGTAAAAATAAACGTGGCAAGACTTTTTTTTTTCCAATCAGGTGGTCTCGTCTGATTTGTCATAGTCCAGGTTTGCCAACTATTGACATAGCTACTATTCGGTATTCGGTCGAATACCAAAAAAAGCGGATTCGTCACATCCCTAGTTTATAAACCAGTGAAACCCCAGAATCTTAAGGAGAAAAGTTGGAAACAGGTATTAAGCCTACGTGGTGTTCTCCAATTTACCAAACGAACAAGACTTTTCACATGGAGGCACAGAGTAAGATCAACTCTAAGAGACACACACGCAGGCAGGCGCGCGCGCACGCATACACACACAAACACGGGGAATGCTTCAGTTTCACACAAATCATTGACTGAAGAGCGACAACAATGATTTACAGAGACACACAAAAATACATGAAGTACGAAGAATTCTTTAAAATTGGTTTTAATTGAGGAAAATGCAGAGCAACATTATAAGTAACTCACCTTTTTGTAATCCAGTCTTCACTGTAGCCTGAGGAACTGTTTCAACCTGTTTTGGACAGAAAAATACAGCATGAGTAGTGAATTTTTTTGTTTCTTCTGCTAAATTAACAGAGGGGGGAAGAAATAATACGGCCATCAATCTAAGTAACGATAAGCAATGAATGCCTCTGAATCTGGACGTGGTCCTGTTTTCTGGGAAAAGCTGTCTCAGGGTCAGGGAGGGTTTCAGTCCGAGCTGCCTGTGCTGGGCACCAAGGGACAACACGCAGCCATGTGTGCCCCGGCAGCCCTCTGCCACTGCTTCCTCGGTGCGTGAAGATGACCCAGATGTTTTCCTCTGCATCTGGGAGTCAGGAGAGGGGTTGTTTGTACAAGCAGCCCTGGGGTTGCTGTAATCTCCGCCCACCCCAAAGATGTTTAGGGTAAATTTTTTACTTACTATGATACTCAGGTTAATGCAACTCACACCACTTTAAAGACCCTCTGCACTTGCACTGACATCTAAGTTGCTGTGGATCAGGACCCTCTCTATAGAGAGTGCTATGGGGCTCCATACAGCTGGAAGCAGTACTTTTGCTGCTAGTACAAACTTAAGTTTGCGATATTGCAAAAGCGCTTTGAGTGTCTTATGAACAGTGTCTTGATCCTACATTAGGACAGCGAGATCAGAAGTTACTCTGCCAATGGATATGTACAATGTGTGGTAACTGGAGGGCTGAAACGTTGGAATTGAAGGAAGGATGCTCTTTGGAGTTCCTGCTTAAGCTACAAACTGAATTTTAGTTTTCTTTGAGATGTGGTGAAATAGGCATGTTGCAACACAGTTTGTAAATATTTAAGGATTATTCTAAGCTTTTTAAAAAAATTCTTTTATTTTTTATTTTTTACAACAGGTAGAAAAAAGCATACAACAGAAGAGCTTTTACAACATACAATTGGCGATACAAATATAACATCTTCTAAATAATCACTGGTATTGTTCTGCTACTAACTAAACACAGTGGCATTAACAACCTGTCCCATTTTTTGGTACTCATTCTCCTTATTAATTTTAGTCTGGCTGGTCACAGACTGAACTGGGGAACCAGCTGGCAAAGTTGCAACTTCATTTTGGTAAGGAAAGCTGTAGACCTGCAAGAGCTTAGAAAGATTTATTGGAATATAATTTCCTAAGTATGAAAGCTAATGATGACAAAAGAATGTCAAATTAGTATACTATTTAAATTTGTGTTAAACTATTTCTGAGAAAATTGTTTTACATGCTTGCTGATACCATGACGCACCCACATAATCACCTCAAGTTTGGAAGTTTAAAATTCTGAAGGAAACCATTTAAATAGAAAACTTCACATTCTTCTAAATATTTTGAGTGGTTTTAAAAATAGAAACCTTATTGGAACTAATACTATTCACAATTCTTTTGGTTTACTAGCAGCTGTCTGGTCTATAAAAATGGATATCTTTTTACTTTAAACAATGAAGAAAAATTCTGACTATGAGCTTAAGTTAAAGGAGTAATGGTTTCTAAAACTCTTAGTATGCCTATTACTACAATGATTACACTGGCTGAATACCCTTCAGTCAACGTGCCCCTCCCTTTTTTAACTTAAAATAGTGTGTATCTGATAACCCAATAACAGGTGAGTGCCAGTCTACTGGGAAAACAACATTCCAAAAAAATCTGTGATACCAACAGAAAAACCAGATCATCTATGATTATCTGTTTCTTAAATAAAACTCTTACAGTTAAATTAATTTGATTTGTTTAAAAAATAAAATTAATAATACATACTAGCAGCTTAGGTCAAAAATTAAAATTAAAACAAACAAAAAAAGGAACTCAGAGATGGCTCCAAATAAAAATCATGAAAACATTTTGCTCATAACAGAAAATTCAAAATAAACGAGAGGAATTTTTAAAAGTCTCGGACCATTGGTTTCCCATCTCCTGAAGCCTGACTGTTTTCTGTGAAAATGCTTGAAGCAGAATCACAGGGATGCTGTCTTAGAACTGGGTACTGGAATTCATCTGGGCAGAAGCATGAGATAGTCCAGAAGGGAAATCCAGTGTTGGGGAGGTCTCTCCTTCAAGGTACCAATATAAGCCACAACATTTACAAATACAAGGTTTTAACTCTCTACAGGTAGGAAGCCAACCTGCTCCTTTTTGATCTTCTTCTTTGGCACAACCTCAGTGGACTTCTCCGATTCAGAACGAGTTCTAATTGATCTTCTCTGCTGCTTCTTTTCTACTGAGCCTAAAAGATAATTTAAACAAGCAAATAAAAACTCATTCAAGGATGCCTTGACAGTTAAATAATTAAGATCTGACCAAATTCCCTGCTTTTCTCATCCATTATTTTTGGTCTTGTAATTACAAATCATTAAAAACTATTAAAACACTTGGGAGTACACAAAAAATTCTAGATTAAATTATAAAGGCTGGTAAATTGAGACTAGGATTCATGAAAGACCCTAAACTATACAAATAAAGAGGGATTAGTTTTTTACAAATTATATAGTCAAACTAAAACAGACGATAAACACACGTAGGTAATAATAAGTGACGGGATAAAGGGATGGCAGGAATGTATGAAAATGACTGTATTCTCAGTTGACATTAGGAAATAATGGTTCAAAATTTATTCAGTACTATGTATTTTGCATTAACAAATAAATTAATTCTACTTCTAAAATGCTTAACAGGGCTGGCTGCTGGTTGTGCTATCGTATATTATTAACAGTGAAAGAGAAAAAAGGAGGAAAGACACAAAAATGTGACCAACAATGAATCATTAATTTGACTATCAGGGACTAGTATCCTTTAGAAATAATTAGTCATGGAAAACTTGACTGAAAAAATTTTCAAGCCTGTTAATATTACATGGTGAAAAAAAGAAACTAAGAAGGTTTTTAAACAGTAAGAGTCTTTGCAATAAAACTCATCATTTCAGTTCAGTCGATCAGTCGTATCCAACTCTGCAACCCCATTTTGGAAAGGATAAAGCTGACATTTAAGGCCACAGTGTGAGAGGACACTAAGTCAGGAATCGATCCCAGAACGGCTCGTTCTGTGACCCAAAGCAGGAAGAACCCTTTCAGCAAGGCTGTTCTCTGTCTTCTCAGCGCTTGGACCACCTGAACAGTCCTCGCTAGATGATAATCACCTTGCAGAAGCTACCTCAATGAAATGTTCACATCACCTGTATACTTCCTGGTTTCATTAGTCTTGTCTGTGCGGAAACGGCTCTCCTCATCTTTGTTCAAAGCCCAAACAAAGAAGGATCCCATTACTTTTTGGAGGCAGGAGCAGGCAGTTTGATGGCAAGGTGTTGTTTCTGAGCCATGCTTAGTTAATTTCTAGCACAGAAGTCACAAGAGGAAGGTGTCCTTTCCTCTTACTCTTCCCTTTACACCGATGGAAACGTTCACTCAAACAATAGGCATCCCACCCTCACAGACCCCCGAGTATTCCAGAAACCCATATTTCAGTTTAGTCATCAATATTCAAGTGCCTACCAGGAAAGAGGAAAATGAAACCAGAACTGCATAAGACAAACAAAAATCTTTACTTGTTTTGAGGATGACAACATATAATTGTTCCATCGAGGGCAAATGATATTTGATCTATTATCTTGTCAAGATAAGGCAATGTGACTCCTTCAAATTATTCTGAAAGCTACCCAAAGGACATATAAACTCTTCTACATTTAAAAACAACACTGGACTTCCCTGGTGGCCCAGTGGTTAAGGATCTGCCTTGCAATGCAGGGGGACACCGCTTTGATCCCTTGGTCCAGGGAAGACCCCATATGCTGCTGAGCAACTGAGCCCGTGTGCCACAACCACTGAGCGGGTGCTCTAGACCCCGCGAGCTACAACCACGGGAGCCTGCATGCCTGGTGCCCGTGCTCCACAAGAGAAGCCTGTGCAACTGCAGAGTAGCCCCGCTCACGACAACTAGAGAAAGCCCAGGTGCAGCAACAAAGACCCAGCTCAGTCGAAAATAAAAGTAAATAAATAAAATTTAGATAAAATAAAAATACTAAAAATGGGAATTCCCTGGTGGTCCAGTGGTTAGGACTCTGTGCTTCTGCTGCAGTGGACATGGGTTGGATCCCTGGCCAGGGAGCGAAGATCACACATGACATGTGGCACAGCCAAAAAAACCCCAACACAACCCCAAAAATGAAAAAACAAAAAAAACCCCCCAACAATGAAAAAGTATTCTGTTTATGTTCTAAGGGATAAGAAGTGAGCATCTCTGGACTTGGAACATAGCACAGAGATCTTGTATAAATGCAAATACGATCCCTCAAACCACAGAAAAGGAGCAGTACCACACACCCTATGTAGCACCTAAATTTACTAAGAGAAAGCCTGAGAATTCTCCATGAGGAGTTAACACCAACTGAGACGATGAGGCCACTGGTTTCTGAAGGGAGGCCTGGTCTCTCTCCTGACTTTTCAGCCACAGAAGTTATAGTCACAAGGAACAAAATGGTCATTTAAGGAGACAAAAGAATAATAACTGGACTTCCCTGGTGGCTCAGTGGTAAAGAATCCACCTGCCAATGCAGGAGACATGGGTTTGATCCCTGATCCGGGAAGATCCCACATGCATCGGGGCAACTAAGCCCCTGCGCCACAACTACTGAGCCTGTGCTCTGGAGCCTGGGAGCCGCAACTACTGAGTCCACCTGCCCTAGAGCCCGTGCCTTCAACAAGGGAAGCCACCACGATAGGAAGCCTGCGCATTGCAACTAGAGAATAGACTCCGCTCTCTGCAACTAGAGAAAAGGTGCACAGCAACGAAGGCCCAGCACGGCCAACAATAAATAAAATTATTAAAAAAAAACAAACTACAAACTTCCACAGCTTAAAAAAATTAAAAAAGGAAAGAAAATTCACAGAACTAAAATGGAAAGGACAACATGAAGATAAAATGTTCAGTAGCTGAGGGGAAGAAAACACCAAAAGCTCCATTAAAAGTCAAAGTTTAGTACTGAAGATCAATCTAATATTCTATGCAGAATTTACTTTGTCCCTAGTTCGGAGAAAATGGATGTTTAATGATCCTCCTAGTGTAAGTATCACGCTGACATTCAGACAAATTACCACCCGTTTACTATAAAGAAAGATGACAAAACCTGGACCTAACTACAAAGGGCTGAGGCCAATCGTTTTGCGGCATCTAAGAAGGTAACAAAAGCGTTCAACCATGGCTAATTAATGCAGGATCTTCTAAGTCCATTATTCATTGCTTCAACATTGTAATTTCATTTTTTATACAGGATTCTGAAACGACACAAGTTGCAAGTCTGGTCCTGGACTTGGCTACTCTCTCCTTGAATGGAGCCTCCTCTCCCAATTCGTTGCTGGATGAAGGCTTCCTATTTACTCCACTCCACTCCGTATATGCCACCACCTCACCCTGTCCTGCAGGCCTGTCACATTTTTTTTTAAAGAAAAGTAGCCCAAGTTCTTTGCTGAATGATGTTTTTTTTATTTAACTTTTGTAAGAAGAATTTTAACTCAAAATTCCCCTTACAAAAATATTTATCTCTTAGTGCCACTCAAATTACAGGTTTGCCTGAGTTATTACTGATCTACGATTACTACCTCAGGTCTCAAGACTTTAATCCTTCTGGATAATTATTTGGTCACTTCTTAGATTCCAAAAAAATTTCAAAAGGACAGGGAAGGAAGTCCAAATGGGAGAGGATATATGTATATGTACAGCTGGTTCACTCTGCTATACAGCAGAAAATAACACAACACTGTTTTAAAGCAACTATACTCCAACGAAGTTAAAAGAAAAAAAGAACAGAGTGCAACATACTCCTTTCTACTAAAAGGTATCTCTTTTCTTGACAGCTGTATGCAGCAGTAATACTGTTACATAAACCAAACCAACCAGACACTCAATTTAAGCTACAAGCCAATCTTTTTTGCCTATTCCAAAGGCACAATCTTACTGAATATAGGCATTTCTCTTTTGAGTAACACTAATGTATCTTGGTTTTCAATTCAAGCTCTTTGTTTATCGGAGAAGATTCTAATAAGAGAGTTAGTGCTAAGTTAGACATCTTAGCACACCTAAGGGAAATGGAAAAAGCATGGGCGTCTACCAATTTGTGTTCCACAGGGGATGGATGTGTGTTAATAGTGCTGGAAAAGTTAAAGCTGTTATTTTCACACAGAAAGATCATCAAATGATGCATCTAAGTCAGATATATATAGATTTTATAACTATACTCTTTTCATCATAGAATCCTATTATTTAAATTCCTATAGGAAAAAAATAACTATCACTATTACTACCAATAAAGCTCTTTGGTCCCCAAACCACTCTCTATTGAAATAATTGCCTTTATAATTTGATTTTTTTTAATATAACTTGATTCTGATAATGAAGGTTTCTTAGGAATACAGTTGCCATGTGATAGTCCAACAGAACCAAGACCTCAAATGGGTCTGTGTACTCTATACTCATACCCACCTGCAGAACCAGATGTTGCTTCAGGAGACGACATATTCTGAGTTGCCTTTTCATTCCTCTGGTTTGGTGTAGAAATGATAAGTCTGTCTTGTCCCCTGACACTTATTTCTGTTTTGTTACCAATTCCCTTCAAAATAAGGCAAATTAAAAAAAAAAAAAAAGGTGATTACCAGACAAATGGCATTGTTGGCTTATAAAGATGGCCTAAGACCATCATAATGTGCTTGGATTTTATATGGTTTTTGACTGAAGTTACTTTATTATCCTAGCCATTATCAGAACAATTTTATTAAGTCATCAAGTTGTATTCTAAAATGTATGATGAGATTATTCAGGGGGAAAAAAAAAAGTATTTGTTAAGCCCAGATGATGAATATCACTAAAAAAATAACTGTACCACCTATTTTTCTGTCAAAACCAAAACATTTTCTGGTCTGAATGGCCTCTTCCTTTACCCATGTCACAGTAAGAGAACTGTAGTCATTTTTATGTGGTAAAGCACCCTACTACATGGATAAAAATGTCAACGTGTCTTTGAAAGACAAGACTCTCCTTAGATTACAGAAGTATGACCAAAATGTGCACCCAATAAACACTCTAGAGCAGACAGAAGTCCAATTTCAGTTCTGTCTCATTTTAGGTATTTTTTAATGCAGTGAAATAAAAGAGTGATTTATAAATATAGTACATGTATTTTTAAAGCCTTCATTTTTAAAAGGTCAGTTTTACCTCAAATTTCATTTAAATAGCACTCTTTGAGGGGGGGGGGGGGGGGGGGGGGGCCAAGGTTGGGGTGTGGATGGGGGGCGGGTGGTGACCAAGTTTGACTTGTGCATCCCAAAGCAGATAAAAACCAGCTCCAAGAATGAAGCCAATTCACATTCAAAAAGCAGGCAAAGGATTTATTTGCTAGGCAAAGCTGTTCACAAAACCAAACAGGGACTGTAACAAGTTTTTCCAAGGAGCTTCGCCTTAGTGAAATTGGTTGACCTTGTAGGCAGAAATAGGTTAACAGAGGACATTTACACCTTGGGAAAATATATCACTGATGAGGCGTCCCTATATTTAATTACTTTAATGAGCATGTGACACTCTTAAGAAATAACCACAGAATTCTTCAAAACACACACATCCATGCGTGTGTGCTCAGTCGCTCAGTCATGTCCGCCTCTTTTGCAGCCCCATGGACTGTAGCCCACCACGCTCCTCTGTCCATGGGCTCTTCCAGGCAAGAATACTGGAGTGGGTTGCCATTTCCTTCTCCAGGGGATCTTCCCGACCCAGGGAGCAAACATGCATCTCCTGCATTGGCAGGCGGTTCATTACCACTGAGCCACGAGGGAAGCCCATACAACCATGAGGAGCCACTAAACTGAATACACAAGCCCATGGTTATGGGGTGGACTGGGAGGGTAGTGAAGAGGTATATTAAAAATGACAAATGTTATAAAAGTTTTAAAGCCTTAAACTATAAGTGCCCTGACTGGAGGCCCAGGCCTGGCTGAGGAAGGCATTCTGTCTGAAGAGGCTGCATTCATGCCCCTACCCAAGCTATCACCACGGTTCACTGTGACAGGACATACACAGCTCTGGCATTTCCCTAAAATGCATGAGCACCCCAAGCCAATGTGAGCCGAACAAAATTGCTGGTGCTACCAAATGGATCAGCAGGTACAATGATTACAATGGTTAATTCAGATAAATGACAGAGATGATTTAATCAGAAGCATACTTTGCAACTAAAAAAAAAACTAACCACATAAACTAGAAACGGGCAAAATGCCCAGTTTTTTCCCGTGATTTTAGGGAGTTGAACTCAATTTTGGCTGCACGGCTCAAGATTAATCTAGTACAGATGGGCACATTACAAAAGAGGGGGGGGAAGAAGGAAAACAAAGCCTTTTTGCCCCCCATCTTAAACATAGTAAACTAACTGTACATTTCAAGTGCGGTGAATACAAAGGGTATTTAGATGATGACCTTGTGTTATCTGGGTTTTTTTTTTTTAAAAATGCCAACAATGACTGCTTACTAGACACCTGGGTTCCCCCAGAAAACCCATGAGAAAAGGAGATACCTTCGTCGAATAAACAAACTGATCAATAAATTTCCCATCTCCTGTAGCGTTCTGCAGAGCAAACACTTGTTCAATTTTCACCACGGGAGACATGTTACACTTCTGCAAGTCCAGGCTCCCCTTGTGCATGGTGATGGACGCTGGTAGGGATTTCCTCGCTGCCGCTGTTTTCCAGGCCACTTTCACGGGAGGGGGGTCGTCCTCGTCCACGCCCGTGTGCCGCCGCTGGCTGTGTCTCCGCATTTCAGTACCTGAGGGCGAGGAGGCCGCCTCGCCAGCGTTGGTCTGTTCTGGCTGCGCATTGAGCACAGACCTCGGTCTTCGGGGCTTTTTCACTTCAGCTTTAGAGGCAATGTTCTTTTTCGCTTGGGATAAAGTCTCCTCGGGCTGTTTATCAATATAGATGAAAGTGTACTGCTCTATCCTCTCCTCTCGGGTCATGGTCAGCGCTTTCTCTGCATGGGCAATGCCGATGTCCCACTGGGCACGTTCTCTCTGAGGCCGCGGTTTCCGAATCTGGAAAGAAAGATGCAGGCATTAGGGAACACGCTTTACTCTAACTGGGCTTCCCTGGTGGCGGAGTTGGTAAAGAATCTGCCTGCAATGCAGGGGACCCAGGTTTGATCCCTAGGTGGGGAAGGTCCCCTGGAGGAGGGCATGACAACCCACTCCAGTATTCTCGCCTGGAGAATCCCATGGACCTAGGATCCTGGTGGGCTATAGTCCATGGAGTCGCAAAGAGTTGGACATGACCGAGCGACTAACACTTTATTCCAACAGGGACACTGAAACCCATGCGTATTTCCCATGTGGTCTTATAGTCTTTCCAGGTGTGCATACACACCTTCAGGGTCTTCAGGCAAATAAAGGAAATGTTCTGAGCCTGTAATTCTGATGGATCCGTGCTACTACCGAGGACACGCAGGTCCACTCTCTGATGGTAAACCCTTCCCTGTCGCCCACTCTGCTGGACGAGTCCCTCCAAGGAGTTGTCCTCTTCACATCACAGTCATAAAAAGCTAGCAATGATGATGGCGGAGAGAAGGAAGGTGACAGAAATGATTGCTTTCAGTGGCCTAGGAAACACAAACATTAAAAAAGTCACCCTCAAGCTCAGGGGTGCTGCACAGACCACAACAGAGCTAAGGGAGGGGCAGAGAACCAGTGTTTGGAGCTATGCGGCTGGCTTGTGCCAGGATGCAGACAGAGGGCAGAGAAAGGAGAGCCCCAAGGAACATGTGACAGTCGACAAGACACAAGAAGACAGGGATGTATGAGGGGAAAAATAAACCTGAATCACAGTTTCCACAGTCCTGATCAGATGACTGGATTGGCAAGACCGATAAAATTTTGAATAAAGGTATGCGAATGACCAAAGCAAGTAGAAATTAGCCAGGGAGCTTAGGTCGAGGGAGCCAGAAATTAGCTAATGGAACCATCAGACAGTATAGTATGTGTCAAACACTGACATGTTAAATTTGTAGCATGTTACAGAATGTTTGATAAAAGTCATCAAAATCCTCTGAAATAATATTTAGCTTACTGTGAAAACAGAACACATTTCTGAATCACCAGAGGCCCACACTAAATTAGTTGAGTTAAAAAATCTCGACCAGACACGTTATCAAGAGTACAGGTCCAAATTCTAATACGTCCACCACCACATCATCTTTGGTTCCATCACTAATGTGACCTTGGCTAAACCAACCATTCACGCTTTCTGTGCCTCAATCGCTTCATCTGTAGAAGTAGGAATAATAGTATCTACACCTCATTGATATTGTAATGAAGATTAAATGGATTAACATGTAAATAAAATGCTTAAGAAAGAGCATGTCTCAGTGTAAGTACCAAATATTTTTAAAACTTTACTTTCATAGAACAATTTTGCTAAACAAGCATAAAGAGGAATTAGGGCAGGATGCCGAAATTAAATGAAAAGAATAGAAATCTCTGACTATATCCACATTTCACTAGCATCTATTAGACTTTATACATTTGATTCAAATAAAAATAGAAGCCAAAATTGTATTAAGCAGAAAAAGTTTTCCAGAGGACTGTGATGTTATTTATATGATATGTAAAATTTGACACAGTGATAATAAATTATTAAAATTGAACTTAGAGGACTAAACTAAATCATTCTAATTGCCTGAATTCAAGTATGAAAAGCTCTACTAAATTATTAAGTCCTTTAAAACCCGAATTCAGTTGACCACGCTTCTATGTCATCAGTCACCTTCTGCTTTTCAGAGTGATTGCTGGCTTGTCTGGTCGCTTCCGCCAATAGTTCCTCATACTGTTTGTGGCCTTTATACTCTCGGACCCGCTTTTCATGAACCCACGCCCTCTCTGGCTGGTTGCTAAAAAACTGGACGTGATATTCCCGGGCACCTGCAAACAAAAATTCTTGTTAGCCATTTCACAGCATAAGCAGCCACATATGTTTTGCCAAAAATGTGAACCTAAGCTGGGTTCCCCGGTTTACTCTTATTAAAACTTGTAATTTTTGGATCATCCAAAGATGCAATCCAACATCTACCAATGACACAACTAATAGTTACTATAAAAATACAAATATTCTGCTCATTATCAGATTTGTAACCTTGGTTACATGATGTATTTTCACAGGCCTCAAACCTTTTTACAAACAAATCTGGGTATAAATAAATAATTTTTCCTTCAAAAAAGCCATATTTCTTGGACCAAACTGCTTTTCTCTTGACATAAAAGTGTGGCTGAAACTAACATTTAGCTACCTGATAGGAAGAACTGACTCCTTGGAAAAGACCCTGATGCTGAGTAAGACTGAAGACAGGAGGAAAAGGGGATGACAGAGGATGAGATGCCTGGATGGCATCACTGACTTGGTGGACATGAGTGTGAGCAAGCTCTGGGAGTTGGTGATAGACAGGGAAGCCTGGCGTGCTGCAGTCCATGGGGTCGCAAAGAGACGCGACTGAGCTACTGAACTGAACCGAAAAGCGAGGTGCACAGACCCAGGAGAGGAGAGGCTGCAAAATCCCCAGGCTCCCACGAGGTCAAAACCTTCATCATTATAATGAAGATGTCTTTTTTGAGATGTTGACATGTGCAGTCAATACAGCAAGAGCAGTGCTGGGTCAGACTGCTGGTATCTCAGCACAAATAAAGGCAGCGAGTGACCCCAAATTACACTGGTGTTGTATCCTTCACAGTCACACACTGGCAGTCTAAAAAAAAAAGGCCAGTTTTACTTACTGCCCTCGATGAAGCAGTAATTTTACTGCATCTCAACCCTCTGAGTTTGAGACAGTGAAGGACAGGGAAGCCTGGGGTGCTGCAGTCCATGGGGTCGCAAACAGTAGGACACGACTGAGGGACTGAACATCAACAACATCTCGACCCTTGAACGTATGTCTTTCCCATATTCTGTGTGATGACACAGGAAGGGTGTAAATCACTTCTGTGTGCTTCAGATATGACGGCTGTTAAGAGGGGAAAAACTTCTGTGACTGAACCGCATGGTGACCCGGCCACCTCTTCACAGAACACCATTTTTTACTTGAAAGAATGACTGCGAGGAAAACTAGGTTATTGGAACTTGAGAGTTTGGTAGATATTTTCCCAAAAATGAACAAACTAGTTTTTCACTTCAAGAAAAACAACTGATAGTGTTTGTTTCCAATAATAAAATATGATCTTTCAAGAAAAATTAGAATATTGGAAAACTAGTATCTGTCCCTAGGAATTTTTCCAGCTTCTCAGTAATCAAAGAATTTTCTAATGAAATAAGTGGTGACTTAAAGAATGTGATTTTTAAAAACTATCTATAAAAGAATGTGTCAACTTTTGGAAGATAGGCACAAAATATGTTTTAAATGGCTAATATATGATATTACTAAGTCATAAAAGGCAAAGGTCCACTCAAAGTATAAGACAGAACCAATGGATTTTAATGTAACGAAGTACAAAAAGTTTATTAACAGGATTTCAGATTCCATATTGCAACTAACCCCCTTCTTGCTAAGTTTGGATGTAATATCAAAGAAATAGGTCCACAATTATCTGAAAAGGCTATTAAAACACTCTTCCCTTTTCTTACTACACGTTGTGTGAAGCTAGATTATCTTCATTTTCTTCAAAGCAGCAAACCATAATAGGCTGAATGTAGAAGCAGATACAAGAATCTAGTGTTTTCAGTTAAGCAACTGGCAAAAATGTAAAAACACCATTCTTCTCAATTTTTTTGCTTGAGAAAATATTTTTCATATAACAGAGTTTTTTTTTAATTGGTAAATATTTTAAATTTTTCTCAGCTCTAACTTTCAAATTAACATAAACAGTAATAGATATAACCTATATAAAGCTAAAGTGTTTAGAGTCCTCACATTTGAAGAGTAAAAGGGGTTCTGGGACCAAAACGTCTGAGAACCATAGCTCTCAGTGGTGCTACTCTGAGACTGTGGTTCCCAGGACAAGTGTGCTACAAGACAGAGAAGCTAAGAGTGAGCCTCTAGAAACTATGGTAATTTGACGCTGCACGATATCTAGCCTCACAATCAGGGATCCTGTGTGTGCGTGTGTCCTAAGTGGCTTCATGAATGTCTGACTCTCTGTGACCCTATGGACCGTAGCCTGCCAGGCTTCACTGTCCAAGGGATTCTCCAGGCAAGAACAGTGGAGTGGGTTGCCAGGCCCTCCTCCAGGAGATCTTCCCAACCCAGGAATCAAATCCACGTCTCTGTCTCCTGACCTAAACAATAAAATACAACTTAAAATAGGTATGTGATCCAAACATCTTTCAATGTGCTTTTCAAAGAATTATCTTTATGTGTGAAAACTGAAAACTATGTTTTCCAATGCTAAGAATCTGACTAATAGCAACACTGACTAAAAACAATATGGAAATTAAAGATTACTGTATAAAATTCAAGGTAAATTTTACAAAGCAGTTTAGATAATAAGCAACACAAAATGCTTCTCAGGTATCACGTGCAGAGAGTCATCAACAAAATCAAGTTTTATATTGTGTTTCTGGTTTTCAGAAAAACTGTCAAAAACTACTTCATTTAAAACTGCACTGCACAGGCATGCAATGAAATATTATCTCGCAATAAAGAAAGAGAACACAGATGAGCTTCTAATCATGGTGCTAAGTGAAAGAAACCAGACCTAAAATGTCTCATATTGTATGACTTGATTTATATGAAATGTCCAGAAAAGGAAAATCTACAGAGATGAAAAGTAGTTAGTGGTTGCTCAAGGCTGGAGGGTGGAAGAGGGGGATGAGGAATGACTGCTAACAGATACGGGATTTCTTTTTTGGGTTGATGAAAAAGTTTTAAGATCAGATTGTGGTGAAAGTGAAAGTCACGCAGTCACTTTCAATTCTTTGCGACCCCATGGAATAGTCCACGGAATTCTCCAGGCCAGAATACTAGAGTGGGTTGCCATGCCTTCCTCCAGGGGATCTTCCCTTACAGGGATCGAATCCAGGTCTACCACATTGCAGGCAGATGCTTTACCATCTGAGCCACCAGGGAAGCCCAAGAATACTGGAGTAGGTAGCCTATCCCTTTCTCCAATGGATCTTCCAGACCCAGGAGTTGAACTGGGGTCTCCTGCATTGCAGGTGGATTCTTTACCAGCTGAGCTACCAGGGAAACCCATCTGATAGTGGTGATAGCCGCATAACTCTGTAAATATGCTAAACATCACCAGATTGCACATGCTAACAGGGTGAATTTTATTGCAAGTAAAACATATCTCAGGAAGGCTATTACTTCAAAAACTACTGCAGAAAAGAGAAAACTGAAGATATTATCAGAAAGTACATTTTTCAAACCTAAATTCTCAGATTTCGGTTTCCTCAACAGTACGAGCAAAACTCAGTTTTTCCAGAATGAAAGTACGGAGGACCAGACCAGATTAATTCATAAAATGAATGCAAATACTTCATTTTATGTATTTTTCAAAGCATCTTGCTTTGAAATACAAGATGAGGCATAAATTGTACTTTTCTTTGTATCCCAGAAAAAAAAAATTCTTTATATACTCCCAGAAGGATGGTTTTCTAAGGGGAAAGAACTGAGGAACCACAGCTCTCACGTAATAAAGGATCTCAGAATGCTCTGGAGGCTCAGACACTCACTGTTTTATCTAAGAAGGCTTGTCCCTCTTGGGAAATCCTTGTCTCTGTCTTCTCTCATTCAAGGTTCACAGATTATTAAAAGTGCAAGGCACTGCAGAGATTAACAGTCCAACACTCTTACTACATAAATGAAGGAACTAGGACTGCCTTCCTCAGCCACTATAACTCATGAGCAGGGGGTTCAGTTACTCTCTCCCCTTATTATACACTAGTGCTTAAGAGTGAAGGTGACAGAGGAAGATTTCTTTGAGACACTATTTACAGATCTGAAGCAAGATGATATTAGGCCCTGCTTCACAGTGCTGATGCCACAAGGGCTGCTTAAGAGCACATACAAGGGAGTTGGTTTTTGTGTGTGGTTTTTTTTTTTTTGGCCACGCCACACAGCATGTGGGTTCTTAGTTCCCTGACGAGGGATCAAACCTGCACTCCTTGCACTGGAAGTGTAGAGTCTCAACCACTGGATAGCCAGGGACGTCCTACAAAAGAACTGTTTAACAGTGTGCCTTGCACAAAAGTGGACATTCAACAATGTGCTTTTTTGGTTTTTAATTTATTTTGTATTGGGGTATAGCCGATTAACAATGTTGAGATAGTTTCAGGTGCACAGCAAAGGGACTCAGCCATACATATACATGTATCCATTCTCCCCCAAACTCCCCTCCCATCCAGGCTGCCACGTGACAGCGAGCACAGAGTTCCCTGTGCTATACAGTATGCAATGCTGCTTTTTTTTAAAACTTCTGCCCCACTGATTCTTCTAGTCTCCCCAACCATTTAATCAGTGTACTATAATGACAAGATAATTTTGTCTTCTACATCTGGCTGGATCCCTTGCTGGGTAGCACAAGAGTTGCAAATATGGCAGCAGATCTCATCACAAATCTGACTTGTTGAACTTTTTTTCTCCTTATTACAGTGAATAGGCACCAATATAGGAAGTTTAAAATGAGAGAAAAAGAAATAGGTGCAAAGTTGTCACAGGCAATAAGGGACTCGACAAGTAATTCCACAAAGCAAATATCCAGAAATAAATTCCAAACTCCAATCTTCCTTTGGCCACTAATAAGCAAGTCCATTCCTAGGAATCTACCCTACAGATTTTGGTCGAACATCTTCTTAACATTTATAACATTCCTAAGGTAGGATTCTATGCCATTCAAAGTATAACTTATTTATCACATTGAATATTTAGGATGTCTCAGTAAATTTATAGATTTGAAAATGGAGTGAAAAGAAAGTTTTTAATTAAAAATAAACAAAACCCAAAAAAACTACAAAAATAGTATGGGAGTTAAGGAGGAAAAAAGCATTTTGCAAACTTTATCAGGATGAAAAGCATCTCTTTGAGTAAAAAATTAGGTGTCAAAGATGAAATAAAAATATTCAAAGAAAGCTTGGCCCAAATGTCTTTAAGCTCACATAAGGCGTCTCATTACTTACAGGTCTGCTTTCTTTTGGAATTCATATGAGAGGACAGTCAGATTAAGGTTTGTTTGTTTTTAAAAAAGAAGTGTGAAAGAAATTCTAAGACAAACATAGGACGTTTCAAGGGAAAACAAGGACCATGTCAGCTGTAGAGCCTCTCTCCCGTTAAGATAACTGCTGTTATTACACTGTTCATTAAAAACTGACATTGATGCAGGTTCTATCCCTGGGTCGGAAGATCCCCTGGAGGAGCAAATGGCAACCCATTCCACTGTTCTTGCCTGGAGAATGCCACGGACAGAGGAACCTGGTGGGCTGCAGCCCATGGGGTCGCACAGAGTTGGACACGACTCAGCACGAGTGTGCACATACACACACGTGTTTTTGTGGTGTCAGATCACATTATCGTGTACGTACTTTGATGTTCATAACAACACTTAAGAGTCACTTTTTTGCCCCAATACCCATTTTTACTTTAGACCCATTCATGCTTCTCCTTACCTCTTGTGTTAATCTTGGTGTGCACCTCGAGCTGGGGGTCACCGGACACCATACAAGGCCACCAAGGGTAGGTTCCCACCTTAGACCACACAAGGTCGCCGACCTGGAACTTCACACCAGCGGACACCTCTGCTGCTGGAACAGAAGGTAACGTCGGCTGGACCTGTAGGAGAAGGTCATAAAAGACTCTGTCAGTAGAAAAGAAACTTTTAAAAAGAAAAATGTACAAAATACATCAAACATGCTAACCATGGAAAATTTATCTTCACTCATACTTTTGTCTGATGCCTGCTATCCACATCTAGCAAAAGGGAAGAAGAGAGGAGGAAAATAATTAATAAGCCCCACCCCAAATATTAAAAATAGGATGGATGGTTTCTATTGCCAAATTATTGATAAGGGATCTCAAAAATTCACAAGTATGAAAAAATGGTCATAGATTTTTAAAAGGAAAGTAATTCACTAAAAAAAAAAAAAAAATCTACCTCTTAAACCAGCTCCAAGATTTATTTCAGTATAACTTCTGAAGTAGTAATAGGTGCTGCGTGTGTTCTAATTTAATCACTCTGCACCCACCTTCTCACACCACGTTTGGTTAGGCGGTATTCTCTAAGCCACTCACCGGAGGCTCTTCTTTTAGCACTGGGTCTTCTCTTGGTTTTTCTGATATAGGGTCAACCCTCTCATTTGGTCTCTAGGTGAAAAGAACAAAATGGCAGCAAACCAAAGAACAGTGACACACATACAAAGAAACAAAGAACGCCAAACAGCAAAGGAAATCAAGGACATAAATTAACTGAATAAAGTGAGGAGGAGTACGACGTCCACAGCATATGACGCTGAGTCTTAACATCCCATGTCCACTCTACACCACACTAAAGCTCCTATTTCTTACGTTATCCCTTTAAAACCTTAATTTCTTAATATGTTGATTCTCATTCTTTTTTAACCTATCAGAGTACAGAAAAATGGGCATTCTGAGATTGCTAGTAAGAAGTAACTTGGAATTCTTCTTGAGAACAATTTGGCAGTATGTATGAAAAGCCCTAAAATTTCAGATTCTGACCCAGCAAATCCATTTCTAAAAATGTATACTGAAAAAGCAATGATACATACATACACACATACATACATACAATCACATTGGAGGTATTTACAAGAGCAAATATTAGAATCAGTCTGGATGTCCAAAAATGCAGAGTTAACTAAATAAACTGCAATACAACTAGTTAGAAGAATTTCAATATGAATTTGTAAATGACACAGAAAAATAACAATATAATGTTATTTGGAAACAACAAATTGCAAAGCAGTTTGTATAGTGTGATTCCAACCCTGGAAAAACTATTTTTTAAAAAATTTATTTTATTTTTTTAAATTTATTTTCTTTACTGGTAAAACAATTTTTATGTATACAGGAAAAGAAAAAAAGAGAAGGATACCACCAGCAGATGGACATGATTTTTACTACATGATGTGCTTTTCTATATTTGTCAAATTGCCTATAATAAACATCACATTACTTTTCTAGTCATAAAGCCCACAAATATGTTATTTAAACATTGATTTCTACACACCTTTGAGGGGGCAATTTGGGATCAAAACTCAAAACAAACTCTTCAGTTTAGCAATTATATTTCAGGAACCTATCCTATAAAGTGAGAAAACTAAGCACAGGGATGGGAACTACACATGATTTCAAGTCAGGAACCCACACCTGTCAACATCTTTCTACTTTTTATTTAAAAACAGCCTGTAGGGACTTCCCTGGGGGTCCAGTGCTAAGAATCTGCCTGCCAAGTGCAGGGGGCAAGGGTTTGACCCCTGGTCCAGGAAAACTCCACATGATGCAGAACGGCTAAGCCCGGGAACCTAGAGCCCGTGCCCTGCAACAAAAGAAGCCCTCACACTGCAACTGGAGAAAGCCCATGAGCAACCAAGACCCAGTGCAGCCAAAAAATAAAAGGAAATATTTTAAAAAATAGCCTGGACATGCCTTGAAAAATATCTGGCACATTGTACAATAAATTGGTAAGAGTAGTTATGTTTGAGGAAGGAGATTAGCAAAATGATGAGGGAAGATAGATACTTGTATATTGCATTTTCGGTAAAAAGCAATTGCTTTTGTAATTTAAAATGTTCAAAAACTATTCTTGTCAAAGAACAGAATTTAATTTAGATGACTTAAAAAAAAGAGAGGTCTAAGAGACCATTAACTAAGGTCTAATTTCACTTAAAAACTATGGCTAATTCTAGAAGTCACTTAAAATTCTCCAGTTAATTCAAGACATTTGAGACACTGTTATAAAAACGAAGTTTTATGAAGTAAAAGAAACTGAAAATTTTTAGGGAATGATAAGCGAGACTCATATGCCAATTCCCACGTGTCGGTCGTTCACTGGACAGTGCCCACAGAGTTCCTGGCCTGTTCTAGAAGTTGGTGTGCAGTGGTGAAACATACAGATGTGACGCCTAACCTCAAAGAGCTGACAAGTGGGCAGGACAGACAGACAGACAGACAGACATGTAGCGCAGTTAGTCACTCAGTCGTGTCTCACTCTTTGCAGCCCCATGGACTGTAGCCCACCAGGCTCCTCCGTCCATGGGATTCTCCAGGCAAGAACACTGGGGTGGGTTGCCATGCCCTCCTCCAGGGGATCTTCCCGACCCAGGGACTGAACCCTCGTCTTCTGTGTCTCCTGCGCTGCAGGCAGATTCTTTACCCACTGGGCCATCTGGGAATTCAACACAAACATACACTCATACAAATGTATGAAGAGAAGTAATGGTGTGTGGGCATGCAGCTATCAGGAAACGCCTCTCTGAGAAAGAATAATCTGAGCCAAAAGAGGAGTTGCAGTCCAGTGAAAAAGTGGGGAAAAGAACATCCCGGAGGGTAGCAGCATGTGTGAGTGAAGTCTCCGAGGTTAAACAAAGGCGGGAACTTCAAAAGAGCCCTTACCGTGGCCACAACTGCCCCAAAGAGGAGAGAGGCGATACGACGGGAGTGGAGGAGGCGGCCTCACCAGGGCCTTGTAAGCCACCTCCAAGGGTTCTACCTCAAGTGCAGTGAAAGCCTCAGAGGAGGATCAGGGGGAGAAGTCACACGTGCCAATTTCTGTTTTAAAATGATCGTGGTAGCTGTTGTGTGGAGAATATCTTGGAAAGGAGCGGGCGGGGAGACGGGATGTTTAATCAGGAGGCTACTGAAAATACTGGAAGTAGCCCACGTGGAACAAGGCTGCCCCATGCCTGTCCGATCGTCTGCGGCGGTGCTATCACTGGCTAATCCAACAGGACTCACTCACTGAGCAAGGAGAGAGAAACCTGCGTTCAAGTGAGAATTCTCCCCGCTCCCGCCCTCAGTCACTGGTGTGACAAGGCAGTTTAAAAATACTGTCCACATTTGCATAGGCAGCTTCATTTCAGCCCAAAGACACAGAGTAAGCCTTCACCTCAGCGTCTCAGCTCTCAAGCTGCAGCAGGAGGTTAAGGGCCTGGGCAAGCACATGTATAGCCTGGAAAGCCAGTCCTCCTCCTCCCCTGCCTTCAGCCTTCGGGATGGCGGAGCGTTTGCAAGGACCTTTTAACTCTGAGACCAGACAGATAAGGAGTGACTCATCTCTGCCAAATGACGGAATCCTACTATTATAAGAGTTGGTCTGAAGCTCATAAACATTTCTCCCTTTCTGGATTAAAGAGAGGATTTCCTTCAAAACCTTTACATTATTCAAATGTCTTATCTCTTCCTGATTTTTCTGGTCGGGTCCAGGTTGTTCGCCTTTCCTTCAAATGAAAGTGAAAATCGCTCAGTCGTGTCAGACTCTTTGCGACCCCCATGGTCTATATAGTCCATGGAATTCTCTGGGTTAGAATACTGGAGTGGGTAGCCTTTCCCTGCTCCAGGGGATCTTCCCAACCCAGGGTCTCCTGCATTGCAGGTGGACTCTTTACCGACTGAGCTATCAGGGAAGCCTGCCTTGTTTCTGGAAGTTAAAATCACTTTCAAAGAACTAAGTCGTTTTTTTTTTTTTTTTAAAACAGTCATTTTAAAAGGAAAGAAATGGCAAGGGAGAAAAAGAAGCCTAAGAAGATTTATTCTAAGCTTTCAAACTATAAAAATAGAAGAAGAAAAAAAAAAGTCAAATAAAGGTGCTACAATGACAGAATGCAAATATACATTACAAAATGTGCTAATATGTGAGCAAAATAGAAATAGCTAGTAGGTATTTCGAGATCTAAAACTTGAACTCAAAAGAAAGGTAAAGAGAGAAAACATACTACCATAAACATCAATTAAGAAGGGGAGTTTTTAAGATGAAATGGTCAAATGCTTAGGAGTCAAGAAAAATAAGGAGTCAGAAACTGCCAACTGATAAAATATTGTGGGTATAAAATACACTTTTCTTTGACTGTTCAAAGGATAGATAAGCTTAAAAGAGATTAAAACCAAACAGTGATTGAAGATACCTTTTTGGTACTGACAGTGCTGCTTTAGGAAGAGAAAGCATCAGAGAAAAAGATGACAGTGAGTGAACTCTTCATAGCTTTAGAGTCATCTTAATTTTAAATGAATGATTTTTATGGGTATACAATCTCTTTACATTTTTAGCTGATTTCACGTGCAAAAACGTTTTTCCAGTAAAGAATTATAGGAAATTTCCTAATCGAGTAGAAAAAAATATGTTAACAGCAGCTAAAATAAAATTCCACTGCCCTAAATATTCCTTTTAAAAAAACAGGGAATTCCTTGGTGGTGCAGTGATTAGGACTCGGGGCTTTCACTGCCAACACCCAGGTTCAATCCCCAGTCAGGGAACTAAGATCCCGCAAGCCACACAGTTCCAGCCACACACACACAAACACAAATTATCTAGTATTTTTATTAAAATCCAAGGAAGAGATTTATCAGGATGAATAATACATATCAAATGGGCAGAGTTCCAAATCCTTAAGAGTTTTCAAACATTAAGTAAAATCGTATTCTCTACCTGAACCAAAACCTTATGTCATCATTTAAGGTGGAAAGAAAAATGTGAAGCCAGTAAACTGCTCATGCATTTTTTCCTACTTTCTGAATAACCTGTGAGTTTGTAATGCATATAAAGAGTTTCTAAGAATTTTAAGACCTAACACTCTGAGGCTGGAGAACCAGATATAACCTCTAACTTAGTGCTAATGGGGCCAAAGAAGCCGTCTGGCTTTTTATATGTGAGAACGGCAAGCTCAGAGTTAATGGGCCTGGCCTTAGTGGACAAGCCCATGGAGGGCTGGTGGAAGACCAGTGTCTGAACAGAGCCTATGCTCACATGCCTGAGGCATTACACCTGCCAAGGAGGAAGAAGCGCAGAAACATTTCCACATGTTTCTAATTTGGTGGGAGAGAAGCAGCTAAAGCAGCTTTACAAAATATACACTTTCAGTAGTGATCGCTGGTCTCCTGCTGCTGAGACGTTTGGACACACATTTTCATTGTTGGAAAGATATACTTAGGTTGTTCCACAGAACAGCAGCTCTTTAGAAAGCTAGATAGCTCAGAATTGAGAGGAAATACTCGTAGATTGAATACTTAGAAAAAAGGAAAGGAAACAGGAGTGAGTGAAACCTTGTTTTATTTTAGATGAGACTTTGTTTGCTTTGTCTGTCTCAAAAAAGAACATGTGAGTGAGCTTTTAAGGAAGAAATATACATCTGTACATCTATAGTTATCAATGGGCCCAGCTTGAGGACAGTCATTCCAGGCACCAGTTCTCACTGGGCTTCCCTCAGGCGTCCGGGGAAGGGGAGCTGTCCAGTGGTATCTGCAGACACTCCCATGGGCTTCTCTTTCCTTTCTGAGCCGTCTATAATGCTGGATGCCAAGGGTGTGGACCTCTAGTGACAGCCAGGAGGCACAGGGATATCAAAAGTTAAAACACTTAAATCATCCATCCTTAAGGAAGCAAAAGGAACGGTGTTCAAGTTAAGGAAACCCCTATAAAACCATACACGGTTACAAAAAAAATAACAGGCTGATGTGTGCACATCCCTGTCTGCACGGCTTAGCAGGGGCACAGCCCTAACAAGAGGGGTCCTGGGGCGCCGGCTTCAACGTTCCACTGTCAAAGCGCAGCGTCACTTATGGCACCTCTGCCCATAAGCTCACACCTGCCCCATGTGTGCGAGAAAGTCTGATAAATTGAATTCAACTAACAAGAGCTTAGTTCTTCATTGCATTTCTTTGAAAGAAAACGTGGGGGGCGGGGGGAGTAAAACAGTAAACAAGGGGGGGAAAAAAAACCCCTGGATTTTCCCCCAAAGCTCAACTTTCAGGCAATGGTCTTGGTAACGGAGCTGAAGCCCCAGTGCCTTAGATCCCGTGCTCTGCAACAAGAGAGCAATGAGGAGACCGCTCACCGAAACGAAGAGCAGCCCCTGCTTGCCACAACTAGAGAAAGTCCATGGGCAGCCAGGAAGACCCAGTGCAGCTGGATCAAACAAATAGCTGAAGTTCTGGAACAATGGAAAACCAATTTCATTAACCATATTCTCACTGACTTTCCTCTTCATCTTCAGAAGCCAGTTTATTACAAGCAAGATTAAGTGGGACTGCTAAACAAAGACACATCGAAGGCAAGATTTTTAGTGTCACATGTTTTTAAAATATTTCTTTACTCTGATGATGTTCATTCATTTACTCAACAAACATTTACTTACCACCTGTCATCATAACCCAAGCTCCTTGCCAGAGTTCAGAAGAAAGAAGTTATCAGAAATATTTACATTTGAAGAGATAAAAACTGGAAAAAGATCTCTTGGGCTTCCAGTAAATGTGAAAATATTACAAAATTTTTCAAAAAGATGTTTCAACTTACATTTTGTTCTTCTGGTTCTAATTTGGGGATTTTGTGTGACTTGCGATCCTCAGATCTAGATGAGTCATGCTTGTTGCTCTTTTTCCTCTTTTCTTTTCTGCTTTCATGCTTTGACTTTGTGTGCTCACTTGCCTGGACTTCATTTAAAAGGTCTCCACAAAGTGAAGACTCGAACAATTCCCTGCCATTCTGGATAGTTTTGGTTATTTTTAGTTTAATTTCAGGTGAGCCAGTCTTCTTTGGAATCACAGTCTGTGGTACCGAAGGAGGAGGTGGTGGTGGCTGGGGAGGAGAAGGCTTTTCCAGAATGTCATGGGGTCGTGTGTTTGGAATTTCTGAATGGTAATAGTCAGTGGGGCTAAAGTTTCTAACTGCACCAAAGCCGTTGGCGGACCCGTTGGGGTACTGGTTATACGGCTGGTATTTGGTCTGAGTTTCATACATGCCGATGGACGGTGGGTAGCCATTTGTGAGTGGAGGGAGGTCTTCTGCTGTGGGTGGGTACTGAAAGCCTCGCTGCAAGGTAGCTTCATATGGTGTCTGGCCACCATCTTCAGCAATGTCACTGCTGTTATCAAAGGCATCCTCCTGGCGGATGTTGGCGGAGTCAATGAGTTGAGGTGGTTGCTGAATTGTGTTTCCCATGATCCCTTGCATGAAAGAGAAAGAGAAATCCATTGTTCTGCTCCAGCATCCTTAACTTTCCCTTTCTCTCATCGGGCCTAAAGTTTTAAAAGAGAAATGAAAAAGTGTTAGTTAATAACTTCAAAGGCTAGATGGCTAATCAATAGCAAAAGGAATAAAGTAAAATATTTTGAAGCCCATTTTGATATCCAGATCTGCACAAACACTATGTCTTTAAAACAAGCAGCCAAAAAAAAAAAATAAATAAAAAATAAAAAAAATAAAACAAGCAGCCAATGTGATTCTGACACAGAACAAACACTTTCTATCATAAATGCTTATCTGTTTGAAACTCAATGACTGTCATAATAACTTGAGTAACGAAAATTTTGTCCTCTTCGCAAACACGCAAAATAGTTTTGACATTACTTTGTTTCCCAAGTTAGAGATTATAAGTCTCAGTTAAAACTGGTAATTGCAAAATCAGCAGTGTCTTGACGCATACAAATTAAGTTCCATGGGAGTTTTCCTTGGATCATTCATGTTTTGTCCAGTGGTTGTTATTACAAAAATAATAAAATCTTATTGCAAATATTTTAAATACAAAATTTTAAAGGCTGAATAAGTTGTGGATAACCACTGTAAACACTTCAGTGGGTATTCTTCCAGATCTTCCTCTAGGTATTTACACACAAAATGTTTAAAATAGTTTAATCTGTGACTTAAAATAACTTAAAATAAATCCTAGCTATCTTTCTACACCAGCTATGTACAGATCATTCTCATACATCCTTCACTCTCTAAGTGGCTGGGGTCACATTGTAAACAACTGTGGAATCTACCATATTTAACCATGACAACCACTGAGTTGGTCACAACTCTTGGATATTGTAAACGGGTTTACAGAAAACTTTCTTGAAGCTGTATCTTTATGCATATATGTATTTCTCCAGGTCAGATTTGAAATTCCGATGATACTGTAAACCTGTTTCACAGAACAGTTTATTATAGGCTGTACCGTATCAATTTATACTCATACCAGCAGTGTGAGGGGACAGCTGGTTCCCATGCTCTCGCCAGTATCTAGTTGTTTGTAATCAGTGAGATAGTAGAATCATCTTTACTTTTACAAAAAGCACATATCAAGATCTGTATATTGATGACTCTGATTCAGTAAATCTGGGGTGAGGCCTACGGCATGAGTATTTTTTCCCCCAGTTCTATATATATTTGCTATTTATTTTTCATTGAAGATAACTGCTTTACAATATTGTGTTAGTTTCTGTCATACACCAACTTGATTCAGCCATAGGTATGCAGATGTCTTCTCCCCATCGAACCACCTTCCCACTTCCCACACCATCCCACCCCTCTAGGTTGTCACAGAGCCCCAGTTTGAGCTCCGAGTCATACAGCAAATTCCCACTGGCTATCTATTTTACATATGGTAGTGGATATACTTCCATGCTACTGTCTCCATTTGTCTCACCCTCTCCTTGACCCCCTACCCCCCATGCCCATAAGTCTGTTCTCTATGTCTACATCTCCATTGCTGCCCTGCAAATAGGTTCATCAGTACCATCTTTCTAGATTCCATATATAAAGCATGAGTATTTTAAGGCCACATTCCAGCTGATACTGAGACACACGGTTGGCCAGGTCACTGCTTTACTCTTACAGTTACTGCGCCTTCTCTAGGTGTCTGGAATTGCCCACACCGTGTGACAATGTTACAATATGGATGAGCATCTGTTAGGAAATGCTCTGAGACCACTCTGCTCTGTCATAGGTTTGACAGGTCCACATCCTGAGACAGGGGATTAATGGACTGCCCAGATATAATTTTGAAAATCCTGCAAACATCTCTTCTAAAAGGCTCTAAGGCTGAGAGGCTTTCACTACTGCGTCAAGTCTGATGAGTTAACTATAGATGGCAGAATGCAAGGAAGTGGATTCGGAGACTAGAGCCCAGTCCAATTCCGTGATTTACTGGTAATGTCCACCATCGTGGTTCTAGTAGAAAAACAACAAAGCAAGTAAGCCAAAACAGTGAAGGGAAGAAGGAAATAAAAGCTGACAACATTTTCCACGGCGTATCCAATTAAACAGCTGTTTATTCTGATGTTTGCAAGTGGAATGAATGTTAGCTGTTCTTAACTTACAAGTAAATGAATATAAGAGCTTACAGAAAATCAAATTGCCCTTACTGCTCTATAATGGAATGAAGTAGTGGGGAGGCGGGCGGCCACAGGATATGAGAGCACACTCCTACCTCCTTAGCATCTACTCTGGGCCAGCACTTTTTACACATCTCACTTAATCCTCAAAACAACTCTTCAAGATGGAGTGAGTCCTGGCTCACAGATAAATAAAGTGAGCTGCAGAGGAGTTCTTAGGGGGCTTGCTTAAACCTCAATGCCAAGGAGGCTGAAATTAGGATTTGCATGTAGGCATCTCTGACTCTGAAGCCCAAGACTTTTGCCATTATGCCACTGCCACTTTCCTCAGGTGTTAAGTTCTGAGAGGATTTGTTTCTTTTATTCAGGTATTGGGTTGGCCCAAAAGTTGTTGGGGGTTTTCCATTACATTGTATGGAAAAACCCAGATGAACCTTTTGGTCAACTCTATTCTTTATTCCTCAGTCATGCTAAAACAACAATTAACCATTTCATAATAGCCACCATTAACACTTAAAAGAGAGTTTAGTATGTGCCAGGAGCCACTCTAAGAGCTCTACAAACAGGACTCCATTCAATGCTCCCAAGGCTCTGGTCTCACAGCCTGTGTTCCTAACCAGCATATCATATTGATAATGCTCATAAACGTTAGAAATCATTTCTTTATATATATATATGTGTGTGTATGTATATATATATATAGCTTAAGAATTGAAACCTTACCCTAATCTGACCCTTGACAAAAATATGTAGCTCAAACACAAGCAAGTATGTTCTAAATTCCATAAACACACATGGGGCAAGTATAGAGGTAGAATTCAACAGTTCTCCAACTTCCAACTTGAAAGCACGTTAAATACCAGCATTCGACATGATGCAATCTGTGTTTTTGGTTCTTGTAACTGTCATACACAAGATGAGCTTCCAGATAATGTCCCAGAGTCTATAGGTTTTCAGGCACATGCACTCAGGGACTGCAAGGAGATCCAACCAGTCCATCCTAAAGGAAATCAACATATTCACTGGAAGGACTGACGCTGAAGCTGAAGTTCCAATACTGTGGCCATCTGATATGAAGAGCCAACTCATTAGAAAAGACCCTGATCCTAGGAAAGATTGAAGGTAGGAGGAAAAGGGGACAACAGAGGACGAGATGGTTGGATGGCCTCACTTACTCAATGGATGTGAGTTTGAGCCAGCTCTGGGAGATGGCGGAGGATAGAGCAGCCCGGTGTGCTGCAGCCCACGGGGTCGACGAGAGTCCGACATGACTGAGCGACGCAACAACACAAATTCAGATTTCTGATACTTCTGACTTAGTTCCAAACACAAACTTCTAAGAAGTCTGGCATTTTCCCCCTTCTCTTCTCTAGCCCTATAACCAAATATTTTTAGTTTGAACTAAGAAAAGAAAAACATTACCATATTACAATTACAATATAAAAGTTATCGGACTTCCCAGGTGGCGCTAGTGGTAAAGAACCCACCTGCCAATGCAGGAGACATAGAGACATGGGTTCAGTCCTTGGGTTGAGAAGACCTCCTGGAGAAGGAAATGGCAACCCACCCAAGTACTCTTGCCTAGAGAATCCCATGGATAGAAGAGCCTAGTGGTCTACAGTCCCAAGGATCACAAAGAGCTGGACACCACTAAAGTGACTTAGCGCACACGCACGCCTGAGAGTTTGAGATTACAGTGTTTTCACATGCTTTCTTACTTGATCGGCAAAACAATCCTGTACAGCTGACAGGGCATGTGTTAGCTTCATTTTTCAGATAACTACATTCAATATTTGCTGAATTTCCCAAGACTACAAAGCTAATTAGCGAGTAAACCTGAAAAAGAATCAAACCTTAGCTTTCTAATCCTGTGTTCTTTTCCACGAGATCCCATGCCAGAGACTATCCAACCATCCAGAGACAACACAAAATCGTCTTGAGAGTCATATGTTCAAAGCTGAGCAGACCACCCTTTCCTAACTCAGCTTTGCTTCCAGACTACCCTGCACTGCCCGCTGCTTCCACTGTTCTTCCAGCTCCCAGGCCAGCAGCCTCAGGTTCATATGAGGGTGACTGATTCTTCCTTCTCAGTGAAGCCATAAAACTAAACATCGGACAAGTCTAGTACCTATTCCTTTGAACTCTGATTTGTTCTTTTCCTTTTTTAAAAAAATAACTTTATTTTTGGCTGTGCTGGGACTTCACTGCTACTCAGGCGTTTTTTTCTAGCTGCAGAGTGGAGGCTCCTCTCTAGCAGCTGCGTGTGCGCTTCTCATTGCAGTGGCTTCTCCTGTGGTAGATCCTGGGCTCTAGCGTGCGTGGACTTCAGTGGTCACTGCTCCTGGTCTAGAGCACGGACTCAGTTGTGGTGCACAGGCTGAGCTGCTCTGGGGCACGTGCGGTTGTCCCAGCCCAGGGATCAAATCCGTAGCTCCTGTACTGGCAGGCAGATTCCCTCCCGCTGAGCCACCAGGAAGTCCCTGATTTGTTCTCTGATTTCTAGATCCATGTCAGGCCAGGCCCTCATCAGCACCTGATCCTGGAACTACAACAGCTGATTTTCTAGGTATTTCGCACTCTAGTTGCTTCCTGCACAGCAGCCAGGGGATGCTTCTAAAGCCAACCTGCACTGAGTCTGTTCCCCTATTGGCATTCTGAACTTCACACCACAGCAAGTCTCTTCTGTGCCTTTCAAGATTTTCCACAATCTGACTTTTTTCTTACCAACCCAAATTGCAAGACCATGAATGACCTTTTCTGAGCCTCCACTGAGCCAGATATCTATAAATTGTGGCCTAACATACTTTATTTAATCCTATGAAGCAAAGTATTATCCCCATCTTACACATGAGAAGGGATGCGGCTCAGAGAGATCATGTGATTTGCCCTCAGTCACAGGGCCAACAGAAGTTGAATAAAATGGTGACGTTTGTATCTTTTAACTCCGGTACAGTACCAAGTAACATCAGGTGGTACAGGGTAAAGAACCCACCTGCCAGTGCAGGAGACACAGGTTCCATCCCTGGGTCGGGAAGATCCCCTGGAAGAGGAAAGGGCAATCCACTCCAGTATCCTTGCCTGGGAAATCCCATGGACAGAGGAGCCTGGCGGGCTACAGCCCATGGGTCGCAAAGAGTCGGACAGGACAGCGCGACCAAGCACGGGATGTTCTACATGGCAGCTGCCTCAGAATCCCTGAACTACCCAAACTTCCCTCCCTAACCTGATATGCTCCAGACACACAACCCAAGTGCCTATGGGACAGCTTCACTCATATCTCACAAGGGCCTTAAAATGTCTAATAGTGAACTCTCAGTTTCTATTTTACTTACACGTGTTCTTCCCCTGAGAAGAAAATGAAACCTCCACCTACCAGCTGCCGAAGCCAGAAGCCTGGGAATCATGACACACCCCTTTCCCTTCCTCCTACTCTGGTCCAGTCGATCCGTAAACTCCCAGAGCTTTACTCCCCAGGCATCTGACTCACGCTGGTCTCTTACTCCACCTCTGGTTCCTCACTCGGGCCCCCGCTCCTCACTGAGGCTCTTGCACAACCATCTCCCCGATCTCCACACAACACACGTCTCCAGAGAACAGCTCATCCCCTTTAAAAAAATGAATCCAATTGTGCGACCACCCCTCAAAATACAGCAGGAAAGACAAACAACGGGGAGGACGCTCACAAACGTCATTTTGAATGAAAGTGGTCAGACATGGCAATTCCACTTACACAGTACACAGTGTGATTTCATTTAAACAGGGATCACAAATAGGATGAAGTTAGGCCTAAATCTATGGGGATGGCTGTCAGAATAGTAGCCACTTTCTTGAAAACGGTGCTGCAGACACTGGAAGGGGGCCACAGGGAGGTTTCTGAGCCGCTGGTTATGTTCGATTTATTCATCTAGATAGTAATGACATGATTTACCGAAATAAGCAAAAATAAGCAACAAAACCTTCAATGCCTTCCCAGTGGCACTCAAGTAAAATCCGGGCTCAGTATCATGCCTGCGTGCTCAAGCCTCAGTTTGTAAACTACCAAAGTCATCTACCAACACTCGCCTAAGACGCATCGCACTCCGGCCACAGGGGCTTCTTACCAGTTTCTCAAATGTGCCCACTTCATTTCTGTGATTGGAATTTTCACCAGTGTTGCTCCAACTACCTGAAAACTCATTATCTCTCAATGGAGACTTCTGCAGTCCTTCGCACCCCCTCCTCACTGAGTCTGTTTTGTGTCCTTTATAAAAGCACTTACAATAACATGCCTTATACACATATGCATTTGCCTTTTTATGGTCTCTCCCCCTCATTCCACTGCATGCTCTATAAGCACAGGGACTAAGGATGGCTTAGTCAAGGCTAGACATTCAATACTGTTAAATTAATAAATGAATGAAAGCATCCCTGACCTCAAGGGCTTAAAACTAGTATACCTCCACTGACCTGCAGGATTTCTGGGGATATTCGCCCCACTAATCCCCAGTTTGGTAAAAAATGAGTTATGCTCATTGTAAAAAAAAAACAAACAAAACATTGACACCCATAGCTACCTAGGCAACTGATCTTCCACAAAAGTGTCAAGCATTTCAAGGAAAAGGACTTCCCTGGTGGTTCTGTGGTAAAGAATCCACCTACCAATGCAGGAGATATGGGTTCAATCCCTGGGTCACGACGATCCCCTGGAGAAGGAAACAGTAACCCACTCCAGTATTCTTGCCTGGAGAATCCCATGGACAGAGGAGCCTGGCAGGCTACAGTCCAAGGGGTTGCAAGACAGCCAGACACAATACAGTAACTAAACAACAACAAATTCAAGGATAAAGGATGGTATTTTCAACAGACAGGGCTGGAAAGAAAAATGACTGGATAGCTGTATGGAAAAAGCAAACCTCACCCTCACTTTACATTATACAAAAAAATAATTAAAGTTAGTTCGTAAATCTGGTACTGAAGTCAAACCATAAAACTTCTAGAATAAAAACATGGGAGAAAATACACCATTGTGTCAGGTGAAGATTTCAACAGGACACAAATATCATGAACTACGAAAGAAGATGGATAAAGTGGACTTCACAATTAAAAACTCTTCCTCTTCAGAAGACACAGTTAAAGGGGGGAAAAAGTAAATTACAGGCAGAGAGAAAGGTATTTGCAAAATAATATCTCATAAAGACTATCCTTATATTCTTACATTCTAGGAGATGGGGAAAGACCCACTAAGGGTTTTTGAGCAAAAATGGGACAGGGAAATGACAGTTTCAATATTCATTACGCCTCAGGTTGCTTACAAATTGCAAACAGAACTGCGCACAGGACAGAGTACTTCACACGAGGGAGTAGGTACGGTTTTACCAGAGGCGGGCCAGGCGGTCTCCTGGGCCTCAGGGTGTGATTCATGCACACATCATCGTCCCCCAAGTCCTCTTCCCAGTGCTTACACCAAACCTCAAAATGAGGAAGCAATCAGACGAATCCAAAGTGTGGGACCTTCTCTCAGAAAACTGGTCTCGGTTCTTCAAAAAGTGAATGTTACAAATAAAAGGTGGAAAGACTGCTCTTTATTTTAAAAGACCAGTGCAATGTGTGAACTTTGATTAAATCCTAGATGTAAACACAAGCACACACAGAGAGGTAAAAACAATGTTTTGGAGAGAATGAGAATTTAAAATGTGAACTAGGGGCTTCCCTCATGACCAAGACTCCACTCTCCTGATGCAGGGGGCCCACATTCCATCCCTGGGCAGAGAGCTAGATCCCACACGCTGCAACTGCAGATCCCGCCTGCTGCAACTAGGACCCAGCACAGCCAAAGAAATAAATATAATAATATTTTAAAAAATAAATAAAATAAAATGTGAACTATTAAACAATGGTGATAACAATTTTCAAGGGTATGATTAACACTACTCTGTTAATGTAAGAGAATGTTCTTATTCTTAGAAGAGCTATGCTTAAATATTTAAAGTGTCCTGGGATCCACAACTTTCAAATGGTTTAACATTTAAACAGTATATATATCTAGAGTAAAACAAAGAAGGCAAAAAATGTTAACTAACCCAGGGATTGACTATAATAGTCTTTTAATTTTCCTAAAAATTTGAAAAATTTTAAAGTGAAATGTTGGGGAAAAAATAAAAACAAAAAATTTAGGTAAGGGGCTGGAAAAAATATTAAAAAGAAAAAGCAACTGCTTAAGGCAGAACAGTAGGCATTAAATCTTAACAGTGTATTTAGACCAACTCAGCCAAACGGCTCACTGTATCATATTTTCTAGGAAGTCTAAGCATGAATAGACCCACACTTTCTCATATTGCACCTCCAAATAACACAATAATGCAATCAAGAAAGCAATTTTGATAATTAAAAAAATATTTTAGGACCATAAAATTCTTACATAGTGATTTTTATACATACTGGAGTCTGGTGGCCAGCCTTCAAACAGCAGACACACTAACTGATATAGAGAATTAGGAAGCAGAGATGCGGGTTCAGTCCCTGGGTTGGGAAGATCCCCCGGAGGAGGGCACGGCAGCCCACTCCAGTATTCTTGCCTGGAAAATTCCATGGACAGAGAGAGGAGCCTGGTGGGCTGCAGTCCATGGGTTCAGAGTTGGACACAAGTTAGTGACTAAACAAAAACAACAACAGTGCTGCTACAGGAATTAAGAGAATCCACGAGCCGTACTTTGGACAATGCCCAGAGCTGGAGCTCAGTATCTGTTGCTGGCTGTTAACATAATATTATCATTCAGCACAATGCTGGGCACACAGAACTTGTGAAAACCTCATCTCTGACCCAAAGGCATTTACAATTTCTTTAGTATATAACACAAGATGGGATATTATGGTCAAGACTCGTAAAATAGTAAACAATGTAAACAACATTAAACAGAAGGTGACTAAGAATTACACTGTGTGACATCACAATTACAACAGACATTTGAGAACAATGCTCACGTAGACAAGGAGGCCTTTAGTCCACAAAAGACAGGCAGGTTGGAAGTTAGGTGTTTTTCACCCACACATTTTAAAATTACCCCACAGGAGTCACCAAAAACTCTCACACCTTTGTCATCAACAAATCCTAGATAAAGATGTACATTTTAAATTTTTTGTATCACCAAAGTAATAGTAATAATGACTAGCATTTGAGGACTTGACTACACGTCAATACTATCTTAAATACTTCACATTTGTGTCGTTATTTCACTTCCCAAAACACGTCTTTGAGGGAATACTATTACTGTGCCCATGTCACAAGTGAAAATGAAGGCCAGTGTGATTAAGTGACTTTGCTCAGCCAGACATCCTGTAAATGGAGACTCCACACACAGGCCTCTGCCCCACAGTCAGACTGGCTCTTGACAAGTAGGCGCACTGCCCGCCGTCCCTAAATATGCCAGGTAAACAGCAACACAAACATGCACTTCACATCGCACACTTCCGCTGCCCAGAGCTAACAATTCGGTGGGAGACGTAATGGACTAGAGTTCGGCCCATTGTAATATGCAGTTCCAAGTAAATGAAACCACCACCGGCTAACAATTTCCGGCAAATTCTTCCTCTGACCAGTGTTTTCAGAAATCAGTGAATGGAAAAAAAAAAAAAAAAGATGAAAAGAAATCAATGAGTGAATACTTTTTCCTTATTTTTGTTGAAGCTGTTCACAAACTTGTTAAAATAATTTTATTTATTTATTTATGGCTGTTCTGGGTCTCTGTTGCTGCATGGTCTTTTCTCTGGTAGTGCTGTACAAGCTCTAGGAGCATGGGCTTCAGTAGCTGTGATGTGTGGGCTAAATAAATCATTGTGGCTCCCAGGCTACAGAGCACAAGCTTGGTAGGCGTGGCACACGGGCTTAGTCGCCCCGAGGCATGTGGATCTTCCCGGACCAGGGATCAAACTGTGGCCGGAGGATTCTTCACAAAGCTCCATAGACATTTTTAAAAGAAAACAATGGAAAATTACCAACTAAAGCTTTAGGCCATTCATTCTCCAGCTTATTCAGGAGAGGAGTGATAACAGAAAAGTTTACTTAAGTCAATCTTAGATACAAAGTCTAAAAAAAAAAGTATATGTTTCAGATGAACAGTTGAGCTACTCAAGTATTCATGACATATTAAATGTAAAGTTTAAGTCGCTATAACAGAGTCTTATCTTAATGTGAACAATTTCCTTTTGTAGACTGTACATATTGCTGGATTCTACTTTACAGAATTACACACTGTGCTGTATGTACTTATTTTCCTATGTTTAACATCAGCTTCTTCTCCATAAGAAAAAAAAAACTTCATATTTCATTATAGGTTAAAAGTCCTCATATTGACATCATTATTCACAGGCTTTTTGGAATCAGAAGTAGCTCTAAAGGTGTCATATAAATACCCCATTTTTGTCTTCAGACCCAATTACCCCTTCCATACATTCCTAGGTTACTTAATTTATAAATCTAACCATATCGCTTTCCTGTTTAAAAGCTGTCAATGATTCCTAGCAAAAGCCAAAGCAGTTTGGCCAACAGAGCACACGGGCCCTCCAAGCAAGGTCCCATCCCCATCTAAAGCCTCAAGCCACTTTTGTCCACTGGTAATGTCAGGTCACGCAGAATCCCTGCACACGCTGGGATTTCACACCACTGTGCCTTCACTAATATTGTCTCCTATGCCTGCCATGCTGAGTCACTTCAGTCCTGTCCCACCTGTGTGACCCCGTGGACTGCAGTCCACCTGGCTCCTCTGTCCATGGGATTCTCCAGACAAGAATACTGCAGTGGGTTCCCATGCCCCTCTCCAGGGGATCTTCCTGACCCAGGGATTGAACAGGCATCTCTTACACCTAACCTGCATCAGCAGGTGGGTTCTTTACCACAAGCACCACCCAGGAAGCCCAATATACTCTTTTACTTTACTTTTCTTTTTTTTGCTTGGCTTATTTAACAACCATCTTTTGAACTCAGAAAGTCATTTTCTAGAAGTACTCACTTAAGTTCCATGCTAGTCTGAGTAACTTTCCTCTGTTTCCTAAGATAAATAATACCTCTTAGAATTCATCATGAAACTGTCTGTCTGTGTGATTTTCTTAAGAGCAGGAAGTAATTTTATTCATCCATATGCTTCTAGAACCCAAATCGAAGGCTAGAGAGGACAGGCTTCAGTGAATCTCTGAAACCAAACTGTATGAACTTAAGCAACCTATTATGTATGAACGAACGGCTTCAAAGAGTAGTTGAGGATCTTTCTATGAAGAATGCAAGATAATATAAAGGCAACCGTGGTCTCGTCAGGAAGATATTCGCAAAATCTGACCGAGGACCACTCTCCAAGCCACTACTGAGGTTCTCCTTAGTTCTGGACTATGCTACCCTGCGAGGCTTAAAGCCCTGAGAGACTGACATGAAGTCAAATCCATTTCCAAGGAGTCTACTAACCCAACGAAAGACCAAATGAGATCAAAAACTTCTTTACAAGTGGATTAGTTTAAAACTCCAGTGTTAACCAATTTTTACTTTCTGCCTAGAATGATGTACATGTAGGAGAATGAGCTGTAATATTCCCAAAGTGCCTTGTTTTCTCTGATATATTTACAAGGACCTGGTGCAGCAGATTCTGGAGAGTGTTCACCACATCAAGATGTTAGGAGTGGGCTAGTATGTCGTGGGGATACAGTCTGAAAATGGGGCCCCTTCTCCCAAGGATGGGAAAGGAGCTGGAGGTGGAGATCTGAGCAGTGGGGGTAAGCCAAATCCTGAAGTGACCCTTTCCTCTTCACCTGACTCGTCTCAGACACCCGGTTTTTCCAAGTCCTGCGCCTCCCAGCCTGGTCTCTCTTGAGTTCCTATCAGGCTCACATGTGAACCACATTAGCACCTCAAAGACCTGAAGAGTCTACGTAATTGTTTTATGTATATATGCAAATACACAAATGCCAACATTTTAAATAATCTGGTAAACTCTTTGGAACAATGCAAAAAACAGAAATAAAACCCTAGTGTTATTAATACTGGAGATACGAAATTCAGAATGTGGAAGCTCTCTAGGTCGGACTGTCAAAGTCACAGTTAACTGAATTAGCATGAACATGAACCCTTATTTGTGAAACCTATTCCAGTTGTTATAATCAATCCTACTAAAATACACAGTGCACTTGATATATCAACATTATAATCTTTACAGCTAAAAAAAAAAACAGTGGACTATAACATGATTCCCACAACACAGAAGAGGGTGGCCTCCCTTTACTCCAGGATAAACAAGGGACCCAGATGTTTCTTTATGTGAACTGCCCAAGAAATATTTCTCAAGGTTTATGATAAATCCACAGTCTGCATGTGTTTCTATAGCAACAGTGCATGCAGCCGGTCTACAGGAGTGAACCAGCTATGCTAGTTCTTGAAAACCTGGCATTTTTACTGTTTGATGATTTCTGCAGCAGACCACTATAAAAACACATAATGATCAAAATTTAGAGGTCATTTGTGCTTTAAAGCGAAAAAATTGATATTAAAGAATATACACTTTGAGGTGTAACAAGAGAAAACTATCAAATATACTCAAATACTGATTTCTAACTGAATGATCACTAAGATTTGAAAGTCAGATCCTGTATTTGAAATCAGTTAAATACATACAAGCATTACCCCTAAAGAAAATGTCAACTGAGACTCATATTTAATGACAGAAAATGAAGATTTCTTGATGACAGCATCAAGGGAGATTTTCATTTTACTATTTTTTCCCCAAATCTACTCCAAGAAGAAAATGGTAACATGAGTTAATTTTATTTTTTAAAAAAAGGGTCCATTATTTTTAGTAAATAGGTCTGCAAAAGTAAAACCAGGGCCTCTATAAAGTAAAAACTTGAAAAAACATGCAGAATCTATATAGCAAGAAAGCTAAAATCCCCTAAATGCTAGGAGACTCCATTCGTTTTGCTTATATGTTCTATTCATATCTATTCATAATCACTTCTATGATCAGAGTAATCCTTTGACTATAAGCTATAAATTCTGTATTACCCATTTTGGCTTTCATAATTTAAAAATTGCTTGTTAGTAACGTAATGACAAAAGTGTATTGTTAAAAAAAAAGAGGTGTATTATTTTGTTATAATTTTCTGTTTTAAAACTGTGAGTCATTCATCCTTTTTGGAAATAATTCATCCTTTTTGGAAATAAGAGAGAAATAAAGATTCCAAACACACACCTTTAAACATCAGGAAGCATAAACTGCTACTAAGTATGAACAAGATGCAAATTATGTTAAAAATTAATATTCTTCCTTCACAAGACTTTCAACATTTTTACTTCACTGCACACACAAAAAACCAGGGATGAAAGTTATGGGAAAAAAATATCAGCCATTTGGTTCTAAGAACTTGATCATGCCTCTTTAGTACCAAAAAGGAAATGAGTAGTAATATTTACCTTTTAATCACTAAAAGTAGCTAGAATTGATAGCATCTAATCTGGCTATCTGGCTATGCTATAGACAAAAAGCACTAACTGAATTGGTACAGTGACTACACAACTCGATGTCAATCTTTCAAACAAAGTGTGTCCTGTTTGAAAATTTTTAATCAACGCAATTTTTTTGTTTGCTCAGTCGCTAAGTCAAGCCCAACTCTTTGTGACACTGTGGACTGGAGCACGCCACTGTCAAGGAAATACCAAGTTAATAAACTGAAGTGGTGCTCCATTTGTTTTTAAATTATCTTATCTTTTGAGGGTATTAAAACTGTATCAGTTTACAAGATTTAACATTTATTCACAAACAAAATAAAGTAGTTCTACAAGCATCCAAGAGTTACACAGTTGGTAGTTATAGCGGTCTATCCATATCTGTAACTACAGTGGTATAAAGGCAAATTATTTCTGACAAATTAAATTGGGCATTTTCTCTCAGTTTGTTAAATTCCCATAATACAAAGGCTTGAACTTGGAGGCTGCTACATAAAGATATTAACTCTAAATTAATAAGATATTAATTTCCTTATGACTTTGGAATGAAAATTTGAGGATGTCAAAATCATGAGGTTTGAAAAGAGTGCTGGTCAAACTTCTGAATCATTTAAAGAGGTTTACTACCATTCTGGTTGAGGCTAACTCTTTGAAAGTTTAATGCAAAAAAAAAAAGTGCGGGGGAATTCCCTGGTGGTCCAGTGGTTAGGACTCTGTGCTTTCACTGTGGGGGACTTGGGTTCAACCCTTGGTAGGGGAACTAAGATCCTGCAAGCCAAGTGGTGCAACCCCCCCCAAAAAAGTTAAAATTTCATGTTATGATTAAGGGGAAAATATTTTCTGAACTATATTTCAGCAATTATACTATAAAACATCAATTCTCCAAATGATACCAAGGCTCATAGTATTTTAGTATGTTAAATAAATGTTCTCTATTAGTAAACCTTATCTGGGTACATGACTTAACGGTACTTTCCAAGGTAGCCTTCTAAAAAGAACTCTAAGCTGGTGACTAATTTCTGGGTTAAACTGGGAAACCTGTTTGCTTTAAAAAATAAACAATTCAGGAGAGAATATATTCCCTGTATATTGTCATGTGATTTTACTTATCTATCCACCAAGATAAAAAAGGAATCACATCATTTTTACATAATTACCAACAACATCTACCCAAATCAAAATAGTCTTATTCCATCCATATCTCATAAACTCAAGATGTATCAAAAATACTCTTCTAGAACAGGATTTGTTACATGACATTTATTCAACAAGCAACCAAGCAAAAGCATAAGACTGGCCACTCTCTTCAATAAATGAAGAAATAAAATCTGAATCTGATGTTTAAACAATAAAGATGAAACAGAAATAAATACTGGTGAGGTTTTCTCTTCTTGCTCCCCACTAAGATACAGTATTATAGTCCTACTTTCTTAAAAGACACAGTTATATTCCTCAAGAATGCCCTGCTAATCCGTCAATTTGACTCAATTTAAATAAGTGAATGCTGTCACAGCAGGCTACATAGTGTATTGTTCCATTTATGTGAAATGTCCAGAACAGGTAAATCCACAGAGACAGAAGAAGAGTAGTGGTTACGGGGGTAAGAGCAAGAAACAACCGAGGCTAACTGCTAGTGGGTACGGGATCTCCTCTCGGGTGATGAAGAAAACATTCTGGAATCAGCACAACTTTGTGAATATAATAAAACCCACAGAATTGTACACTTTAAAAAGGTAAATCGTATATATGTATATATATATATACCTCAAAAGGAATGCTCTAAAATAAAAGAAATCAACAAAGTATTTGCATATATTTCTCAACAATAAGTCTACGATATCCATGCACTTACTGGTTGTACACACATACACAATGTACTCGAAATACAAAGCTCTACCTTTAGTAACCCACAGCGATTAAAGAGTGAGGTACTGGCAAAGAGACAGATGATGAAACAGCCGGTGACCTGAGACACAGACCTAAGCTTACACAAGAATTTGGCATGGAACAGAAGAGTCACAGCAGGTGAGTGAAGAAAGGACTTAACGAAAAAAATCACACCCTCACCACCACCTATACCACCTCCAGGTGAAATAAAGACCAGATACAAAAAATCAGAAATTAAATACTTCTAAGGAAAAACAAAAGCATAAAATGGAAGTAGATCATTATGAATTTAAGGTGGGGAAGGACTTCTTAAACAATACATAAAGAGTACAAAACACTGATGAATAAAATCAACAATTTTTTTTTTTAAACTGTACATCAAAAGACAACACAAATGAGTGAGAAGACAATTCTCTAGACCAGGCGCAGATAAACGAAGCGCGCAGAGCAGAGCTGGGTTCTACCCTCCAACCTTCTGCAGATCTGCTCAGGTCTGGCTATGTTCACTGGCTGTGCCTTGTCATTTCTCATTTGAATTCGAGTAGCAACTTCAAGCCGTTCTTCCTGCTTCCAAAGTTGTCCACCTCCAATCTACTCTCTCTAGCATTGACAGTACTTAAAAACACCCCCACAAAAAAGGGGGGGGGGAATAACTTCCCATGGCTCTCCACGCTGTAACATAAACTCCAGAAAGCAAAATGTCTTTTCTAGATTTGGCCCCTGCCTACTTGTCCAGCCTTCTCTCTTCCTGCTTCCGTTTCCCAACCTTGGCATCCACCATCCTCCCATTTCCTCTCTCATTGATCACCCAGCTTTTAAGCTTCTGTTCGGATGTGTTAAAATGCCCCAAGAAGCTTTTCCAGAGCACCCCTCACCCACCCTCTGAAGCCCGACCCACATCCTACCTATACCCTACCAGAGCACTAATACACCAGAGGGAGTACAGGAAGGGTATGTATGCAAATGAACATAATCTCAAAACATCGGTGTAAAAAATAAGAGTAACATACTTGATTACAACCATTCTGGATACCAGACGCTGTCTGCTAGTTGCCCTCTGTATGCTAAGACAATGTTGGGCCGAGGCTCATTCCACCTCCTCCTTCCCTCCCATTCTGCTGCTGCTACAATGGGAGGGAGACCAGAAGTTGCAGCCAGGTTGTCCCCACCCCAATCCATACAGGCTCCTCTAATAAAACACGCTGTTTACTGAGCACCTACTATGTACTGGTCACCACACTAAGCACTAAAGCTGCAGAGATGAAAATTCAGATGTGGTTTCTGGAATCGCACAGTTGCATTACTACTGGAGAGAGAAAAAAAAGCAATGAAGGGAAAGTGCTGGAGATGAGGCTCCATTAAATGCACTTATTCATTTCATATTGAGGGCCTGTCTTACGTTTGGTTCTAAGTACTAGAGATAAAAGATGAGCAAGACAAGAGTCTCTGTGGACACAAAGGGACAAGTGCCCTGGATGCCAAAGGAAAGCATCCGAGGGTGAGAAGTGGGGGGATGTGAGACAGAGAGGATTCAGGGGATCGCAGACATTTCCAGGAATAGGAAACAAACAGTCCTCAACTGTGGAAGGGAGGGCAGTTACATTAACCTACATCACCTAAAATGGTTAAGAGCTTCCTTGGCATCTTAGTTTCACACCTTCTAAATGACCTAGATTATATACATATATTTCTTGATATGCTGCAAAACCAAATTACAAGGATTTGATGAAAGCACACTACATAATTCAGGGAAATAAAACAACTTCAACGCCAGGGAATATGGCAAGACTGGAAGTTTACAATGAGGGAAGGGACTATTCCATCTCTGAAACTGACCCGAGGGGCGAGCATGCTGTCAGTAAACAGATCGACTACAAGCACAAGGGGCTGCCACAGCGAGGGGCCGCAGGCTTGGAGGAGCAGCGTACGTCAGTATGAGCCGTTAGGTGGCCAGTGTCACTGAAATGCCACAGGCTATTTCTTAGCAGCACGCGTTTAGAACTGACTGTACAGTTGGGCTTTGTCCCGCCTAGAAGCATCATGAATAAAGCAGGCGAGTATCTGCACCTTGATTTACATGACCAACATAAAACCAAACGAATAGCAGGTAATCAGGACTAAGAGGAAATAAAACAAAATAAAATCTCCCCCTACTATTTTTAAGCTTTTTCAAAAGTTTATTATGTACCCTTACTTATTTCATCAAGTAATCTTTTCATGAGAATTAACTTTTTGTGGAAGATACTTTATTAAGTTCTGGAAATTCAGAGTATAAACACATCATACAAGAGTCACTGGTTGACAAGAGATGTTTTTCCCCAGGAAACTGAATATTTACATAACTGTATTTAATATGAAGCTTGCTACCATGAATCTAATAATTCTACAGGCATATATAAACTATTAACATATTAGCATTCATATTTTCCCAAGCAGTAGTTATATTAAACAATGAAGCTCTGTCTTGTGTTCAGAGTATAAAAAATGCAACCACTACTAATAGGATTAAGAGAAACTATTACAACATCATCACTGTTGAGGATAACACATGATAAGAAGAATCTGAAACTAATAAAAGTGAAAAAAGTGAAAGTTAAGTCGCACAGTCCTGTATTTGCAATCCCATGGACTGTAGCTTGCCCATCTCTTGTTCATGGAATTCTCCAGGCAAGGGAGGGGAGTGGGATCAAACCCAGGTTTCTTGCATTGCAGGCAGATTATTTACCAACTGAGCCACCAGGTAAGCCCTTTTTTTGATCATTTATAGGCTAATTCAAAACCCGGACTAAGCACAAAACCATTTTCTATTAGAATGCCAACCCGTATTAGAGGCGTCTTCAAGTAACCTCAGCATTCAGAGAATTGCCAAATGTGTTCTGATTTCCAAAGTTCATATTTATCTTTAATTTCCAAAGCAATGGGTAGCCGTGCCTTCTTTGATCATGGTAAAACCAACCAACCAACAAGACAAAACTGATACTTCACTTTTACCAGAGGTAATGGGTACTTTTATGTTTTGCTCACTGCTGTTAACTCTATCCCCCAGCACAGCTAGGGAATGAACAAGGCTGCTAAATGAATACAGGAAAGGCAGAAGAGACAAGAGGAAATTAGAACCTCTATCTTACTGAATGTTCATTTCCAACCAGGTAATGAAGACAGAATTAAGTACGATTTGGCTACCAAACTACAGTCAAAAGTACAGCCCCAGGGACTTCCCAGCAGGCCAGTGTTTAAGACTTTACCTTCCAGTGCAGGGTGTGTGGGTCTGATCCCAGGTTAGGGGGCTAACATCCCACATGCCGCAGGGTGCGGCCTTCAACTAAAAAAAAAAGGAAGGGGGGAGTAAAACTCCAAATTACAGCATTAGTATTTGCCATAGTAGGACTTCAACTTCATGATTTAAAATTATGCAGATAATTCCAATGTGTACCTTTCTAAAATTACCGACATTTCCCAAGAGCCAAATATGAGTTACCAAATCAAATTTGGTCTTTAGCATCTGGACTTGACGTAACCCACTGATCAAGAAGGAAGTGATCTGGGACTTCCCTGGTGATCCAGTGGTTTAAGACTCCACGCTCCCAATGCAGGGCGCCCCCACTCCATCCCTGGTCAAGGAACTAGATCCTACCTGCCACAACTAAAGATTCCACAGGCCACAGCTAAGAACTGGTGCAGCCAAGTATTTTAAAAAGTGGTCCAAAATTCAAACATATGACTGAGAATCAGACTAAGAAACCAACACAACTTATCAAGCTCACACTCTGAAACAAGGGTTTTCAGCATCGGCACTGCTGACATTTGAGGAAGGCTGTCATGTGTATTCAAGATATTTACCAGCATTCTGGCCTCTACCTGCTAGATGCCTATAGTTCACCTGCCAATAATAATTTTTAAAAAAAGTCTCTAAACATTGCCAAATGTCCCTTGGAGGGCAGAATCACCCTGGCGTTGAGAACCACTGCCCTAAAAAGATGGCCACCAGAACATAAATGCTTTCTAGCGTCTGTTCTCTTTTGCTTTGTCCGTTTGCTTCTCTGCTGAGCCTACAAAAGAACAAACAAAGGACTTCCCTGGGGGTCCAGCGGTTAGGAGTCTGCCTTGCACCGCAGGGGACACCTGTTCCATCCCTGGTCTGGGAAGATCTCACACGCCGAGGAGCAACTGAGCCCACACACGGCAACTACTGAATGAAGCCAGAGTGCCTAGAGCAGCCCGCATGCCTAGAGCAGCCCCCACTAGATACAGCTAAAGAAAGCCTGCGTGCAGCAACAAAGACCCATCACAGCCAAACGATAAAAAAGATTTAAAAATATTAAAAAAAAAAATTAGCATGTCTCTTTAAGAAATACAATTCATAAATGATAAAAAAAAGATTTAAAAATCTTTAAAAAAAAAGTTAGCATGTCTTGTTGGGAAATAAATTCATTAATTATTAATCAAGAAAATGCTCATATTTCTTCAGCTTGTATCCTATTTTTCAATGACTAATACACAGATGTTTTCCTGAATATGGCATATTTATGAGTATTCAAAAGGTTAAACAAAGAAACCTGCAACAACTCAGAATAGATCCAAATTTTAATCTATATTAAGAATCTCTCTGAAATGTCAACAAAAATACTTTAAAATGCTTCAAGTAAAATAATTTATTGAGCAGTTACACTGTGATGTTCCAAGTGTTTTACAAGTATTTTCATTTTATCTTCAGAAAACTCCTGCAAAGTTTTTGGCGGTATCTCCATTTTATAGATGAGGAAACTATAGGACAGACTGCTTAGGTGGCCTGCCCAAGGTCACACATGAAATAAGGACAGAGCCAGGGGTCAAAGCAGGTCATCTTGCCTCATGAGCTGTACCCTTTACCACATACTATACTGTCACTAACCATGGAACATATGCGTTGATTCAGAAGGACAACCAGTACTGCTTCAAGAAACATCCCTACAACTAACAAAGGCCACATCTTCAACTTGCAGAGAAGCTGTGATGGAGAGAATAAGGACTCCCCAACCAAACACCCACACCCTAATTCCCAGCACCTGCAAACATGCTACCTGATGTGGCAAAAGGGACTTTGCAGTTGTGATGAAGTCAAGGATTTGACAATGGAGAAGTTATCCTGGACTATTCACATGGGCTCAGGGTAGTGCCTAGGATCCTTACAAGTGAAAAGGGGATGGAGAACAGTCAGAGAGAGGTTTGAAGACGCGCAGCTCTGGCATGGAAAATAAGAGGAAGGGGACTGTGGGCCAGGGAATGCAGGTGCCTCTAGAAGGTGGAAAAGGCAGGGACAGAGTCTCCTCAAGAACCTCTAGGAGGAACACAGTCCTGCTCATACATTGATCTTAGCCCCATGAAACCCACAGAGGCCTTTCAACACCCAGAACGATAAGACAATAAGTGTATACTGCTTTAAATTTTGTTGTGTTTAAGCCACTAAGTTTGACATTTGTTAGCGAGTCAACAGGAAACCAACGCAATGTCCCCTCTGACGGCATTTCTAAACACCCCCTCTGTCTTTATTGGTTCTACTACAAAATATGCGGGGAGGAGCAAAATTCCCTTAGACTCCTTAGCCTAAGATTTGGGGAACACGAAACAGAAATGTCAATTGCAAAGGTTTTAGCCCACCACAACAAGAATAGTCTTATCTATGGATACAAAGATGCTAATGTCATCTACAACCTGCCCCTAGACAGCCAAGGGAAGCCATTAGATTTTGATCGCTAAGAAGGTGTTGCTGCCAGCTTTCACAATGCAGAAGGGAAGGAAAGGATTTCTTCCCATTTTGTTGCCACAGTCACTGCTGCTTTCTATGCTCTGGATTTCACTTTCGTTCTAGTCAAAGACGTGACACAAAAAACGAAAAGGCAGTAATGCCATCATCATGCATGACATGATAATGTTATGGATCCTTTCATTACTAAAATACTGTATCTTTCAATTTCAGACAACCAAAATCTCCGTGCCACACTGGAATGTGTGGTTAATTTTCACAAAATTATGTGATGGGTATGGAGAAAAGTTGCAGTAGTAAAGACAGCACTACGGTAAGAGCCAGTTTTTAAAAGTCTGTTAAACATGTAATAGCCACAGTTAATAAAGAAAAGCCCCCTCGCAGCCATCCAAAAGAACTCTACCAAGCCAACATTTTGTCTAGTGAACAACCTCTCACTGGAAGTTTATTTGGTAAAGGTGAATAACGTATACGTTGCCTAAATAAAAAAACTTTCATTCACATTTCAAAACATTAACTATTTAAGCCTATGTACAGGAACAGATTAGTAAAAATAACATCCTTTTCACACTTACCACGTTGGCATTTAAAGATCAGAACTTAAATCACCCAATTTACTGGAAGAGATATTTGATCTCTGACTACCCACAGATAACTCAAACCACTATCAAACAGTGCTTTTATCAGGTAAAGTGCCCATGTCTGCTGCACAGCGATGTCCATTCAAAGATGATAAGTCGAAACACCACACCGGAAAACCAGAGTTTGGCAGCTCTCTCTGTTCCAACCAACAGCAAACAAATAAGTGACTTTGAGTAAATCCCTTAATCTCTAAGAGGTTAGGAAGTAAGGCTGAATACTCAAAAACCGACCACGGAAATATTTTCTCACTTGTTTTTCCATTTTGTCAATCATATGATGTTTTGTGTGGGGACGATTTATTTAGTACATATGTGTATGCCTGGATAAAAGTTTGTTTTTAAAATAAGAGTTCCCAGAGAAATGCTTCTATACAAAATCATTCTAAACTAATCCCATAAATTGTTCATGCCAACACCACCAAGAGAATCAAAAGCTGAGCCTCACCCTGCCTATTCCCGGACTCTAAGTGGCTTCTTATTCCAGATATATTACTATATCTAATTCCGCACAGTCTTTTTGTTTGTGACATGATTCATCACTGAACATCAACTATGCACCAGGCCCTGTTCTAGGTCCTGGGAAATCAAAGGAAATATGATCCTGGTCTCATGGAGCTTAAAGAAGCATGAAAATTTCAGATGATGATAAGCTATCAATACCATAAAACAGGATACAGTGACTGCAGGATACAGTAACTTCTGGGTTGTTATCAAAAGGATTAGCAGAATCCAAACCAGGAATCAGTCATATAGAAAGACTGGAGGAAGACATGTGAAGAGGTGATTATCAGCTATATCTTTTATTTTCTTTCAAGTTCTCTTTGTCTCAAAGGCTTCCGAGGCTATAGTAAAAAGATTTAAATAACAGTTTATAGTCACTTATTCCAAGTAATATAAAATGTTTAAGACTTCAATATTATTTAACTATAATGACTCCAAAAAACTACTGAAATGAAACCATTTTGTTGATCAGTTGTACACAGTCTGTTTATAACTGCAAAAATCCTAAGTTTTTAAAAAGATTTTCATATTTTAAATTTTTTTACTTAAAATTTTTAAATATTTAAAATTTGTATGGTTTAAAATAACAATCAAATAACTAAGCTATTTCCTGTGAATGGATTTATTTACTATCTAAAATAAAGAGCATTTGAAAAAATGAGATTTTAAAATTCCAAACCCACAAAAACACAATATACCATAACCACAAGGGCAAAAAATATGAAAATGTCCACTTCTACTTAATTCCTTCCCTTCAAGAATATCTAAATCTGTGCAACTAACATGTGATTAATTTTTAAACAAGGTAAAATTAAATAAAATTTAAAATTTAGTTCTCAAGTACACTAGCCACATTTCAAGTGCTCAAAATCCACAGTGGCCAAGTGGCTACTATACCGGACAGCCAGAGACAATGTATTTCCACCTCTGCATAAAATTCTATTGGTCAGTGCAGATGTAAATCATTTCTCAAATTTGACCCAAACTCAAACATCCTAAAAAAAAAAAGCTTATAAAAATAAGGATGATACTTTTTTTTTTTTTTTCAAGAAATTGGTGAACATACTGTAAAGCTAAACAGAAATCCCAAACAAGGGAATTGAGCAATCAGACCTACATGCCAGAATAAGGTAAGATAAATCAGGGACAAGGGAAAACGAGCTCTGACTTTGGCCTCGAAGTAGTGGGCCTTCAGTTTTCGTTGTGTTTCTACCTCTCTGACTTGGCTTCATGCATTCTGAAGACAAACAACGTATTAGGACTTCTGTTTACAGCCCTTAATAAAGGTTAAATGAGGTGATCTAGATCACCTGAAATGACCCCAAACAAGGGGAAAACAAACTATGATTCCTCCCAGTCACCAACACATAAATGTATGGTTTGGATATGCATGCTGACAAGAATATACGTGATTTTAAAAATTAACTTGATTGTCTTACCTACTCTACTGACATTATTTAAAGGCGTTAATTATTTGCAATAGCAAACAATCACATTGAATTCACAACTAATACCTATTTACAAAAATAAGATTTTAAGGGTAAAGCATGATCACCGTATTTCTTTCTACAAAATTCACTAAGGGATCAAAGTGTGTTAGAGAAGTGGCATTTTTTCTTATCATTTTTAATTTTTCTGAATGTATACCACTAGTAATAGAGCAACGCTATTTTTTTTTTAGTGGTCAAAATTTTTGATCTTGTAGTAGGGTATATAGCCAATTAACGAACAATGCTGTGACAGTTTCAGGTGAACTGTGAAGGGACTCAGCCATACACATACATATATCCATTCTCCCCCAAACTCCCGTTCCATCCAAGCTGCCACAGAACACTGAGCAGAGTTCCATGCAGCAACACTATTTTTAAAACATAATTGTTATAAACATAACTACTCTATAATCTGTTTAACTCTAGTGTCATCACCTCAAATATATTCTAAAATTTTCACTTAATAATTTTCCACTAAAAATATGTTAAGAGAAAGATGATGGTCAAGGACATTAAAAATATCCTGTATAAGGGAGCGACCTATGTGAAATTAAACACAATTGGTGAATGAAATACAAAAACAAAAAAAAACCCCAAACCCCCACTCTATAATTTCATTTAACCAGGAGCCCTGTCACTAAATACAGTCATACAATTTTCATTTGACTATTAAGTTACTATTCCATTAGTTACACAACATTTTAGGTTGCTTTGTAGTTCTTATTTTTTCCTGACTAAACCACGTTACCATTGAACTTCCTTGCACCAATACAAAACACCCAATTTCCTTATCTATTTGGTTTAACCTCGCCATCCTCACTTTGTTCTTGACCACACTGGGCAACAACAGATATGGCAACCACTGAAAGAAAATTCACATTAAATGATTTTCCAATCCCTTATGTCAAGGAGACTAGTTCACAGTGAAAATTATGACAAACTATGTGACTTACATCCATCATCTTGTTCCACTTACTATGAAGTCTAGTAAACTAACAAGTTCATCCACATAGTTTCCTTCCTCTTTCTCTGGCAAAATGTTTAATTATAGTAAATTTATTTGAGATTGTTCAAATTTTACTTTCTTTTACCATAGCAAGGCAATGTATCACAGAAATGATTGGTAGTTTTTAAAGTACTAAGCAATTTATCTTAACATCTAAAATGATAATTTACTAAGTTTATATTTCCTATAAAGACCAGTGTTTTTTTCATTTGGTTCATCACTTTAGGTGATGAACTGCATTTTAGGTTCTACTGCATTCAACACTTTACAATAAACATAAATAAACAATGAAGAAAACATAAGGGACTTTATACCATCTATTCAAATTTTACATTAGCACTTATTTGCTTAGTCAGAACATGAAGCGCTGGTGAAGCTATAGCCATCAAGCTGTTGTAATCACAACAGTGGAAGTAAATTTCGACTGGAAAGTTAACTTCATGTTTATACTTGCACCAGCATGAATCTCTTTACCAACTGAGAAACACCCATGTAGCCCATGCAAAGATTGGCTCAAGCACTAATTACCATTCAACCTTTCACATCTATGGAAGTGCATTTAAGCCAACTGAGTTCACATCTTCATCCATGAACCATCTGACTAAAGACTAGCTCATTTTGCATGTTATTTTTCTTATATTAAAAAAAAATTTATTATCAGCTACGTGCCGGGTCTAGTTCTAGGTACTCTCTAGCACTTCTAGTTTGGATCCCTATAATTTCAAAAAGTAGTCATTTTTTCATCTGTACTTTAGAGGTAAGAAAATACTGAGCCCCAGTGGTAAGAGGTATGGTGGGGATAAGGACTGAGTTCTTCCTGACTCTTGCCCTATACTCCACTGCCCGCTGAGTTTAAAAAAAAAAAAAAGGGATGTTTTGTTAAATGGCTCAAAGCAAACAGAACAACTTTCAGGGTGAAGGTCAGTCAGAGCAAAGCAAGTCTCTCAATAAAAACAAAGCCATACTTTTTATATGATGACAAGTTTGCTACAGTTGATTATATAGGTATAGCACTTGTTCCATAGACAGTTTCTAAAAAAGGCTGTTTCTAAATAAAATCTGAACAAAAAGAAAGGTATTTTTAAACCATATACAACACTGTCTCATTAAAGGCATCTTGACTGAACAGAAAGATGATTTTATAATTCAGAAAATCTACCACATGCTTTATGTCATGTTTTCTTAACATAGGAATATGAGCATCTTGTTTTCAAAGGTGAGTTTTAACTCATTCCACATACAAAGTATGCATCAGTTATATCTTAATAAAACTGGAAATAGAATTTTTCAAAAATAAATGCTAGGAATTATAAAGGAAAAAACTGTACCACACAAGCTGCTGTGTCCTTGCATACTTATACTACATTTTTAAAAACCACAAATAAATGCAATTTTTAAAAAACAAAGCCTCTATGATATTGTTGGGAGTTTAAATCTGTTCGAACCTTGCTGGAAATGTTCTAAAATCAACTGTGGTGACAGCTGAACAATTCTGTGAATATACTAAAAATCATTACACTGTACATTTTAAATGGCTGAATTGTAGAGTATGTGAGTTATTTTTCAACAAAAATGTTATTAAAAAAACTTTAATTCTACATTTATTGTAATGAATCAGTCATAATTTTTTAATATGTAAGAACGTTCATCAAATTACAATATCTATCTAAAAACTGCAAACTGCCTAAAATACCATCAATAGAATAATGATAAACAGATAAGCCACACACATACAACGAAATTACATATCAAGTTAAAAAAAATCACATTCTCAAGAAAATTTATTTCACAATAAAGCAGGTTATAAAATAATATTGTGCATCGTTACAATTTGTTAAAAAATATATATATATGCATAGGAAAGACACTGGAAGGATACAGAACGAAATGTTAACTGTAGCTATTTCTAGTTCATAAGATTTCAGGGGATTATAATCTTCTTTGTATCTTACTGCAGTTTTCAATTTCTCTATAATAAACAAGCCTTACATGATTTAAACATAATGTTTTTAAACTAGCAGCCACTTTGTAAAGGACAATTTCCCATTAAAAATTAAAAACTAACAGGGCTATCGGCATTTCTTTGGGGTGCTACCTGTATAGACCTATAGGCACAAAGGTGTAATTCTTTAATGAACGCCTTAACCTCAATACCCTAATTCCATCACACAATAAAATAAATTCTAACGATCAAGGCTTACGTGTACAGGTGATAACACAGAAAACATGAGATGACCAAAAGCATATTAACCCTACTTAATACACAAAGCCAAATTACCTAATTTAGGTTTAAAAACTATCATATCAAATCACGTTTGTTTCCATATCTAGGAAAACTCAACATATATGCTCATTTCAAGATTTAAAATAAACATTTCTCATTTCTTGCAGGAGGAAAAATTAGCTAGGCATGTAATTAACATTCACCCAACATAAAAAAGAACAACATTCTATCGGAATTCTAGGTAAAGCATAACAAGAAGCTTCTTACCACAATCAAAGATGAAATACCACATTCCGATGTATTTGGATCCTGAAGAGACCATGAGAAACACAGAGGGCTTAAAGTAACAAAATTACAAAAGCCAGGAAAAGGTTTTATGTATGCAGATGTCCTTTGTCATTTATAAAAATGTCCTTCACAAAGTCCATGTTGGAGAATTTTACTCAAATAGACTGTGTTCATCAGGTAGTCAGAGGAAAAAAATTCAACTTTTTGATGCTATCAAAATCTTCCAGAGACTTCCCTGGAAGTCCAGTGGCTAAAACTGCACTCCCAATGCAGGGGGCCAGGTTCGATCCCTGGTCAGGGAACTAGATCTTGCATGATGCAATTAAGACCTGGAGCAGCCAAATAAATAAATATCTTAAAAAAAAAAAATCCCCTAAAGCCAACATTTAACCTTTCCATATCTGTAAGAAAATGGTTTAGAAATCAAGGGGAGCATATTAAAATAGATTTCTCCAGTTAAGAAAGAAATTTGATTCACCTAGCCAAGATGCAGTGAGGGTAAAACTCAAGATGCACCATGGATGAAGAGTCAACATAGGTTGCCACTGCTGATTGCTTCTCAGGTTAATACTTCTCCTCATGGTTACATTAGTGTGAAAGCAAGCGAGTCAAACTAGTTTTTGTAAATAAGATACTTAAGTTAGGAGATTATTGATACAGGCAAATCTGACATTTTCAAAGCAAAAGCCATAGTTAAGAGTTTGCATGTAAATCTAAAATCAGCAGTCACTGAATCTGACCAAAAAGTGTAATGGAGACGAACTCTGAAAAAACAACTTGTAACAGCATGATTGTTGTAGGATTCAGCATTATTTTTTCCACATTCATTAGTAAAGCACCAAGATTTCATATCACTAAATGACTACACCAAATGTTAGGAAACTTTTTTTTTAATTGTCTAGGTAACACTTTTGATGACAACAAAAACTGGTGATTCAGTTTTTACTGAGTGTTGACCCCTCCCTCTTGGTTATTCATTTTTCCGCTTAGTTTTCAGTACACTATTATCCCTCAAGACCAACTACCACTACGGCATTATCACTTAAACCGATGAGGCTGTCTTTGCAGCTTTTCTTAAAGCACTTATTTCCTGGGAGATGACTCCATGATGTCCACTTTCTAATTATTTGTTTATACTGTACATTTAGGTTTTATGCTTTTTTAATATATATCACATTTTACAACTTAAAAAGTCTTTAAAGAGGGCTTTTAAGGTTTTGTTTGTTTTTTATGTATGGCTTTCTTATGACTCCACAGTAACACAAGACTCACCAGACACAATACCGTCTTGCCTAAGGCCAAAACGCCAGTAGGCAAGCCTCCTCATGAGACTTCCTAATCTTCGGGATCTCAAATCAATTTGATAAACTAAATTTTGTCTCACCCACAAAATCCAAGGAAGCCACGTATTTCTTTAATTTAAAATACCTACTTATTTAAATTGAGTCAAATAACCCTTGGGCTCTCCAACTTCACACACACACACTCACACACAGACACACACGTTATTGTGCTGGAATTCTATCAAACAGGCTTCCCCAGTGGCTCAGAGGTAAAGAATCCACCTGCAATGCAGGAAACTGTGGAGATGCGGGTTTGATCCCTGGGTCAGGATCTCCTGGGTGAGGAAATGGCAACCCACTCCAATATTCTAGCCTGGAGAATCCCATGGGTAGAGGAGCCTGGCGGGCTACAGTCGCTGGGGTCGAAAAAGAGTGGAACACGACTAAGCGACTAAACAATTCTATCAAATACCTCAGAAGGTGTCATGTAGAAGCCAAGGATTATTAGACCGTAATATTCATATTCATACATCATTAAAATGAAAGTAAAAGTTTTTTCATTTTCCTACTCACTTTCCTCTCAATATAATTCTAAACCCAGATGAAAAAGGGAAACTAGTATAAAGAGCTCTCATTGTAGATCACTTGGTGATAACAGATTCACATCTATTGATAAAATTTAAAAATAAGCCAAGAACCATCAAAGAGCTTTTCAAATTCAAAATCTGTCAACAGGCAGATGTACCTTAGAAGTAAGGACACACATCCGTTTAGTAAAAACTGAACATTCTCTAACACAAAATTTTAAATATACGCCTTTTCCCTTATTGTCATGTTACCCTGTATGAGCACAACATAACACAGAAGTGTTTAAAAATAATTACCAAGTCCTTATTAAGATCAACAACAAAACAAAAACCCTCTGAGTATTTAAAAAAGTGTTAGGTAGTCATAGTACAATCAATGCCCTAAATGTATCTGTATTGATATTTATTAAAAGAGTAGCCTGCAGAAGTAAAACTCACCATTCATTTAAAAACTCAAATGCTGGACCTGTTGTTTATTAACAAATGAATAAATCAGCTGCTCTTTCAACATATAATAGACTTTTTTTTAAAAGTCTAAACCAAAAACAGCACTGCATCAAAAACAGACTGTATGGATAGACATCAAATTCTAAACCTTTCTAAAGCTCTAATGATTTTAATTTTTTAAGTGTTTAAAGCAATTTTTTTTGTTTCAAAAGAACTCAATGAATAAGGTTCCATGGTTATGAATTTTCTTATAGTAAAAAATAATTAAAAATAATCATTGGTGCCTATAATTTAAAAAAAAAAAAAAACTTGTATTCAATGAGGTGCTTTTAGCTCATTTAACAAACTTACTAGTGTCTCAATCTTCTTCCCAAATTCTTTCCCAGGACCAAGCTGGACCTCTTATTTTTTTTCTTTTTTAAAATTTCATCGATAAGTTAATTAAAACAGGGAAAATTCTGCCAAAATCACTTGATTACTCAAAACACAAAATTCAAGTTACCTGGCCAAGACTCACTCATGCATGTAAAAATATTTTGTGTATATGATATATGTACAGCATGATGAACAAAGTATGGAAAAAAAGAAGAGCTGTGACCTCACTGCAAGTTAAGCCCCTTGCGCTCACTATACTAACCATGTCTAACCTTAAGTATTCCCCCTCACCTTGAACTTTCACAGAAAGCCCAAGAACATTCACAATAACGAAGTAACTCGATGTGGTATAAAGCAGCGGTCCCCAACCTTTTTGGCACCAGGGACCGGTTTCGTGAAAGATAATTTTTTCTGGAGACCAGGATGGAGGGGATGATTTCAGGATGATTCAAGAGCATTATATTTATTGCACACTTTATTTCTATCATTATTACTTCAGCTCCACCTCAGTCATTAGATCTCCGAGGTTGGGGACCCCTGGGATAAAGAGTCAGGTAACAGGTTTGTTACCAAAGCCTCGGACTTAACTTTTTGGTCTCAGTGATTTATCTTGTAAAATAAAGGAGTTGGACTATATCTCTTCTATATAAAGAGGCTGTCAGGGACTTAATTCAGGATCTGCTATACTACTTATAACAGCAAAAACTTGTTAACAAGTTAATGTTCCATTCCAAACAATGGAATACTATATGACCCTTTAAAACAACAACAAAAAGGAAAGCTGTAGGTCCATATGTGCTGGTTTACAAGGATGTCCCAGGTAGCCTAAACAAAAAAAGCAAAATGCGAATAGTGTGATCCAGTTGTATGTATTTTAAGACAAACGTATATATATATATGTACAGGAATTTTCCAGGAGAATGCACAAGAAACTTCAAAATGGTTATTGTGGAGAATGGAGTGCTAACTTTTAAAAAATCTCTCAGTCTTTTTCAATATTTGAAAAAATTTAAATACTGAACATGTATTATTTTTTAAGAATTTTCAAAAGAAAGTAAAGCTCTTCTGATTGGGTTTTATAATTAGAAAAGAACCTAGGTTCATATACTGGCTTTGTTCTTTACCATCTGTGTGTTATTAAGTTATTTAGCTCAATTTCTCCACCTGTAAAAAGGAGTTAATAGTACTAACCCCACACAACTGTTGGAAGGAGAAAAGGATATCATCCACAGAAGACACTTAGCCCAGCACATGTTTGGAGGACAACAACTATTAGCAGCTATTACCAGTGTTATTATTAGGAACTCCAGAAACTGAATACCCAGTTTCTGGATACTTACAAACTGACTGAGGACGTTGACAATTCATTCAAGCATGACCAACCTCAAGGCAATCAATTTCCTTTATCCAAAACTCATTCAATCTGATCAGTCTAAGAGAGGACATACCTATTAAGTTAAAAAAAAAAAAAGCTATCAAAGGCCACAGGTGAGCTAATGATGGACATAGTAATGAAAGCAAAGTCTGGATTTTAATTAAGAATCACCTATCCAGAATAGCCTTCCTCATTATATGACTCCCTAGCCAAGGAACCAGAATATTCAGGGCAGCTGGGCAGGGCACCTTTCTCTACAAAATTCTGAATCTTTACAAAAGGCTGAATTTATAGGAGTATTTTTTGTTTTATTTAAGTAACGCAAGCTTCCAAGAATCTTTTCTTATTTTAATATACAACAATCTCTCATTTTCCTAAAACTGTATGGCACTGTTAGTTCATTTACAAATAATGCACTAAGATTAAATCAAAATGTAGTACAACTGGTTTGAGTCCATCATATTAAAATTTTAACAGGCCTTACTGGTATTAGAGAATTTTCAATATCAGTATGATGGGTTAAAGTTTGGATTTCCCCAATTACAATAACATAGCAAAAACAAAAGGTCACTCAACACATTTAATCCTTTTCAGGATGAAAATAAAACAGGCTCCACTTAGTTTATCTAAGTTTGTTAGTATTTAAATCTTTAGAATAGTAACTATTTTCAAATCACACAAGTAGATATATTTGAATATATTAGAGAGTTACGGTTGCTTTCCTGGAGAGTGTGACCTGAAGTTCCCACCAAAAAAAAAAAAAAAAAACTGGCACCTGAATGATGCTCTGAGATCTGCATGCCTGCTTCACAGATCATCGCACTGTGCTGAACTGACATTTGGAGACTATTGAGCAACTGTATGGAAGCAAAGGGAAGGGATGGAGGAGGGTTTATTTTAAAAAAGAAAACACTTAACACGCCCATCCTCTACAAGCTAAGAGCTATCAGAAAAACCATTAAAAAATACACACATTTCTAATTTTCCAACACTCGAACTACAGAAAGTAGATACTCTACCAGAGGAGACCTTCCGATCCCCTCTTCTCCCCCACACAGTGCTTTGCCAAGAGCACAAGCCCAAGTAAAACAACCCAGGCAATTTCCTTGTTTACTCAAAGAATTGCAGAAAACATGTTGACTGCTTCGGTAGCTTCTGAAACAAATGCATTTCCAATATTTAAATAACTTCTCATGATCATGCTTGAAATAGACTAGTTATGATTCCTTCACCCAGTATTAAATATACTTCTAACTTTATTAAAAGGGTTAAATTTTACACTGCAGCTCATTAGCATGCCGCGTTCGCAACCAGAAGGAAGAGGGAAAAGAGGTGGGAGAAAGCAGCGAAACACACAAGATGGAAAACATTACTACCGCCTTTGGTGGTTATGAAAAATTTTATATGACCCCAAGATGTATGGGAAGAGTTCATGAATAGAAAGAAGGGGGTTTAAAAATCTGAACTGGCCCCTTCCAGATTCCTACTGATGTCGGAGACAAGAAGGAATTTATTTACACTGCAGTGCCTGGCAGCAAACATGGCTGCCCCTGCCCCCTTTAAATCTGAATAGTCTTCACTCCCTCACCAAAACCATCAAATTATGGCCATGGCTCTCCCTGTCTTGCTACCATTACAGGAACACACCTCCTCCTCCCTCAAAGCAGTAAAACCCACACCTCTCCATTTCACAACACCATAACCACTAGCTTCTCCATTCTCGAGCCTTGAAAGAAAACGCACAGAATACACAAATATAGGAACAAAAGGCTTTCCCTTCCTAACACTCTAGCAGCCCCCCTGCCCCTTCTTTTCCTCCCACTCTGTGACGCTTGGTCCGTAGTTCTCACCCCTTGTCAACATTCAGTTCATTTCCTTCCCCAGCCCAATCCTGGGTCTCCCGGTTTCCTGTGCCTATTTCCTATGTTCCGATTGCATCCTGTCTCAATCACTTCTTATCCCTTTTTCCTAATCCACCTTTTCCTCCACTTCCATTCCCTCATAGCTCCCTTGGGGCCTCGTCTCTCCATCACATTCCTCCCCCTTCCCCCAGACTCTCCTCCAGTTCACACACTCCACCCCCAAACCTGCCTATTTCTCAGTCCGCCCAGGTCTCCCATCTCCGAACCCAACTCTACTCCCCGCTCCCTGCCCCCTCTCCCGTTCCATCTTCATCCCCGCCCCCATCCCACCTCTACTCCCAATTCCCAGCTCAGCGCCACTCCATCCCTCATCCCAGTCCCTACCTCCCCAGCCCCACCTCCCAATCCCCTCCACACCCCCACCCTGCCCCATCCTTCCAGAACCCCTCGAGCCCTTCCGGGCCACCCAGTGGTCCTCCCACCCCGGCGAAGGTCTTTCTCCCGACCCGGGTCCCATTCCCAGGTCGCCCCCTCCTCAGCCCTCCCTTCCAACACACACACACACACCCTCACACTCTCTTTCTCTCTCACACACATACACGCGCGCATTCACTTTACCTTCAGTTTGTTCCATTCTAACCCCCCGGCCGTGTCAGTACGATCACAGGAGAGACACGGAGGCCCGGAGTGGGGCTGGGGCGCGGGCAGCCGCCGGGGCCGCGGCGGGAGGAGGCGGAACCAAGCTAGGCCTCATGAAATCCCCGGGCTAGATTTCCCCCGCGCCGGACGCCTCTGCCATGGCCGGCCGGCACCGAAGAGGGGGCCACGGCCGGGCCGGGCCGGGGCCGGCCGCGCAGCGAGAGGAGGAAGGCTGCGGGCGGGAGGGTGGGCGGCGGAGCCGGAGGGATGGGGGTCGCCGCGCAGCTGCAGCTCCCACAGACGAGCCCGTGGCTGGCGGCCGGGCCGGGGCAGCAGGGTCCTCGGGGCTCGCCGCGGCCTCGCGCGCCTCTCCGCGGGCGATCAGTGTGGACAGTCCCCCTCGGCCTCCGCCTCCGTCCTGGCCGCCCGCTGCCGCCGCCCGCTCCAGCCGCCGCCGCCGCCGCCGCCGCCACCGCGCACAAAGCCCCCCCCCACCCCGACTCTCCGGGCGCCGCCGCCGCCAAATCCTCGGCCGCTGATTGGCCGCGGGCCGCGGCGCCTGCCGGGAAATGCAGTCCGGGGCCGGGGGCGCCCAGGGCCGAAAGGAGGAAGCCTAGTCAGCCTTCGGGGAGGAGGGGCGGGGTGGGGTGGGGGGAGCCAGAAACCCTAGCCGCCCCGCGGAGTCTAGACGAGAAGCGAGACCGCAGGCGATCCGGGCGGAGAGACAGGAAGGCGCGATGCGGGGGCCGAGAGAAAAACAAAACAGAACTAGAGGACGGGGTGGAGGTTGGGCCTGCGAGGCCCAAGTGTGCTCGGGCGAGTGCTTTGAGGCTTGAGGAAATATCCGCGTCTGTCAGTCACCCGACGGCGGCCCTCCTCGGGGTGACACCGCGAGGCCGCCCCCAGGCCGGAGAAGCCCCTCTGCGGACGGGCGCCCGGGTGATGAAGAGGAGCGAGGGGGGCAAGGGGGACAGAGATGTCTGTGACCCCTGACTGGCTCCCGCCCGACCGCTGTCAAAAAGGAGCCCCGCGTCCCCCCCGGCGGCCTCGGACCCGAGCCCGTCGAGGGCCAGGCCCGGGCGGCGGTCCTCCTCAGACGCCTCCCGGGCAGGCCTCGGGCCCCCGCGCGCCCGCTTCCTGCTCGCCCCGCGGGCCCGTAGGCTTGTGGGTAACGGGGGGGGAAAGGCGGCGCAGCCCGCGCCCCGACCCCGAGGGCTCCCCACCCATCACGTGCCGGGCCCTCGCCGGCTCGCCCGCCACACCTCCGCTTCGAGGGACGGGGGCGTGGGTCCTCGTCCGGGCTCACGCTCGCGGGAAGGAGAGGGAGGAAGCGGGAGTCGATCCTCTGTCACCACCCCTCCCCATCCTAGGAAACTTGTGTGAAACAATAGAAGGTCGCAGGTGCGGGACACGGTCAACGAGTCTTGCAGGAGTGTGATATTTCCTGGGGCCTGGGGATAATGACTTAGGACGCGGCAGCGCAGACGTGAACGTACAAAGGAAACACAGGCAGCGAGGCGAGGAAACCAGTACTCGGTTCCGAGAATCGTGAAGTCATAGCACCCACTAGACGTTAGACTCTCCGCCGACCTTACAGTGCGGGACCTGTTTGGTACTGTTACGGGCAATTCCTGCTATCTTTATCTGTAAATAACACTTCAACAGGAAATTTAATAAGTCCTACATATCAATGATTTTCGTGGTTACTAATTATGGATTCGTTTTTAACAAGCACCACCCTGTTAATAATGCTAAGTTATGATATTCAGAATTAAGCATCTCCATTACTATCCTTAACTATTTATACACCTATACTTGTGTGGTTGCTATGCTTGTGATACCAGAAGTTAAAGGAATAGATAAAAGCACATTTTTGTTTTAAATGTCTTTTTAGAACATAAATCTCCAAAGGGGATTTGTGAACTTATTTCAAATGTTTGATTCTATCTCCTGGAAATACAAGTTAAATTGGTCTTTTTTCCCCTCTCTCCTAAGATCCTTTCTACCTCCATCTTCTTTTCCACCTTCCTGCATCTTTCTTGCTTTGTTGATAAGCCGTTTCCTTGGCCTGACACTTGGATTGTCCCCTTGAGGAGAATGTGGAAAATTATTCCCAGGGATTTTATTTTAATCTGCTTCTAAAGTGTGCTGTCAAAAGTTTAAATTTATGTGAAGTAAATGCAGTCTCTTCCTGCATAAGATATACATTGTTAATATTTGGTCTGGAGCCATATTTAGGGAAATCACTATTAAAAATAATAATTTCTATTTTTAGCATCTAACATGAGGTTCAGAACATGCTTTCTCTTCTTCATAGAAAGTGAGCAAATAGCTCATTAAGAAAGCAATCTACAATTCTCAGGATCAAGGTTAGGGAGAAAAAAATTGTTTTTCTCTTCTGAAGATTATATTAAGAAACTCATTGCCAGCCCAGGTTTGATGCTTGATACAGGTTGCTCAGGGCTGGTGCACCGGGATGACCAGAGAGGGAATCGGGAGGGAGGTGGGAGGGGGGTTCTGGAAGGGGAACACATGTATACCCATGGCGGATTCATGTCAATGTATGGAAAAACCAACACGATAATGTAAAGAAAATTAAAAAAAAAATTGAATGGTAAAAAAAACCCCTCAGTGTTAGCATTGTTAAAAAAAAAAAAACTCATTACATGATAAATAACTTATCGTGAAAGTAAACAAACAAACAAAAATCACCAGGTCTGGTAACAGAAGGAAGACACTGCTTTGAACCAATGGATTTCAATAAGGAAGATTCTTAACCTTTCCCATTTTAAAATAGGATTGCTGACATATGGCCATGGTAGAAAGTCTAGCTCATCTTTCAAACACTGGGTTTGGAATCACTCGTCTGGTTTATGAATACTTAATGACTTTCACTGTGCCTGGTTGTAAATGAATACAATGCATGAATAAGAATAATTTCCCGGTATAAAATGTCTCCCAGGGAACTGAGAGGAATATTTTTGCATCTTTTATGATCTTTTCCACTAAGGTACATGTGCATGATAATGCAGTGATTAATTTATGAAATTAGTGTGAAAAGTATACCTACCTAGCCTTTTAGAGTTCAAAATTTACCACTGGGAATTTTCAGGGAAGGAATGGTACAGAAACCAAAGTTTTATAGATTTTAATTCTAGAAAACAGAGAACATTGAAGGGAAACCTTTATGTGGAAAGTCGGCTATCAGACATGCACAATGGGCCCTCTAGTGGCCACACCGAAAAGTTTTGCCCATTTAACATAGTTGATCCATTTGGTTATTAGCTAAAAAAAAAATGCTTTGTAGATTAAATGCCTTGTGCCTTCATTCTTTTCAAAGAATGAAATTTTATACCCATCAGCTTTTATTCTTACAAATGAGCAGCCTAGATGAGTAAAGTTTGTGGTTAGTCACATGTTAAGAGAAGGCTTCATGTGAAAGCGATTCCTTCCTGTCTGGTGTTAGTCAAAGGAGACCCACCAAAATTGTGTTTTACTTCTAGAGTCAGGTAAAATGGATGGGTAGAGACAACTGGGGAGCGAAAACATTTTTACATCTTTCACGTTCCCAAAATGACTCAGGTCCCCAACCTGGGAACTGCAGTGCCCCCAAACCGCACAACTACTACAATATACATTTTAAATACAGAGATTTCTGCACTACAGAACATAAACAATGTCTGTTAAGAGAACAGTAATAAAGCAGTTTTCTTTAGTGGAATTCTCCATATGCAGCTTTCACAATATTCCAGTTTTCGACCCTAGAGATTGGAGAGGAATGTTTTCCTCACCATTCCCGCCCTTTCTGCCATTCCTTCTCCCTGTTATTTTCCCCGCCCGCTGTTGCGGAGTTGGAAGGTGGAGGGGGATACATCAAAGTGATGTAATTGGTGACTCCCAGATGGTTACCATGGTGACTATCAGGCACATTACACTACTGGTAGAGTAAGAGCTTCCTCCATCTAGTCTTCAAGAAAGGGTTTTGGGGGGAAGGGAGGGGTGTCAATCCACAGCCTACAGAAGATGAACAGGCAGGGTTGAGCCTCCCAGCACAGACAACTCCTTAAACTAAAATCCGTAGACGAGTCTTTTCTCCGGTGGGAACCGGACTTCGCTGCCTCCTGGGCTGCCACCGCGAAGGACGCCCTCGCGCCCCAGAGTCTGCGAGCTGATTGGTGGGTGGTGTCGTCACTCACAGTGACGTGTGGCGGAGGAAAGAGGTGGAGCCATAGAGACTTGGCTTCTGGCCCTTCTAGCCGGGGGAGGAGGGGCATTGGGAAGGCTCTGGAGGACTGAGGCAGCCGTTCCGGGAGCCGGCCGGAGGAGGTAGGGGCGGGCGGGCCAAGTCCTCAGGCTGTTACTCGGTGGGCCGCGCCCGCCTCTTTTCCTCCGGAGCCCGCTCCCCTCCGCATCCTGCTCCTCCCATCGGCGCCCAGATTTCCCCACAGCTTCCAGGCCCCACCCCGCTCTCTCCTCAGCCCCGACCTCGGTCCCCTACCGGCGTCCCGACTTTTGAGCTCAGCCTCCATCCCCCGCTCCTTCTGTGCTTCATTTCCTCATTTATTTTCCGCACCCTGCGCCCCGACGCTCCTCGCCTTCCTTCCATAAACTCGGACCGCCAAAGCTCGTGGTCCCACTGCCTGCACCATCCCGTTTCCAAAAAACAAAGACCTCTCCCAGACCCTACGACAGCAAACAGAGCCCACAAAAGCACACAAAAGATCACCGGCTGGGGAAGCCGAGGGCGCCTTTTGCCCCCGTGTCGCCGAGAATCAGAGGCAAAGGTAACCCGGGGAGCCTGGGGCCCGGGAGAGCTGGAGGGGCGGTGCGGAAGCGCAGGCGGGGCTTGCCGCCGGCACCGCCCTCCCTCCAGGCCCCGCCCCGCTCGGCCTCGGCCCCGCCCCGCCTCGGCCTCGGCCCCGCCTTCCTGGGAAGTGGTTGCTCAGAGCAGATTACCTGTCCCCCACCAACAGGAGACGACACGCCCTTGGTCTGGGTGCAGATGTTCTGGAGTATCGTTTGAATTCTTGTTCAAGACGTCAGCTCTATGGTTGAGGTTTCCGACCAGGAGGGACTGCAACTCCTTTCCCAGCTGCAGGAAAACAGTTGACACTGTGAGAAACGAATTCCCTTGCTGCCTTTGGCTGAAAAGCACCCATAGGATGGTCAAAAATTTTGGCAAAGCTCTTCTAAAGGTTTAAAGCTCAGTTTGGGTTTCCCTTGTGGCTCAGCTGGTAAGGAATCTGGCTGCAAGGCGGGAGACCTGGGTTCGCTCCCTGGGTTGGGAATATCCCCTGGAGAAGGGAAAGGCTACCCACTCCAGTGTTCTGGCCTGGAGAATTCCATGGACTGTATAGAGACACGACAAGAGACACGACTGAGCGACTTTCACTTGGGCTCTTTAGAGAATGTTTAGCATAGGAAACCAGGCTTTCTCCACTTTTGAATTATTAGTAGGTAGCATGCATATTTTCACTGATGAGTATTTTCAGTCTTTAAAGGTTTGGCAGCAGCTTGGCCAAGTAAGGAGAAAAACTAATTGAAAACAAATGCATAAAATTTACTGTTTACTTGTAATTTTAGGCTACAAATAAGTGTGTCTCTATCAGTTTCTTAGACACTTGGCAATCATTCAAGTAAATTACTAAGTACTATTTACCAGAAATCAAAATGTCTTTGAAGACCATATCATCATATGAACATCATTGTATTAGAGATCATTTCTATGTGTGGGGATCTAAAAGTACCATTCTCAAATCCAGGGCTAAGAAAATATTACTCCTGATTGGTGGAAATGAAGAATAAAATTGGAAATGAACTTGAGGGAGATTTTACACTTTGAATAGAATATGCAAATTTTCTACCCTCGAAGTAGTTTATAACACTTAAATCCTGGTATCTGAATAACTGATTTATTTTTAAGGTACTGAATTGTTTACTTACTCCTTCTGCCCAGGTCCCCATGTCAGCTTGTTGAGAGAAATATAAATATGGCCTTCTACAGTTATAAAACAGTCTTAGCTATTGCCCGGACAAGGTAAGCCTTGGGATTCTCTCCTCCCTCCACTATTTATATGAACCTCATTTTTCTGGATGGAAAAGATACATGTAAAAGGATAGACTTAGTACACAAAGCTTTCTTGGTTTTAATTGTGTTGGCTTTTAGGAAGCAAGCATTTTAATGTATTTAAACTTTCCCTAGGTTTCCTATATGCTTTAGAACTCAAGCTGAGTAATTTTGTAGAAGTGTGGAACAGGTAGAATAGAAAATGTAATGGCTTTAGAGTGACACCACTGTAATTGATGAATGTTACATGTGGCCCTTAGAAGTAAAAAGGAGTAAAATGGCTGGCAAGCAAGCCAATCCTAGGGCTTATATCTGCCCCAGTAAAATCTGTTATCACTTACTTATTCCAAACAACATTCACTGAGAACTTACTGTGTGCCAAATACATTGTACATTTTCCCTTTTGGCCATTCAAAAAGTGCTTTATCTTGGCAAGCTTCAAAAATAGTCTGAAAGAATGGAAAAAGCCATTTCTTTGCCAAAAGAAATCTCTTTGCCAGAAACTTTCTTTTACCTTGCTGGGTCTTATTTTTATTTTCAAACAATCTGATGTGTCAGTTTAGCTGAAGATTGTGAGTTGTTGCAAAACTGGAATGTAGAGATCCCTGGCTGGGGAGCCTAATTCTAATTCTTATTCCCAACATTCCTTACAAGTCTTAGGTGAAGGACATTTCAGCTATAAGTCCTTCTCATTTGAAGGAGTCCCTGGGCACTGCATAGACAAAGCAGTATTATGTAATTGGTTAATCCCCACAGGGAACATGAAATGTTTCATTCAAACAATATTTTGATTATCAGTAGAGTAAATGAAGGCATGGTGTTCCACCTGCTTAATGATAATAGAGAAAAAACTTTCAGACATAGCCCCTGGTGAAAAAAATGTTTGCTTTTTAAATTAATAGTCACAGAGTTTCTAGCTTGTAACGCAACAATTATCCTTAGTAATTAACTTATTAATATTTCTCATAGAGTGTATCATTCACCCACAGAGCATACTGTTATTCAGTTGGACTAAAAAGTTGCATGTCATTCATTCATGAACATGATCAGCTTTGAAAAATGCAGGCTTAAAAATGATTGTTTTATTTTTACCGGATAAAAATATTTCTTTCTTTACTCTTTCATTCTGTAATAGTATGTGCTCGACTCAGAGGCTGTTGATCTTTATTCCAGATTTCCTAGCCATTTTGTCCAGCCTACCAGTTCTTCTTACTCCCCATCGTTTGCATTTCTTCACTTGCCAGATTCCCATTTAAACAAAACCTACATGAAGAACTATGAAAGCAGAAAGTACTCCTATCCAAGTCAGTCAGGCAATAAAGCACTTCATCTACGAGCCAGAATCTTCCAAGGGCTGCACACATCGACCTGCTGGTTGCAGGAGGTCCCCCGTAAACATCAGCAGGAGCAATCGGCAAAGAAGCCTCAGGTGCCAAGCCCCCAGCCCACGAAAGAAGCGGGCGTGAAGATTAAGGAAGGAAAGCGATCTCATAGACAAATAATTATGGATGAACTGAAATATTATTACAATGGATTCTCTTTGCTTTGGATTGACACCAAAGTTGCTGCCAGGATGGTTTGGAGGCTTTTGCATGGACAGGTGCTGACCAGACGAGAGAGAAGAAGGGTAGGCAAGAGTCATATTTGAGAAAGAAAATGTAAAATTGAAACAAACTGTTGGTGAAAAAACTTTTAAATTCCTCTGAAAAATCCCAGTGTAGGAATAGTAATTCACGGTGAGAACCAGAGTTTCTAACTTATCTGCAACTGACTTGCTGTATACCTGTAAATGGGCTCTTAAAATATGTGTATAGTTGCCCATGGAATGGTTATAATGTGTTTTCTAATTTCTCCAAGGAGTTGAGAGGCTTCAAGTTTGATCTGTGCATCTGGAGTAGAAAGTGCTGTTAATGTATTAAGTATATGCATTTGAAAAACCAATTTTAACAGATACCATATTATTAAAGTACTGACTTAAATGAAAGCTCAGAGATGCCAATAATATGTTTTGATTGTCATAGATTTCCTTGAAGATATCCTGTAAACATTACTTCTGAGCTTAGGTACAGAGGAAAATTCGGCCTTTCCATTTTATAAATAGCTGCCTTGGGTTTTTAATGCTCTAAGAACTGAGGCAGACTTTTGTTTTTGGCCTGTCCAGAGATAACGGATATTTACATATGCCTTTAATTCTTTAGCTGCTGAGAACCTGTGCTGATTTCTTCCGCCTGGTTCCATTCATGGTGTTCATCATCGTCCCCTTCATGGAATTCTTATTGCCAGTGTTTCTGAAACTTTTCCCAGAGATGTTGCCATCAACTTTTGAAAGTGAATCCAAAAAGGTATGAGGATTTTGAAAGCTTTTAAAAGAATTAATAGAGTTTTATCTTTTTAAGAGCAGGTTTTCAGTTTACAGAAAAATTGAGCAGAAGGTAGAGAGGATCTCCAGCTACCTTCTAACCCCCACTCCTATTTCCCCTATAAATTTTTTTAAATTATTTTTTAAAATTTATTTTTTGGCCACACAAAAATTAACTGTGACTAAATGACCAGCAGGCATGATTTACTCAAACAGACCCTTTCATGCTCATGAGTAGCTCCCGAACGGATGGTATTCTCCTCCTCTGATGGCTACTGTGAAGGTGAAAGGCTGGCCAACCAAGGTAGCCCCTTCATTCTCTCCATCTGGGCCACTCTGCCAGACAGACGGATGAATGCGTGGATCCTGCACTGTGAGAGAACAAAGAAGGCAACTTTTAAACCAGACTGAGAAATGTCTCCCTGCCTTGGTGACCATGGACCTGAGATTACAGAATAGTAGAATTTTACTGCACTGTTTGAAAGGCATTCTGGATAGAAGGACTAGCGTTTAAGATGGCTTAACAGTATAAAAGCATATGACATAATCAGACCACCAACTGGTCCTCTGTAGCTGGAGCAGGGAGTACCAGGGGATCCATGGGAGAAGATGAGACTCACATACTGTGCTGGGGTCAGGTTGGAAAGTATCTGCCACCCTCGGGAATTTAGACTTTGACCATGGTGATTGATGGAAGGTGAATGCAAAGCAGGGGATGAGAAAAAAAAAAAAGTTATCTATATTTTAGATCAATCTAAATCATCTAATCAATCATGATTAGAGCCATATTTTAGGAAAACAATTTGCTAGCTGGAAGGATTAAAGAGCGTGTAGCCAAATAAGAATCAGCTGGAATGTTATTACAGTAGCAGAAAGAGGGGGGAGGACAAAACCTGAATTATAAAAGTTTCATCAGGAGTAAAACCTTGAAGATTAGTTTGAGGCAGATTTAAAGGGTAGAATCAAATTGCAATATTTAACTGCCTGGCAGTGGTTTGAAATTAGTTTTCTTACATTTAAAGTAGTCAGGGTCTAGGATTAATACCATGGGATTCCAAGGAGTGTGTATGTGGTAGGGTTTTTTGTTTTGTTTTGTTTTTGGCCGCACCATGTGGCATGGGAGATCTTAGTTCCCTGACCAGGGATTGAATCTTTACCCTCTGCAGTGGAAGTGCAGCATCTTAACCACCCACCTGCCAGGGAAGCCCCCAAGAAATGTGTTAGTGAAGGCAGAAAGTGGGGGACGAGGAAGTGATTTATCTAAGTATTCCTCTTTCCTCAACATTGTTTCCTGAACATATGCACATACAAATCATGGCCATAGTATTAGAAAATGCTTTCTTTCTCCTTTGCTTTGTTGCATGAACAGAGGGAGAGAGCAAGAGAGTGAAGATGAGTACCTAGCTTTCTGCTTACACAGGGTCCCAGTGCCATGTACCTTCTCTTTCATGGTACTTGCCTTATATAGTTTTACATTAATTTGTGGAATTACCTGGAGAAGGCAATGGCAACCCACTCCAGTATTCTTGCCTGGAGAATCCCGAGGATGGAGGGGCCTGGTGGGCTGCTGTCTGTGGGGTTGCACAGAGTCAGGCATGACTGAAGCGACTTAGCAGCAGCAGCAGCAGTGGAATTACCAGTTTATTATTAATTGACATTAATTAATAATAAACTCCCATTAGATAAGAAGTTTCCTGAAGGCAGGAATTCTTACCTGTTGTTGCCCATCTTACCCTAGCACCTAGCACATGGTGGATGTTCAATAAATAGATGAATGAAATTGATGGCTGCATGGGTTCTAACGATGGTATTGCCATTGTGTGATTCTAGGGGGCTGATTCTTCTAAGATATTTCTATAAAAAAATTAAAATGATTGCTATGATTTGCTTGTCATTAGAATCTCTTGGGCAACTTAATGGGGGGAAATATATATATGTGTGTATATATATATATAAAATACACATTCATTCCTGTTCCTCTGAATCCACCCTGATCTTGGTTATTTTGAAAATACTACCACACTATATCTCTGATAGTGAACAAGGATTTAGAATTAGTGGTTAACATAATGTCTTAAGAGTATACATTTAATTCTCTTCTATGTAGTGCTTTGTTTATATCTGTTATAGCACTTCATTATCCTGTAATTAATTGTGTTTGTTTTCTTCTGAACCTGTAAGCTTCATTAGCTTAATTTCCTAGTTAGGTTTGTGGCCAAGGAAAATCTGGGGTCACTAAGACCAGGAGTCAGTTTGACCAATGACCTAGATCATTTGCACCAGGTTAAGAGATAGTGTGTATTTTATTCCAAAGAGTGACAAAGCCTTCCACTGAGGGCACTATTTTGAACCCATCCAATATTTATGATGATTGCGTTAGTGAGAAAGGTAAGATTAAGGAGACAAGTTGCAAATCGGAGGCTACTTTTTCATTTTTTCTGGTTTTCACAAAACTTCTTGAATTAGATCTAACAAGAATATTCATTCATGAAGTAGAGATGACAAGCAACAATGCCACAGTTATGTTTCTTTCATCTTTATCTACCAAGTTGTAATCATGAAGGATTAATTCTAACTTTTTCCTCTTCCATCATGAAGGAAGAAAAACAAAGAAAGAAAATGGCTGCAAAGTTGGAACTAGCAAAATTCCTTCAAGAAACGATTACAGAAATGGCAAAGAGGAACAGGGCCCAGCTGGGGGACGCCTCAACCCAGTTCTCCTCCTACGTCAAACAGGTGTCAGTCTTTTATATAAAATCAGACAAATTCGTGTCATCATGGAGCTTCCAGATTGTTCCTGATCTCTGAATTTGCAAATATCTCAGTTACAGAGATACAGTATTTCAAAAATTTATGGGAGTTTGCAGAAAACCTATCTTAAAGGCATCATTGCTTTGAAGATGTTAATAAGTACTTAGAAAAACAGTACAATGAAACTCAAACTTTTGAACTTCTCTGTTCAGTTGATTTAGGCTGATTTCCTACAGATTTTTTTTTTTTTTAACTCCTCTTTGTAACTCAGGGCCCACTTCCAGACATAAGATAGAATCCATAAATGCTTTGGCATCTTTCACATGGTCTACAGGGAAGATTCTTTAAGCAGGAAGCAGGTTTTTATTAGTCCCTGTGTCCCACTGCCTAGGTCCAGACAGGCCACAAGCCCAGCACTAAGGAGATAGTTCGCTTTTCCAAACTTTTTGAAGATCAGCTGACCCTGGAGCACCTCGACCGACCTCAGCTGGTGGCCCTTTGCAAACTGCTGGAACTGCAGTCCTTTGGAACCAACAATCTGCTTCGCTTCCAGCTACTGATGAGGCTGAAGTCTATAAAAGCAGATGATGAGGTAAGAGCTGAGCTACAGCTGGAGGGAATTAGCCAGGCCTTGGGGACTGTCTTAGGGTGGCTCTGTGACAAAGTGCAGTGCCTTCTGGTAGGTCTGCCTGGAGGGCTGGTTCTGGCAGAATGAGTGGTCTGAGCAACCACTGATAACCTGAACCTTGATGACTCACTTTCAAAGTTGCCTGTCGGGCTCTTGAGGTTTTGTAAGCAGTGAGTAGCTTGGATGTCTTAGCTGGGACTAATCGAAACCAGTTAGGACCCATGGGGAAGGAACAGCAGCTCAGTAGATCCCGGGGAACAGTAGATCGCACTGCCAAGACCGTGCTCAACACCCACCCCTTCACCCCTGCCCCACACACTTCCCCTGTGCTTCCTTCCCTTGGATCTGGGTGAGCTGCCCCACTAAGAAGGGGTGGCCAAGGACGGAGGGCAGGCAGGACCCCGACATCTTCTGGAGTAAGGGCACCATTTGGACTGCAATTACTTGTTAGTGTCCTTACAAAGTGGAAAGAATGTTTCTTGAATCTGAATCAGCCACTTTAAAAGCATTCTGCCTGAGGGAGCAGGATTCTCAGAACTGAGAAGGCAGGATCCCATTGGCCCCATTTAGATTTCAGTGGTTGCTTTCAAAACTGTGGAATAAACAATAGTGGTCCCAGAAGTCCCATAGTTTGGGGTCATACCAAGTAGAAACTGTGTTAAGTTATTTATTGAGGGAGTTTTGAAGCCCAGGGAGTTGGGGCTGTTCCTAGGGGCTCCGGGGGTGGGGGAGGAACACTGCTGGGACGTGCAACAACACATGGTACATTGAAAGCTTTTCAAACGAAATGCTTTTCTAATGAGTCTTAAAGTCCCCAGGAAAGGGAAGTGGGGTGGGGCTGTCACAACCAGGCGCCAGGCAACGCCAGAGGGGGAAAGAAACACCTCGGGGTCCGGCGGGGTCCGGCGGTGGCGGTCTGTAAATTTCTGGTGTTATTCACACCTGTTGGCAGGATTCCCTTCACCCCCACCACTGCACCTCCTGAGGTTACCCGGCTTTATTGAGCGCCTGGCCTTTGTGGCATCCAGTGCAGGGGACAGAGTGGGAAAGCTAGCTGATTCTGCCTTGCCCCTGACTTGTGGGAATTGAAGGATTAGACAAAACTGGAACCAAAGGACCTAGTGCCATTCCTTCCTTTTTTCTTTTTTTCTTTTCCTCTAGGTAATTGCCAAGGAAGGGGTGAATGCTCTGAGTGTGTCGGAGCTCCAAGCTGCCTGCAGGGCCCGAGGGATGCGGTCACTGGGTCTCACTGAGGGGCAGCTGAGACAGCAGCTCACAGAGGCAAGTGGTCACTTTCCTGGGCCCTGTTCCCTGGAACCCTCTCCCGTCCCGTTAGCGTGTCTGCTCAGTTGCTTCAGTCGTGTCTGACTCTTTGCAACCCTATGGACTGTAGCCCTCCAGGCTTCTCTGTCCATGGAATTCTCCAGGCAAGCATACTGGAGTGGGTTGCCATGCCCTCCTCCAGGGGATCTTCCTGACCCAGGGATTGAACCCATGTGTCCAATGCCTCCTGCATTGGCAGGCAGGGTTCTTTACCATTAGAGCCATCTGGGAAGCCCCCCCGTCCCATTTTCAGGCCTATGTTTTCTAATTTCTGCCTTGCCATCTTACCTAATTGGCCTTCTTTAGCGGAGCCGTGGGCTGCTGAAGAAGCTGGCTTTATTTTTCACGGCAACACGGTACTCTGTTCAGTGGTTGTCTATGGCTGCTAACACACCACCACAAACTTAGCCACTCCTGATCAGCTCCCGGTCCTGCAGGTCAGAAGTGCAGGCTGTTTTCCTTTCTGGAGGCCATGGGGGAGACTCCACTTCCAAGCTCATGTAGTTTGTTGGCTGAGTTAACTCCTCGCAGCTGCGGGAGTGCGGGCCCTGTTTCCTCACTGGCTCCCAGCCCCAGGCCACTCTCAGCCCCTCCAGCCTCTCCATCTGCAGTGAACTTCTCATCCAACCTCTAGCTCCAGATTTAAGGCCTCCTGTGATTAGGCAAGACCCACCTGGGCCATCTTTGTATTTTAAGGTCAACTGACTTGAGACTTAAATTACATCTGCAGAATCCCTTCATGGCAGCACGGAGTTTAACGTTTAATTGAGTAACTGGGAGAAGGCGTAGGTACGCAAGGGATGGAAGTCTTGGGACCACCCTCCAATGTGCCTCCTCCTCTGGGTATCATGAGGGCCCCGAGCTGAAGCTCTGATACGGGGCCTGTCATCTGGGTGAATCCCCCTGGAGGCCTATACCTTCTGGGGCCGCTTTCCCAATTCATACCCTGAACCAGGGTCAAGTGTTAGCTTTGTAGCAGATTCCCTTCTGATAACGTACTCTCTCCCAAACAGTGGATTTTAACGGAGCATTTAAACTGTTTTAACTGCTTTAAAACAAAGTAATGACTGCTGTTTCAATCCTCTTTCCCATCACTGTAAGAGGTGCTGTGAGAGGACTTCCCCGGTGGTCCAGTGGTTAAGGCTGCACACTCCCAGGGCAGGGGCCCTGGGTTCGATCCCTGGTCAGAGAACTAGATCCCACATGCTGCAACTAAAGCACCTGCATGCCTCAACTAAAGATCATGCATGCCGCAGATAAGAGCCGCCATGCCTCAACCAAGAGCCTGCATTCTGCAACTATAGATCTGGCATACTGCAACTAAGGTCTGGCACAGCTGGAAAAAAAAAAGTGCTACGGAGTGTGCACAAACTGTTTAGGGCTAGGAACAACTGCTGTGGCTTTGAACCACGTCAGGTAGCGATTTCCTCATCCATGTTGGACCTGCTCTGATTGGAAGGGGAGCATGTTCTAGGGGGTACTTAAACATCTTTTATTTCCTGCGTGTAGGGTATTAAGTGACTTCATCCTGTCAAATTGTTTTGTTGGAGGGATGTGTTGTTTTACAGTCCCCTTCAAGGGAGCGAAAAACTAAGCCAACCATACAATCTTCAGTGCTATGGATTACTGTTCCCAAAATCCTGGGTTAGGATATGGCTGACATCTCACAGAAAGGAAAAGCTAAAAATGATAAACTTACAAAATGTCTTAACTTCAAAAAAAAAAAAGTTAAAACTATGAGATTCCACATGCACTCGTTACCTTGGGAACAGTCAGAGATGGGTGATGCATTGTGTCGGGGAGGGTGTAAAGACAGAGGGGCACTCGTGGAACGCTGGTAAAATCCTGCATGGAGGTTTGGCAGCAGCTTTCAAAATTTGAAGATGCATTTACTTGGACCTAGAAATTTCAGTTCTAGGAATTTATCCTATATTTTTGCACATGTGCAAAATGACATACCTAAAAGATTACCCATTACAGCACCATTTACGATAGCAAAAGACTGAAAACAACCTAAAGTTCATTAGTACAATAATCAAATAAGTTATGGCATTTCCATTGATGGAATCCTTTACAGACATTTAAAAGAAGGCAGCTCTGGGACCTCCCTGGCAGTCCACTGATTAAGACTCTGTGCTTTCATTGAAGGGGGTGTGGGTTTGATCCTTGGTTGGGGAACTAGGATTCTGTATCCAGCATGCTGGATGGTGAGGCCAAAAAATAAATAAATAAAAAGGCAGCTCTGCATCTACTGGTGCAAATTAATTTCCAGGTATTTCAGTGGAAGAAAGCAAAGGACAAAAGTGTGTATATGTCACCCTTAGTGTAAAGATAAACATATAAATGTATATTTGGTCTTGTTGTTGTTAATATTTTATTGGCTCAAGTGTTTTGGCTACCACTGTTTCGTTTTGTTTTGGCCATGCTGCAAGGATGTGGGATCCCAGTTCCCCCACCCAGGGATCAAACCCACGTCCCTTGCAGTGGAAACACTGGATTGTTGGGAAGTCCCTAAATGTATATTTGTATATACATAGGATATCTCTGGAAGATTGTATCAGGAACTGGTACTAGTGGTTACTTCCAGGGAGGGAAATAGGGTATCTAGAGAATAGGGTAATTTACCTTTTGAATCTTGTCTTGTGTGTATCTATCTATCTTATCTATGGGTTTCCCTGGTGGCTCAGTAGGTAAAGAATCTGCCTGCAATGCGGGAGACTCGGGTTCGATCCCTGGGTTGGGGAGATCCCCTGGAGAAGGGAATGGCAACCCACTCGAATATTCTTGCCTGGAGAATTCCACGGACAGAGGAGACTGGTGGGCTACAGTCCATGGGGGTCACAAAAACTCACATGAAGGAGCGACTAACACACACACACCTATCCAAAATTTGGCCAGTTTGGAGCTTGAAAAATTACATCTCATTCTAAGGTTAATTTCTCTAGTTATGAATGAGGTTGATGTAATCTTTTACATTTATCTACTTTATACTGAAGATACTTACCTCCTTTGATCCACAGTTGGTGTGAGAGGTTAATTGGACCTCCCTCTCTGACTCTGTGAGGGGCTGTAGGGCCCAAGCAGGCATGTGGCAGCCAGGAGACGTGCCCCTGTCCTTGCTCTTAGGACTCAGCATGCGCCTGGGGGGCTGTGAGACCAGAGAGGAGGAGATGTGGGGAGCGGGGGTCGCGTCCAACTCGGACGTCCTGTGACTGTCATGTTTCACCCCTCTCCTGCTCTCCAGTGGCAGGACCTCCACCTGAAGGAGAATGTCCCGCCTTCTCTTTTGCTCCTGTCCCGGACCTTCTACCTGATAGACGTGAAGCCAAAGCCGATTGAGATACCGCTTAGTGGGGAGGTGAGTCCTGGCTCCTTGGGGAACCCGGACCCCACAGCTGGGGCCACTCTGCAAACCTATTTCCTCTTACAGTCCGAGTAGGCCTCTCTTTTGGCTTCTTTTGGAATTTTGCCCCAGTGGCTTTAAGCTCTTTTAAAAATTCCTTTAAAAAATGAAAATCACACCTCCAGCTTTAGAGCTGTTTACTGTGTTTAGGAGTCTTATTTGATTTCTTATTATGAGTCTGGCTTTATTCTAAGTATCTAGTCTTCTTAGAGGTTCTTTTTTTCCTCCTCACCATTCTTTCTCCTTTGAGACTGAATGGTTCCTGTTCTTTCCTGTCTGTCTCATTTGCCCAGATTCTTACTAATTTTTAAGTAGTAAATGGCCAATCTAGAGAATAATTCTTTTATCTCCCTTCAGCCCATTTCCTTAATTATTTATGATTGCTTTTAACTCATTAGCTTTTGTTCTCCTGGTGTTCTGAAGAACCCAGGACTGGCCCAATCACTAGAGCATCTTGCTCTGGGTCCATTAGAAGGGGCCTCTCACTTCCCTGCTTTGTTGCTTCATGTCTGATTCGGAAGCTGCATGTGTGAGAAAGGAGGGCCCATGAGAGAAGAGGCTGCACTTGTGGCTGAGTGGATGAAACTCAGCACTCTGGAATGAGGACCAGTCATTTGGAATCTTGGTTATGCTATCGACTCCTTGAGCAAGCCAAGGAAAACATGAAGTCCAACATCAAAAATGTACTTCAGGAAACACCATCTTGCTTTCCTTTTCCAAATTTTCAGAAATCGATCTGGATTTGGGCTTTGTCCAGAAGCATTCTAGGGAGACTTAGGAGACAAAGTCTGGAGCATAGACCATGTTCTAACAGGCTCCTAGGGTTCTTAACTCTTTCTTTGAGAGAGACCAGTTGTTTGTCATTCTTAGACTGCTCTCAGTGGCAAGGAAGTGTTAGAGTAGCGAAATGTCTCAGAGCTAAATTTGAGTTTCAGAATGATTCTAGAGGGGCATAAACTCTTGATCCAGATGCTGCTTTCTGGAATGGTTAAGAAATACCTGGGAATTGGACTTCCTTGGTGGTCCAGTGGTTAAGGTCCTGGCCTTCCAATGCAGGGGCCTGGGTTCTATCCCTGGTTAGGGAATGAAGATCCCACATGCCTCACAGCCAAAAGAAAAAAAATGTAGAAAAGAAGTACTATTAAGAAAAACTACCTGGGAATTAAGGACGAAAGGACAGTCTCCTAGGCATTTTATTGTTATTGTTGTTGTTTTTAATACATGCTTTTAAACTTCTGTTCTTCATATGTACAAAATGCAAACAAGTAGCATGCTAGGTTCAGTAGATAACTGAGGGACATGAAACTGAATATACTATAGTTTTGGATATATGTAGCCCTTTTCCCTCCAAAGTACATGAAGAAATTACTTCCAAAGAGCAGTTATTTATTTTTCAAATGTAATTAATGTAATTGTTGAAGACAGGTTAGCTAGCTCTTCTAAAATACCACTCCCTCCCTCCCTCCATCTTCAGGTATTGCAGAAGCTTCTATTATGTATTACCTTTCAGTTGAATAAATCATTTATTACTAGGTACCAAAAATGACACCAAAGATGTCAGTTTTGACTAAGTTGTATCAATACTGGCAGAAACTGATACGTAAGTGAGAAATGGCAACTTTTGTGTTTTTTTTTTTTTTTTGAGAGTGAGAACAGAATCAGAATGGCAAATAAGTAGCTTGTTAATAACAAATGATTTTAAATATCAGAATCTGATTAGAGTACAACTTTTGTATCTAGAGTGCTGGAAAGTTAAAAGGTAATACTAAGTTGCTATTTCAGGGACATATACTGACTCTTTCACCCAGAAAAGAAGTCAGAAAAGCAAATTGTGCTGATAAGTACTAAGGTAGAAGTGCTTCTGAGTTTCAGGAGGAGCAGACAGCTTAATTTATATAAAACATCTCTCTCCCTAGGCGCTAAAGACAGATATTCCCCTGGGATCACCCACTCCTCTTGAATCTAAAGAGAACACAGCCAGTTTAGCACCTCAACTGAAAGGAACTAAGGTGAGACACTTTTGATTACATGAAAATAACAAGAAGTTAATTTCATTGGTGTCCTTTAATAAGGACTTATTTTTGGGAAACGCCTGATCTAAGAAAGTTTGGCATCTGGCTGTATGCATTGAGGTTCCAGATTTTGCCTGTTGAGTCCTGTGGCAGACATTCAGTAGTTGTTTCAAGGATCTGGTAGTCATGGCAGTGTGACTAGCTCCAGTACACCTTGTCCTAAGTCAGTAACCCAGCCCTCAGCTCTGATGTTTAAGGATGAAGAATGAATACAGCTGCAGTCTCTTATATCATCACCCAGGACACCATCAAAGTCTATTTCATTACCTAAAGAATCCATCACTTCTGCTAAAGAAGATGTCAATTTCTAAAAAAAAAGGAAACTCTTTTCCTCAAGTTACTTTTAGAGGCAGTGAGAATCTAGAATTATAACAGTTGCAAAACACCACACCCTCTCTCTGGGTCCTCCAAACAGGAAGCTGTAGGCTGAACTTCAGTCATCTTATAACCACTACATTTAAAAAAAAAATTCAATGATCCAAAAGCAGATATATATATATCAACAAATGCAATCGTGGTTCAGAACTAAACATGTTAAGTCTAGAAGCTAATTACAATATAGGCAGATTCTTATTTTCTGCTGCACCAGATGGAAATAGTTCCCATATGTTGTGTATTTCACACAGGCTTCAGATGTCAGGAAATACTAGCAGGAAAGCAATTTAAGAATCTTAGGAGAAGTGCATGTAAATGAGAAATTGCTTATCTATCCACTTTTCCTATTTGGGGGTGAGAGCCGGAAGCAGGAGGCAGTGAACAGTAAGGGGTCACAGGACAGCTGAGCTGTGGAGGGGCTCTGCTGGCTCTCGAGGACCAAAGAGGGAGCCACTGAGCACCCGGATTGTTTAACCCAAGGCCTTGTCTGCATGTCTTCTTTCTCATTGTGACCAACCCCTAAAGTCCTATGTTTTGTACCCCAATACTCCAGGCAGAATCACAAAAGACAACCCAGAACAGCAAGGCTAGTTCGAATGGAGCATAAGGACTCATGGAGGATGGAGCTTACTCTCTCTGGCTTGGTGCCCTCAGCAGTGGCATTCGTAAAGGACGTCCCTGAGATAGAAGATCGGTCATTTAGTCCTCAGGGCAGTCTTTTGAGGCCTTGTAACCGTTTGTTCAGATGACATCAGTGGCAAGACCAAGTTCAGATCATTTGGAAAACTATTTAATTGCAAAGTCCATGTTCTCTGTAGCATTAGGTCCTCCCACTGGACCTTGTGTAAGGCCCACCTGCCATATTGTTTTTGAGCAACTTCATGTCCTTTTAAGAGAGGAAATTTTTTTGCACAATGGAATCAGCCTGATGCCTTAAGATACCTCTTTCTCTTCTTGCTCAGTAACCCGGATAGGAATTAGGGAAAATTTCAAGGCCAGTTGTTGCGCGTTGCACAGGCTCTCTCGCACTCTGTGTCTGTACAACTTTTCCAGACTGAGCGCATGCGCGCATACACACACACACACACACACACATCAGTAGGAACAGTGCCCTGGAAACAAAGTACCTTTGGAGACGGGATGGATGTTGAGTCCCTGGTTAGGTCTTCCTGGTCTAAAGAAGAAAAGGCTTCTTGGAGAAGATGGGGAGTTCAGCGCACTGGCAATCAGAGACTTGGTGGCTCCCCCCCCCCCCCCGCCCCCGGGCCTGCAGAGGCTGCAGGGATCTGGGAGGCCGCCACTCCTCCGGCACATATGGCTTCCATTAGCCTCCATCTTGCTAGGAAACATAATTAAGGGCTTAAGACCGAACCATTTGTTTGTGCTGGGTGTGTGTTTTTCTGGTCTGTTTGTCTTTCACAAACAAGACTGTTAGTCACAGGGGTTGTTAAGAGTCTGATACAATCCCGATACTACCCAGGAACAGGTATTATGTTCAGATATTTATGCTGGGTACCTTCAGTGTTGTCCATACTGAAAAACCTTAATAACAAATCGATCACCATGCAGCTGACCACCAGCCTTCTTCCCTTCGGGAGTACTTAGAAAGGAAGAGCTGTTTCAGCTGCAGAAATTACATTTCTGTATTTGCTGTGGAATTGAAAGTAGTTAGATGGGCATCCATGGAACCAAGGAAAACTCAAATCGACCTGTCTGGGGTCATCTAAGAGGAATGTTATCAGCACTTGACAGCAAGGAAATGCACTTTAGAACCTTCCCTAAATTTTCCCTCCGCCAGAGGACAAGCCTCACCATGTCCTGTCCTGCTGAGGAACTCCATGCCATTGGCCTTGGAAGGTGATTCACAGTAAATTACCCATTTTTAAAATGATGAGTGTTTATTTTAATTAGTTCATATTTCAAGGGTTTGAATGTGAGAAAGGGATTCGCTCGTTCATTTGGGCAGCCCTGTTGCACCTGGGTGCCTCATGGTGCTGCAGGGCTGCGCCACAGCTCTTTCTGGCTTTCCCCATGAGCAGAGTGGGAAAGGGCCCTTGGTCACCTCAGACCTCAGCTGGACTTCACCCATGTCTGCTTCATAAATAGGCATCTGAGACCTTCGATACACCTCTCTCCCCTTCTTCTGATAGTAGCTCAGAGAGCTCACTTCACTGGTGGGTCCCATGATGGTTATAGGTGCAGCCCATTGCTGAGACTGAGCTAGTGGTGTTTTGGTAAATGATTAACACCCGGTCCGGTGGTTAGAACTCTGCTTCCACTCCAGGGAGCTTGGGTTCGATCTCTGGTTGGGTTCTAAGATCCCACGTGCTGTGTGGCATGGTTTCAAAAAAAAAAAGATTTAACAGCCAACTCTGGGGCGTGGTTGGGAGGGAGCCCTGACTTGTAGCATCGCAGAGCGGTGATGTGAACACTCCCACACGGCTGATCTTTAAGCTATCAATAGGTCACCGAACAACAGTTGTGGAGAGATGGATACAGTCAGCTTGAAACACCACACTTAACTGACCCCAGACCTCTGGGAGGAACAAGAGACACTTAAAACTTGTAGTTGGTGCGGGCTGCAAACGTTATCATTTCCACGCACCAGGACATCTGGGAGACAGTGTAGCGTATATGGCCCTAAATACTGTTAAGTGCCAACCTAGAGAGAACTTGCCCCAAAGCTTGGGTCCTCGCCCACCTGGCTTTCAACAGCTGAGGGAGTGGGAGCCTGTCGCCTTGCCCTGCTCTGCTCTTCCTCACAAATGCATCTACTGTGGCTGTACCAGCTGCTAATAATCTCACCGAGTATAATTTTAAGCATTTTCTAAAGTCCAACCCCGGTGGTGATGTCAGACTTGGCCGGTCTCACACTCTGAGAATTCTGCTTCAACAGAAAGGTGTTGGTGGTTTGGCATGTATGGACCTGCACCTGTGCCGTGTCTAATTCTGTGTTTCAGTCATTACAGGTCACAATGATGATATCGAATAAATGCTCTATAGTGTTAAAACCTAAAGACCTCCTTGTCACTACCAGCGCACACCGGTAGGAAAGGTCAGACTAACGGAACGTCAGCGCTGATCGACACCTTCCTTCGCCCAGTATTCTGGCCCGCTGGCTCCCCCGAGTGGCGGCTGCGAGAAACACAGCGACTTCACTGTCATGGATATAGATTTCCCTCAGCCGCGGTTCAATCTTACTTACCTGAGATCAATACAGTACATTAGCGGTGGCGGGGGACCGGTGACCCCTGGCCTGTGGCAATTAGAAAGGCCGGGAAGGTGGTATCGATCGATGCTCTGGCCCTCATCTTTTAACCCTCAGGAAACCAGACAGACTCAGTGCCTTGACAGCATGACATCTTCATTAGATAAACTGGATTTCTTTCCTCAGGAGACCCAATCCGGTCATCTAAGTAAAATGGCCATTTCATTTTCTCTCAGGTCAATTTCACTATCTTTGATTTGACAGCTCAGTCTCTCGGGAAATTCATGGGTGATTAGAGTAGTAACAGGAAGGACATCACTGTTACAGCAACAGTGAGCTGTGTCCCACCACCTCTACGGAAGGCACGTGAAGCCCTTTGTGAAAGAGCGACCATCCATTCACACGACCCTGGGCCCAAACTATCATCAGTATTTTTACAAGGAAAGGCGCCACTACAAGGTGTTCCACAAATGGTTTTAAAAGCTAAAATTAATTTCCTGATTCTGTTCTTCACCAACGTACGCCTTCCTTGAATGTGAACACAAATCAGAATATGCTGACAGCTGCATATTCACAGAGCTACCCAGCAGAAGAGAGAACTTTATAACAGGGGCCAACACTAAAAGGGGCCAACAAACAGCTCAGAAAGGAAACTTCAGGAGCAACCCCATTCTTCTGACACAAACGAAACTGGACTTGCTTTTATACACTCAGAAGGGATCCAGCAAAGAGCAAGCTTCGGGGGCAGAGGCTGCAAACCAACAGCCTGAGCCCTAAGGTTCCAAGGAGCTGGCACCTACTTGGTGGGGGGAGAGAGAACCAGCAGGTGGCAGAGGAAGAAAATTCCCTAGCAGCCAAAATGCACACATTTCCTCGGGGCTGGGGTGGAGTTCCTATGGGAAGAACCATAGGAGGCCAAGTGCTAGCCCCAGCACACCCAGTCTGATCACTGGACTTCAGAATGGTGTTGGGGGGGATGGGTAGGCATGGTGGACACACAATAGCCTGGAAGACAAGAAACCTGAAGCCAGGGCCCTGGGTGTAAACCTGGTCTTAAGTGACAGGTCCTCCCTGACAAAGAAGCACAGGCAGAACCACACCTACACAGAGGAGCAGCCACCCTCCTGGGTCTGAGTGCCTGCTGCCCTGCCTCTTCATCACTTCCGCCCCACTCCTGGCTCTTCCCTGTTGGGCCCCCAGCTCCCTGACTCTCAGACCCCGGAGGGCTCCACGTTTCCCCTGAGGAAATGTGTGGTAGAGAGGGCCCAGCGGCCCCCTACTTGCCCACCACACAGCTGCCTGCCTTCTTTCCCTGCCATTCTGAAGGCCCGGCAGAGGAAGGAGGGCTGTCCAGAGGCCTTGGAGCAGGACCCATGGGGAAGAGACCTCGGGACAGACAGCCCCTGAGCCCGTCAGCCTCGCTCCTTCACAGCCGACCTCCTCTCCCGTGTAACACAGCCCGTATAAAAATGAAGCAGCAGCAATTTTTATTGAGGGACCTAAACTGAAAATAGGTTTAGAACATAATTTAAAAAAATAAAACAGCAAAAGTAGCAAAAAATATATGACCTTTTTAAAAACATTTTCCTTTTTTTTTCTTTTTTGTTTTTAATATATAGCAACTGATGCCTCCCAACCACAAGGAGCATCTTACCCAATGGGTAAATCTCTGGTAACGACCCTTTTAAAAAGATGTAAATATATACTCAGATTTATACACTTTGTGTTTTCTTCGTAGCTATGTACAGAGCCCCTGCTTTGGGGCTGGGCCCCAGGGCCACGCCACCGGCTCCCGGCCTTTGCATTCCCACCCTTGGGTACCAGGTATTTGGTCAGCAAAGCAAATTAGTATCGGAATCAATAAGCCACTGGCACTATCCGTCTGGAGTAGAGGTTGCCTTCTGCGCAGGCCCGACCGCTGACCACCCCCGCCCCCAACTCCCGCTGTAGCCCGAGGACCTGCCACCAGAACACGGGCACGTGGGCTGCGCAGAGCAGGCAAAACCAATGCAGGAAAGCTCAGTCGGCTCTCGCTCGAGGGCGGCTCGGCCCCCACTGCCCGACCCTCCAGGCGGCAGGCAGCGGGTCTTGGTCCAACGTCTGGCAGGCCGCGCAGTAGCCGTCAGCAAGGACCGGCCGCCCTGCTCCTGTGTGTCAGGCCGGGAGGAGAGGAGGGGAGCTCAGGGGCGCGGGCCTCAGGGACGCCGGCGGCAGAGCGCGGGGGAGGCAGCGAGTCCAGCGGGAGGACGGGGGGCCGCAGCTGAGGATGGAGCCCGGGGAGGAGTGCGGGGTGTGGAGCCGGTCAGCGCCGTTTGAGTCCGCCGTTGGCCAGCTGGGCCGGATGTCGGGGCAGGCAGGGTTCCTCGGGCAAGGGCTCGTGAGAGAAGACGGAATCCTCCCCGGAGGAGCAGGTGGAGCTGCGGGTGTCGGGGAAGCTGGGGGAGTATTGGTCCAGGGGCATCGACAGGTCCAGGTACTCCTGAGGGCGGAGAGAAAAAGACATTCTGAGCACTCACATGCTTCTTCCCGCGGCGGCAGCGGCGGACGGACTCATTCCGCGAGAACTCGGGATGAGTCCCGCGAGGACTCGGGGTGAGTCCCGCGAGAACTCGGGGTGACCCCCGTGATAACTCGGGATGAATCCCGCGAGAACTCGGGCCGGTGGGCACACAGGTTCCGGGAAGGGTCGCCTCACCTGGTTGGAGGTCAAGGCCACGATGCGGTCCAGGTCTTCCACCAGCTGCTTGAAGGTAGGTCTCTGAGAGGGGACCGCGTGCCAGCAGTCTCTCATCATCATGTAGCTGGGGCACGATGGCGAGGTCGGGGGTGGGGGGAGAGCAAAGGCTCAGGGCGGAGGGGCCGCGGGCGGCTGGCTGCGCGCCCCCTACTCCTCCCTCTACACCCCGAGCCCAGCCCGCCCCCGGGGCCCAGCCCAGGACCCCAGGCATCTTTTCTCAGGCTTACAGTTCATTGGTGCAGTTACTGGGCTTGTCCATACGATGACCCTCCTTCAGCAGCTTGAAAAGCTCCTCCACGGGGACCCCAGGGTATGGGGAGCCGCCCAGAGTGAAGATTTCCCAGAGGAGCACCCCAAAAGACCACCTGTAGATGAGCGTTGTAGGCAGAGAGCTAGGGCCCCCCACTGTCCTCACCACCTCTTCCCCCCAAGTCCTTGACCCCAGGGGACCATGGCCGGGCACCCTCTGGGAACAAAGTGAAGGGGCAATGTTTCATTCATTTTCTGAGACAGGATGCAGGGCTCCACCACCCTGGAAACTCTCCCCAGCAACTGCTTATCTCAGACTCACACGTCGCTCTGGTGGGTGTAGATCCGGTCAAATAAGGCCTCCGGTGCCATCCACTTGACGGGCAGTCGGCCCTGCAAGCAGCACAGGGACACTGCGGTGGCCCGGGGTAAGCAGGGGCTGAGGCAGGGCTGGACCCAGCTCACTCTCCGACCCAGCCAGTCGGGGGCGTCGGGGGTGGAGGGCGGGGAGGGGGCAGCCCAGCGGCTCGGAGTCCTGGGGCAGTGGACGGGCATTGCCCGCACTTACGTTGGTTGTCTTTTTATAGTAGTCGATGTGGTGGATGTCTCGAGCAAGACCGAAGTCCGCGATCTTCATCACGTTGTCCTCTGTCACCAGGACGTTCCTGGCGGCCAGGTCCCGGTGGATGCACTGTGGGGCCGGGAGGGCAAGAGGGATTGGGGGGGGGGGGGGGAGGGGGGGCGAGGGAAGGGTGGGCCCACTTCCCTCACTGGCCTTTGCCTGCCCTACCCCTCGGCCCCCTGAATCATCCAGTTTCCTGCTGCAGGGTCTCTCTTCTGTAGGTGAAAGCCAGCCATCAGAACACCCCCAGCTCGTGGCAACCCAGTCACTTCAGGAAACCCTCCAGGTGGCTTCCCCTCCTGGTGCTTGGCTTTCAGTCTGCAGTGAGCTGAACTCCTCTCTGCTCTGTCCAGCCTGCATGAGCTCTCATGGGGACGTCCTGTCTCCCTAGCCAAGCACATCCATGAAGGGCTGGGCTCAAAGCAGCATCTACCCAGCACCCAAAGCTGCATCTAACTCTCACACAGGACCTCATCTCCTCTCTGTAACCGGTTACAGCCTAGGCATCAGCATTCTAACTTCACACTGGTCCAGCCTGACCCCAAGGCCACAAGGTTCTCCTGACTCTGATGCCCCCCCCCCCCCCGGTGCCACACTACCCAGGGGAGCTGTCAGGAGCCACACCTTCTTGGAGGCGAGATACTCCATGCCTCGGGCCACCTGGTAGGCACAGGACACCAGGTCCTTGGAGGAGAGCTGCTCCTCGGGGTGGTGGCTAGGGTTGTAGCAGTACTCCAGCCCCGGCGGCCTCCGGGCCTGCAGGTACTCCCGGAGGTTGCCCTTGGAGGCGTACTCCACGATGACGTACAGCGGACCTGGGGACACGGGGTGGAGAGGCCGTCAGGGCCGCTGGGCAGGCGCACGGGCTGAGCCTTGCCCGGAGGAACCCCACCCCAAGGCACGGCGCAAGCCTCTTCCCCAAGCCTCACCTCCCCTTTGAGGGGAACCCCAGAAATTCATCTCACTCCCCCAAGAAAGCAAGGGCAGTCATCCTCAGCCTAGTCTGGGATGTTCCCAAGCAAAGCTGGGGCCAGAGCTCTGACGTTGACTGCAGCAAGTCACCTGTTCTGGCCACATGGTGGGTGTGGATCCAGGTGGCTGGACTTTCAGATGAACCCCCGTGGGCATCAGACCGGACCCCGAGAAACACATTCTGGCTATAAACCAGCCTCTTCCCCCAACCCGCTTCCCAGTGTGGCTGAGAGATGCCTGATCCCTGACGCCCCAGCTAGGCACCTTCTCCCTGACAGACAGACTGACGGCAGCAGCCTGATGCCTGCCTGAGCCCCTCCCCGCCACGGGTGGAAGCCTGCCGGCGCGGTGCCCACCGTCCTGTGTGCAGGCCCCCAGCAGGTTGATGATGTTCTTGTGTTTTCCAATCATCTTCATCATCTCCATCTCAGAGATCAGGTCCGAGAGGTCTTTCTCTGTTGCATCCGCTGCATGGACAAAGCAGAGAAGCGGATGGAGAAGTGTTTGAATCAGAAGGGAGGCCGAGAGGACAGAAACTAAGGGAGGGGGATGATGAGGTGAACACCCAGAGAGAGGTCCCTTTTCTCTGGGACTTGCTTCTCTCTTTCCACCCCCTCCCCCCTCAGCTTTTATTTTTTTGGTGGCACCACAGGGCACAGGGGAGTGGGATCTCCTCTGCAGCGCGAATGCAGAGACTTAACTACTTGACTGCCAGGGAAGTCCCTCTCCTCTCCTTTAAACATCCAAATTTATCTTCCCTTCCCTCTTATGAGAACCGCTGGTGTTGCCAAAAAAAACAGGATCTGGGGTCACCCCCTGGTGACAGACGCCAAGGAACAAAGTGAGGTCATGGTGAGATGGTGGGGTGTACAGTGCTCCCCCAACTCCAGGACAACCTAAGCAGGCTGTGGAGCAGGCACAGGTGTTGGCCTGCGGCCCAGAGTTCGCGTGGAAAGGGAAGGGCCGTTTCTGCGGGGGCACAGTCCACGTACACTTCAGCATCTTCACGGCCACTTTGCTCACACGGTTGGGTTTGTCCTTGTCCAGCCCGATGGCCTCCGCCAGCACCACCTGCCCAAAGCAGCCCTCTCCCAGGGGCTTGCCTAAAACCAGCCTTCGGGGAAACAAAGGGTGGGATAAGCTGGGGTGGTAACATTCAAACCTGACAGGAACCCCCACTCCCCCCCGCCCGGCCTCTAGTTCCCCTGACTAAGAGCAGACAGTGCCAGTCAATTCTGGATGTGCCCCTGAAGGTCTGAGCCCACACCACTGCCCCCATTAGAATAACAAGCCTGGTTGGGGGGGTCACCTGTCCCGAGGCAGCTCCCAGCGAGGGTCTTCAGGAAGCTCGTATTCAGAGACCCCGGCCAGCATAGGGGTGCCGCTGGAGGAGAGACGCGAGGGCCGAACCAGCAGGACCCCAGAGTTCATGGATGCGCTGGAGTCGGCTGACACCTGCAGGGAGGTGTGGGGTCACCCTTCCAGCAGGGACAGGGGAGCGGGGGCAGGTCCCTCCCCTTCCCGGTCAGGACTTGCTGCTGAAGGCAGAGGTGTGGACCTGGCATCTGATGCTCCCTCCCCAACACAGGCAGAAAGGCCACGGAAGGTCAGAAGACCGAGGTTTTAACACTGACTTAACGTTTGCCACTAACTCGCCTTTCGGGGTTTTGGATTACTCACTTTTCACATGAGCGGGACAGCCTGACATTCTTTAACTCATCAGTGCAAGAGTGACTCTCTTCCTGTCCCCATTCTTATGTGAAAACCCTGCCATGGATGAGGGGTTCCTGACTCTCGAAGCCCCTTCCAGAATTAGCATGGCTCTGAGCGAAGCCTGCCTCCTTTCATGCACCTTCACCCTCTGTTTCATCTCCTGGGATGAGGGGAGGTGGGCACACAGGAGCGAGAGGGCATCTTGGGACCCAGCTCAGCTCCTCTCCTCTCCTTTGCTCTGCATGTTTGCAGCCCTAATGGGCCCTCAGGGAAAGCTCAGATTCACAATATCAACTGGGCATTCAGCCCAGTGAGGACCGTCTCTCAGTCCCCAGGCTTGCTGAGCAGGGTACCATGGTTGAGGTAAGATGGGGCTCACAGGATTCATTGGCCAGAAGAGCTTGGAGCTTGACCCCAAACACTTAGGACATTCCCCTGCTGCCACCCGGAAGCCAGACACCAACGTCTGAAGCAGTCAGTGGGGACCATGGAGAGGACAGAGTGCTGGTGGGTCCCGCAGAGCCCCCTGGGGCGCAGGGAGGATGCACAGGGCGAGGCAGAGTGTGCGAACCCCCCGTCTACTTTCTGTTACCTGTCTGCGCAGAGGGATGCTCTTGGCCAGCTTGTGCACGGCCATCTGGCTGTGGAAGTCACTCTTTTTCGTGCCGCTCTTCATCTTGTAGATGATGACAGACCCCACCATGCAGGAGATGAGGAAGGCCCCCGTGCAGTAGATGATTATCTCCAGGTATAGTGGCGAGGTCATCACCGCCGGTCTCTCTTCCAGGGCTGGGTCAGCGTGAACAGGACATTAGTGGGCTCAGGGCAGGGCTGGTCCACTAGGGTCCCGGCTCCCTAAGAAACTCAACATCCATCTCCCAAACTTTGGGAATCTTGGGGGCAGAGAAGAACCGAGCCAGGTCCTAGCCAGGATTGGGATTCTGACACTGATCACACAGCACACATTCTGGGATCTGTGAGGCTCCCTGACCCTGACTTGAATCCCCAGAGGGATGGACTGTATCTTGCTAGCCAATGCCTGTGCCCATGAACTCAGGAGACCTCTTGGCTCAGGGACTGCTGGACTGGATGGGTGCCTGGTGCCCTGCAAAAGATAGCTGAGAACTCACTCACACTAGATGCCTCTCTCAGTGTCCCCATGGACATATGGCCCTTGTCCACAGTGCTCGAGCACTGTCAATACCTATCATGGGACAGCGATCCATCCACTGGTCTTTCGTTACTGAGGGCCCAGCAAGACACAGCACCTGGCACCTGGTGGCACTCATAATGCAAAGACAGTGACGCAGGGAGGAAAGAAAACCAGTGCATATCCCGACTTCATTGCTCAGCTCTGCCTATGTCATCTCTATCAGGGCAGATGGGTAAAAGTCCACACCTAGCCAAACTGCAGATAGAACTTCGCTTCCAAATGTTGTCTGGATTATTAAAGATAAATATGGAAACATCTCTTAAGACTTCCACTCACAGGTCTAACTCCTCACACTGAGGAAGGTCAGGGAGCGGGGTGTTTTATTCTTTTCTCCATTCAGACCCTCCCGCCTCCCACCCCCACTGAAGCCCACGCAACTCAAGCCTCTCCCTCCTGCACGGAGGTGGGGAGGGTCCCATCCAGCAGGACATCCCTTGCCCCACCCCTCCCCTATTATAGACTCCCGCCAGCCACAGGGACCAGCACCCCAAGGACCTCCCCCTGGAGGCCCCGGGCATGACCCCAAACGATCCCAAAGAACTCCCTGAGGTGCGATGAGGGACAGCAGAGCTGATAACAGGGAGAAGCATTTCTGTTTTTCTCTTTCCCCAGCATGGAGAAACAGACAATCCACAGAGAGGCAGACACAGCGCAAAGACAGTGACAAAGGGAAAAACAGAAAACGCTTCTGTCCCTCCAGTGGGGGCGTGCGTTATCAGAGGATGAGAGGGAGGGACAAGGAAAGACCAGAGTCCGCAGGAACCTGAGGAGCGCTGTGCCCGGCTCCAGCCCCGAGGCCACCAGCCCACCACCCTGTCCAGGCTGCAGGCTCCTGCCTTCCTGGCCCGACCCTCACGGCCCCCCTCTGGAGAGGAGCTGCGTTGGGAGCCAAAGAGGATAAATGGGCACCCTTAAGCCCCCTGTGCTGCCTGAGAAAGGACTCGCTCAAAGCAACTCAAGTCCACTGTCTGGGTCTGGAGGAATCTCGCCCACCGAGATCAGCAAGGGGGAGAGTAGAGGGCACTGGTGCTTACGAGTGGCAAGCCCCTCCCTTCAGAGTACCTATATTCAGTTACAGGGGAGCCTCTTGGAGACTTTGAGGTGGCTGGTGATAAAGGACTGGGCGAGTCAAGGACCCAAGGAGGGAAGGAGCCTGCCCTGGAGGAGAGCCCGGCTGCGGTTAGATCCAGACCCCACGCATGCATCGCTCCGGCCCGGGGGAGAGACAGAGGCAGGCCCACAAGTGAGAGGAGTCTGAGATCCTGCACTAGGAGGAAGGCTCCAGGGTGAGCCGAGAAGCTTCGACCCATGAGGCTGGATGACTTGCCGGAACGGCCTGCTGTGTACGGAGCCTGGCTCTGGGTCTCCCCTGACCCCGCGATGCATGCTCCCCCCGTGCCCCTGGCAAGGGCAGGACATCGAGAGGAGGAGGACAGTGTATACCTTCCAGAACGGTCAGCCATGCAGAGTGATGGGAGAGTCCGATAGAGTTACCCGCCAAGCATGTATACTCCCCCGCGTCCTCAAAGGAGACATTCCTTAAGTGCAGCACCTCCATCTCTTTGTCGGTGGTGTTAACTCCGGCCGTCTAGAAGAGACAACGGAAGCCACATGGACAAGCCCGGGACCGGAGACCTCTCAGAGAGGGAGGGAGGAGGAGGAAAGGGGGAAAAAAATAACCAGAGGAAGAAAGGTTCCCCAGTGTCTCCTTTGCAACAACGGACAGACAAAATCACCAGGCAGCGAGAGACCTGTTAGAGGAAGAGGGTGAGAGCCTGAGGAGGAACTCGCAGACCTGACGGCGCAATGCGGGATGGCTGGTTACACCCGTCACCAGGCGCGGCAGCCCCGGCCCAACCCGGCATGCGGCGGCGAGCGCATGGAGAAATGGGGCCGGCGCACGGGGGGCTGTTTGGTTTCCGGAGGGCACACACAGGAGGGACTGGGGGGGGGGGGGGGGGCTGCAGCCTCACACCCCCCCCACACTCACACCTACACAAATACCCACACACACACATACCCCTACACTCACACACCCCTCCACCATCCACACACACCAGCACCCCCCACCCCCCACCCCCCACCCCTCACAACCATACTCGCCCTCACCCACACACACACTCACACCCTCACACATATCCCCCCACACACCCACATACACTCCACACACACCCCTGCCAGTCACACTCACCCCCACACCCCCACACACTCACACCCCCCACTCCCCCCAACAGCTACACCCACACCCCCGCCCCTACACACACACACACACACACACACACACGCATCGCTGCAGACCCTGGTCTTCTCTCCATCACTCGGACCTCAGTCTCTAGGATCACCCAGGACGTACCCCACACGCAGCCAAGAACACACACAAGGCACAGAGGGGTGACACCAACACAGAACCGAACCAATCCAGCCTCCCAGGCCGGGTATTTTTCCATGGCTCCGGGCACTAGAAATACAGCAGACTTAACAGGGAGAGTGGGGCGCTGGCCTCCCCACAGCTGCCCTGGCAGCTTGGGGCCTCCATCAAACCCCCAGCACAGGGGCCCCTCCAGCTCCCCTTTACCTTTTGCCACAGGTCTGGTGACTGTGAGCCACGCAGACTGGTTAGCTTCACCAATATAATTGGAAACCTTACACACATACTCCCCGCTCTGGGCCTCTGTCACATTGAACAGGGTCAGGACCTCCGCATCTGAGCTATTTATCCCCGAATGCTGGAACAGACCAACGACACACCGTCAGTTGGGCCGACACGGAGATGTGGCCGTATTTGCTCCCATGCGGTGTTAAGGTGGGCCCAGGAGCTAAGGCAAGAGGCTGAGGGGACACTTGTCCTCTTTCCCTCGTTTGCAGGACAAAACAAGTGGACTTTAAAAATCCATGTGACTGAAAAACAAACTGCACGAAAAAAATCATTGCCCCAAGCAAATGTTTCGTTTGTGTTAAACCCTCTCCTCCAGAAAGAGGGCAGAGATTGCCAGTGGAGATGGTGGCCAAGGTTCAAGGCCCTGGGCCCACTTCCTACACGGCAGTTTCAGTGCCCAAGGTGAGGAGCGCGGTGGTTGGGAAATCTTTGGAATAGCCAAGCCAGGGAGGAGGAGGTCTAAGGCTGGGACCAGGAAGGAAAGCAGGTTCCCAGCTTCTGGTTACTTCCTGTTGCAAGATCCACTGGAGAATTAGGCAATTAGCTTCCCTGGATTAATGGAGCATTCAGGGACATTCGAAGTCTGGGAGTGGGAGGAAAAAAGGAAGAAAGTGCCGTTACTCCTGAAACCGCTTAGGACTGACCCATGGCCTCGGTTTTTCCAGCCCTACCTAAGCTAAGCCGTGCCTGGCATCAGCCCACGTGCCAGAAAAGACGTGACTTGGGAAGCAGGACAGAGACTGGGAGATGCTTGCTGGGAAGGCTGTGGTAGTGGGCAGTGTGAGAGCAGGAGTGCCAACGCCTTCTCAGAGAAGCTGACCTGAAAGCCTGGGCCTGGTCACCATCCAAGCTCTTCAGGAGCCAGCAGTGCTCACCCCCAGCCCTTGGCGCCCCACGAGCCTTCACCCATAACCTGCCACTGGTCCTTCGGAAAGTGGCCGGGGCCCCACGTAAGATGGAGTCTGGACCCAGCAGAAGGAGTGCAGCCCAGTTGAGGGGACTGAGCCGGACCCCAGCCACCTGCGCCCCAGGAGATATGGGCCTCCTTCCCCGAGCCCAGCCCACAGAGACCAGAGCCAGGATTACCTTCAAGATCTGGACATAAGGCAGGTTGTCTGGACCGATCTTACTGCCGTTCACCTCGATGTGCTTCAGCCACTGGATGTGGGGTTGTGGGTCGCTGTACACCTTGCACATGAACTCCACGTTGCTGCCCAGGGCCACCGTCTTGTTGGCTGGCAAGCCTGCCTGCAGGATGGGCCGGTGAGGGGACCGCTCTGTGGGGGCACGGGACGGGAGAGGGTCATCAGGCTCTGCCATGGCTGCTCCTGGCTGGGATGCTGACAGAGCATTCCCGGACCTCAGCCCATCCCCTCTGCCTGTAACTAAACCCACAGTTACTCAGACTTGCTATTCAAAGTATGGTCTGAGCTTTGGGAGCTGTAGCGCCAGCTTCACCAGCCTGTTAGAAACACTGACCCTCATATCCTACCCCAGACTTCCTGGATCACAAGCTTATATTTTGTTTTTTTTGTTTGTTTGTTTTTTGGCTGCACTGCATGGCTGGTAGGATCTTAGTTCCCCAACCAAGGACTGAACCGGGCCATGGCAGGGAAAGTACTGAGTCCTAACCACTGAACCTCCAGGGAATTCCCCAGAAGCTTCTTTGCATGCCATATCCTCAAAGCCAAGGCAGAACACTGGCTGCAAAACTCTTTACCTTAAGGTCGCCAGAGAATGAGATTCAGACCCTCTGGAAGGCAGAGGCTGCACCACAGCACCAAGAGCCATGGTGTTCTTCCTAGGGTCTCGTGCAGCGCCTGGAGTCTGCGTGGACTGACCTCTCTGAGCCTCAGTGTGCTCCTCTGTACAGTGGGAACAACAGTGCCCACCTTGCAGGGTGCTAGAAGAATTGCCTGTGGTGTATTTACTGTACCCGGCAGACCACTCGCATCCGTGGAGTAGTAGCTAATGTTAAGCTAGATTAACCACCACTGTGCCAGTCACCTCCTGCAGGAGAGACCGTCAACAGCACCTTTCCCTTTACAATGAACCTGTTGTGCCACTGATCCTCCCAACTCTACCGATGGATAAGAAGGGAGGTGTGAAAAAGGAAGGTGACGGAGCTAATAAATGCCACAGCATCCTGACTCCACCCCTAAGGGAACCTGGTTCCCAAGCTGTGTTCTCCGCATCCCTGCTCCTTCCACCAAACTCCTCCTGTCGCCGCCCTCTTACCCACGACATCGAGCTGGTAGGTGTGGTTGATGCTGCCGTATTCGTTCTCCACGATGCAGGTGTAGTTGCCCTTATCCGAAGGCACCACGGAGTCCATAATGATGCTCCAGGTGGCATAACGGACCTGAGGGGAAACACACCAAAGGGCCCCACTGCGGGTCTGGAGGGAAAGGTGGGCAGAAGCCATGCATCCTCCAAGCAGGGCACGCAGCCCGGCTGCACAGGTAGCCGGGGAACGTCATCCCAGCCCATTTACACTCTGCAAGAAGGCATCAGGCAGAGGGGTGTGAGGACTCAAAAAGTCTGCCCACCACGGCCAAGGCCATCTGCAGTCTGGAAAAATGTGCCTTCGAGCCCTCCCAGATACACTGGGAACTTTCCCAACCCTGCACCCCTGTCCAGACTGCTCTTGTGCTGGAGCAGCGTCCTGCTAAGAGTCCAGCCGTGTCCACGCTTGACATTTCGTTTCAAAGTCCGTTTCCTGTTCTCCCATCCCTCTGTGCCTCAGAGGCACAGTGCTCCCATTAGATGGAACTCTGTATGGGCAGGACGCTGCCTCCTAAGACCCAGAGCACAGGGCGTTGCACACGGCAAGTGCTAGGTGAGTTACTTTAAACGGTTTATTTTTCTGATTTCCTCTGCTTCTCTTTTTTAATATCTACGTATTTTGGCTGCCCCGGGGCTTGGTTGTGGCATGTGGGATCGCATTCCCTGATCAGGAACAGAGTCGGCCCGGCTTTGGGACAAGGAGTCTTAGGTGCTGGACCACCAGGGAAGCCCCTCTACTTCTCTTATGCAAGATTAGCAAGAAAAGAGCAGCTAGGTGAGATGGGAGAGAAACAGGAACGGTGAGAATGATGACAGGGTTTAAAGGAGGGATTAGATGAAGATGTTCTTCCTAGAATTATAAACAGGTAAAGGACTTGAACAATTTCCACAACAAGAAATGGAAACCACTTATGAATATGTGAAAATTCTGTTTGTTTCTAAGCAAAATAGCCCACAGAGAACAATTTGAGACTCTCACCTGTCAAATTTGTTGGTAAAAGCATAGCCAGTTTATCATTCTCATACTCTACTACGGGAGGGCAAATTCATTTTCCCTTTTAAAAAAGTAAGTGTTACCACAATAAAATAAAAAGAAAAATCACACGCCTCCTCATTACATCATCTTCCATTAGAGCAAATGTCACAGTAAAATTTTATGTCTTCCATTGCACTTTGAACTCTATTGCCTAGTACATTTTCTGGAAAGACATGTGTCCACAAAATGTTGGTGTAAAAAATTAATAAGTGAACAAATGAATAAAATTACCTAACTTTATTAGGGAAAAAAAAAGGAATTGGGTAACATGCATCAAGAGCTTAAAAATGCTTATACTTTGCTCTAGTAACTTCCAGCAATCTGTCCCTAAAGAAGAATATTTTAAAATATTGACACAGACTTAACTACAAAGATATTCACCATAACATTATTTACAGCAGTGAAAAACTGGAAAAAAACTACTATCACAAAATAGTTCATTAAATTATGGGGCAATTAATACCAGGATATTATAAAGCCATGAAAAATTATCTTTCATATACCTGGCAAAAGACTCATAACGTTAACAATTGGCACAACTGGCAAGAAATTTTTTTTTTTTTGGGCAAGAAATTATATAGACAATGTGATTGACCATGTAAAAACCACATATGTAGAGAAAAAGACTAAAAAGATGTAAGTTTATTTGCTTTTTTAGTATTTGAAAATTTCCTAGAGTGCTACTTCAAACAAAGGCATATAAGTAAGGATTTTCTAAGCAGCATCTCCTGCCCGCCTTACTCCAGCTTTCATAAAAACCCAGGTACCTTGTAGCCTCCGATCCTGTGGTCGGGCTTGAATTCTTTGCCGTTTTTCAGCCAGCGCAGTGTGGGGTTTGGGGTCCCACTGGAAGGGCATTTGAACTTCACTGTCTTGGCAGCTGGCACCGCGTGGAGCTTCTTTTCCATCTTTTCTGGCGACGTCCAGTATGGAGCCACGGCTGCCCAGGGAGAGCGGAGAGAGACAGACAGGGCCTGGTCAGGCTCGGGGAGGCCCCACCCACCTGCTTGCCCACTGTGGATGAGGCCCCCACTGGTCCGGACCCTGGGGGGACGGTCCCCTGGGCCAGGCCAGTCGTTCGCCCAAGCTTCCCCCTTTCCGTTCCAAACAAACCCCCGGGCCCGAGGCCAGAAAGGAAGGAAACAGTGTCTCACGCATACGGTTTGGTTTGCTGTTCTCTGTTTCCTTCTCCTCTGAAGAGGAGTCATCGTCGTCATCGTCGTCCTCCGACGAGGGGAGCGCATCTAGGGCGAGAGGGAGGGGGTGCTGAGGTCCTTCCCCCAGGAAAAGAGGCTGGTGACAGGCACCCCAGGGACACGAGGGCCAGTCCAATAACAGGCGGACGTGGCGGCCGCTCCCCACAGGGCCTCCTGGGCCCACACCGCCCTCGGTGCCCGTCCCTCCGCGAGACAGACACGGTTCATGTAAGAACTGCACGCCCTGTGCCTGCCCCCCTCCTCTGCCAACCCCGACGCCCTGCCCTTCCCTGCCCCGACGCCTTTACCCCGGGGAGCTCCACCACAGACAGCTGGGGTTCTCTTTAACGTAACTCCACCCTGCACTCAGAGGCTCACGCTGTGTCTCAGAAGCAGCAGCCAGGGCACCCGAACCCTCCTTTGGAAACCCAGACAGATCGAGGCACTGTGGTCAGAAGCGATTTCCGAAGCCCTGGGCCGAAAGCTCTGGAGTTGCAACGTTTCTGGCACGTGTCTGCTGAGGTCGGGGAACCGCTTCTCAATCAGAGTGGACGGGAACCCACGACACAGTGGGCAGCTGCCAACGCCTGCCCCCAACAAACGTCCACCCCTTTGAGCATGTGGTCACCCATCAGGGTTCGTGCCAGATCTTTCCCCAGTCCTTTCTAGTGTTTTGGGGGCATCTGGAGGGAAGTGAAGGAGGCATGTCCCTCGGCTGGGGAGGGGGGCGTTCTGGATGCTGTTTGGCAGGCGAGGGAGAGGCACAAGTGGTGGAAAGAGAATTCCAGCTCTACTCAGTTCAATCCTAAGGTTTTGTAAAAGTCACATCCTACAAATAGCAGCTCCCCAGAGTCACAGAGCGCTAGGGTTCCCTGGCTGCCCTAACACAGCTCTGGAAGCTAGAGGACACATGTCTCCCATCAAGCCAGGACTACGACGGTGCAACTGGGTTGTCCCCCATCCCACGGGGACCTCACCACGAATCTGGGGACACTGATGACTAAGCCTAGCACCAAGTCCAAACGGCCAGGGAACAGAGTCTGGAAGCTGCCCGAGCCCTTGTACACCCCAAAGACCTGGGCAGGCTGTGCTGGAGAAACCACCGTGTCTCACTGCCCCCGGGGTGTCAGTGAGCACCCCGAGGTGGGTCTGGGCAGTCCCCCGCTCTCCGACCCGAGGCTGGCACCCCGAGTCACCCCCTGAGAGCTAAGCCGCGCAGCGGGCAAGAGCAATGTTAGTGGGTGGCAGCTTCTGCAGCAGAGGGGGAGGGCGCGGATGATGGCAGAGGAAGAGGCGGCCTCCCCCTGAGACCAGCAGAGACGGAGGCAGGGGCGGGAAGGGGCGGAGGGTCAACTTGGCTACCCACCTGAGACGTTGACGGAGAAGTAGGTGGTGTCGCTGCCGGAGGGGCTGCTGGTCACGCAGGCGTAGAGGCCTGAGTCGGCGGGCACAGAGCCCAGAACCTCCACCTCCTCCCCGGTGATGCGCGTGCGGTTGCTGTCCGCCAGCTGCACCCCGTCCCGCAGCCAGTTGATGCTCTGAACATCGTCCCGCAGCCGACAGCGGAGCTGCAGCAGGTCACCGGGGTGGACCAGGAGGGACTCCACTTCCACGGGGGCTCCCCAGGGCTGGGCTGCAGCCACCACAGGGGCCAGGAAGAGGGCAGAGGGGGTGAGGAGGCGGGAGGGGTGGGGAAAGACAAAGGCATTATGCCAGCCGGCTGCAGGGAGCTGCAGCATCCCCGGGGGTGGGGTACGGAGCTGGGGAGGCAGGTCAGTCGGGGGGATGGACGGCTGGCTCCCTGGGCACCCCCACTGCTTCCCGTCCACCCCACTTCTCCAGAGGGCAAAGAAGACAGAGGCAAAGTTAGGAAGCAGCTGCAGCAGCATTAAGCGGTTCAGAGTGGGTTTCCCTCCAGCTTTGGTGGTGGGGGGCAGCTGGCCCTCCTCGGGACCTCTGTGTGTCTAAGAGCACCCCCTCCCCCCACACACAGCTCTTTACCAAGAGTGGCCGCTTCCCAGGGGAACACTGTTCGCTTTTGGGTGGGGCAGCCTCACCCCTCTCCCCAGGAATAAGCCCCCACCAAAACGCAGCAGCCCCCCATGTGGGGGGCAGTGTGTCATGGGTGGGACTCTAGATTCAAGAGGTCAGTACTGGGGGGGGCGCTCTGAGCCCCATAAGGAGTCCAATGCACAGGGTGTATACGCGGGAGAGGCGGCCGGAGGAGAGGTCAGCTCAGGGGAGCCTCCAGCTAACAGGTGTTGGGCCAGAGGATTCGGAGCTTTTGACTATATTAGGAACGGAGGCCGGCAGCTGCCACAAAACCCACACTTGCCCTGGCAGCAAAAGCTGCTCCACACAAAGCTCCTTTCTCCTCGCCCCTCACGAGCCCTCCACCTCCTCTCTGCTGCCCTCCCCTGACACACAGGCACACACCCCCCCCCCCCCTCACAGTTCCTCCACCCCCTGAGCCCGGGGGTCCATACACCCCCATCTTGACCAGCAGTGCTAAAGGCCTGAGGCCAGACACAGGACGAGGCCACCCTCGGGGTGGACCCGTCTTCTCCCGAGCACCCCCCATCCACACTAATGCAGGGACACGCACCTCCCCGTCCCTCTCAGGACTTGCACGCCTGCTCTGTCCGGCCTCCACCAGAACAATTCACCTGCGTAGCTCGCAGCCACCACCTGCCTGGTTTCTACTGACTTCTGCAGCCTTCTTTCTCACCACCGGTTCGCCACCAGAGGCTCGCCGGAGCCCCCCTGCAGGTCCCGGGTTTGGGAGGCTCTGAAAGGCACCTCGCCCCGCCTCCCTGGCATCTCTGCCTGGCCCTCCACCCTCTGGTTCACAGCCTGCCTGGAAACTGCCCCAAAGGCCTTTCTGACCCCAGTTTGGGTCAGGGGCCTCCCCTCGCACTTGTCACCCTGTAGGAAAGCCCCCTTTCTCAATAAGGTTGCGAGAGTGGGGACATGTCACATTTACCTTCAAACCCCTTCACCCAGGAGGGCCCTGGCCCACGAAAGCTGCCAACAAAGGCTTGCTGAAGAATCTGACAATGATGCGCTGTCTCTGTCGTCTTCCCTTCCAAACTCCGCTTCTCCTTCGTACCACCTCATTTTAACCCACTCATTTTAACCTGAAGTCCCCAACAGGTTTCTGCTAGAAACCTCGCTGATGAAACGTGTCCTGGGTATGAGGGACTAACAGTAGCTTTTTGGAGGGGCCTCGGAGGAGGCTCAGAGGCCACAGCTGCAGGCCGGGTGCCCCTTGACCCAAGGGCTCTGTCTTAAATCCTAGGTAAATAGTGAGTCATCAAAAAGGAGGTGCTGGTTTAAAAGGGTTTGGAAACAAACCACTAGGCCTGCACTCATTTATTTTTGTGAATCAGGTCAAGAGGGACACCACAAAGGTGAGCAGACCGCACATTGATTAAAAATAAGCTTTTGTGGGTCTTGAAAAAAAAAAGTTATTCTTTCCATGGTTTGTGGTTTTGCCAAGAGGAGGCAGAAGAAAAGCCATTCAGACTTGACCCTTAGGGAAACAGAAGACGCTCCTATGGATCAAATCTCATTTTCCTGCAATGACCTCACTGATTAAATATTTTGCAGCTCATGATCTGTACCAGCCGTTAGTCAAACAGTAAACTGTAAACTCAAACTTAGCCTCTGGCATCACAGCCTATTTTGACAGGTCCCAGAAACAAAAAGGTAGTAGGGAGAACATGGGTATTGCCCCAAGAGAAAGCAACAAAGGGAGACTTGGCTCTGCTGGGACCAGCTCAGGCTGATTCCACTTGGATCTGAAGTTCCCCGCTCTTCCTGGCCACGACATGCCAACAGACCTCTTCTGCATGATCTACATAAAGCCTCAAGAGCCAGCTTTATTATCCCTGTCCCTGGAGGTCAAGCTCACCCAGATGCTCCAGGCCACGGTGTGCTAGTCCTGTTCACTCTTCTGTTCAGTATCGAAGGCTGGGTAGAGGGTGAACTCTAACCCCGTGCTTTGCCTTCAAGGCTCCTCTCAATTTGTTCCCACCTGCCCATGCGACCGTCTTCTCCCCACCTTCCAAGCCAAGTCTGGCTGTTTTCTGCACTCACCATATTCTGCAGTCACAACAAAACTGACTTCTGCTCAAGGCTGTTGGGCATCTCTCTAGAACCCCCCCCCCCCCCCCCGCTCAAACTACACCATCCTTTCCTGTGAAAACAGTTGCCATCTCAAAGCACAAATTTGCATTTAATTCCATGCCATCTTGCACTGTGGCTTTTTGAAATATCTTTATTGAGATATAACTCATGTATCATAAAATTCACCCATTTAGAGCGTATCATTCAATACTTTTAGTATAGTCACAGAATGCAACTGTCACCACAGTCTACCTTTAGAACATTTGCATCACCCCTAAAAGAAACCCCATACCCATTAGCGGTCACTGACTATCCCCTCCCTCTCCCCCAGCCTAGGCACCCATTGATTTGCTTTGTCTCTATAGATTTGCCTATATTAGATAGTTCATATCAATGGACTTGTGCAATATAGCTTTTTTGTGTGTCCTCCTTTCTTTTAGTATGTTTCCAAGGTTCTTTCATGCTGTATCGTGTACTTTATTCCTTTTAGTGGCCAAATAATATTCCATTGTGTGAGTAGACCACATTTTATTAATTTATTTGTTGGCTGATGGACATTTGGGTGTATTTTTTCCTAACTGTCAAAAGTGTCCATGCCTTGCCTCAGAAACAGAAAGCAACTCAGACCAATAGAAATGGTCTATTACAGTCTTCCCACAGTGCCTAACAATGTCAGAAACACAGAAAAATACTCAGTAGGTCTTGAAGTTAGCATCTGGCAAAGACTAAATTTTAGAGGAACTGAAAACATTCTTCTCAATTTAAACCAAAACCTACAGCTCTTGGTTTACGGTGGATATTTTTCATGGCTAATAGTGCTCTTGGATGTGTATCCAAGCCTCCCTTTACAAAGCAGGTAAACGCCACTTTCTTCGAGGAGGTAATGGAAAGGTAGCTGACCACCTGCTGGCTTACTGGGCCCTGCCCCTCTGTGTCACCACCCAGAGTAGCAGCCCTGACCTTGGAGCGTCCTCTGGAAGGCAACTAATGTGGGCAGCCCTGCTCACTGGCCGCCTGCAACAACTAAGTCATTACTCTCCACTCTCCTGCGGTCTTTGCAGGGTTCCCCATTTATGTCTCCATTGGAAAGGCCCTTGCATTTGTGGCTCCATCTCCACTGAGCTGGCCTTTCTCTGACCAGGACCCATGGACCAGGGCTCTACGTGTTGTTAGGCATCAGGGAGCAAGAAAGGAGCTGACACCTTTATTGGGCTGGCCATGACTGATGAAGAAGAGAAAGCAGTTTATTGGGCAGCGACTTGAAAAGACATTCCAACGCTTGATGAATTGGAGTGGGGAGGCTGCGGGGGAGACTGCAAACCCACACACTCGCTTTATGCGTCCTGTTTCCTGAGAGATGAGGTGGGCAGTGGAGGCTGGGGGACATTGGGTATCTGTAGCCCGTGGGGACCTGACCTGAGGCTGAAAGCACTTGGCATGAGTTTCACTCTGACAGACTCTGGGTGCAGGGTGCTTGGGGTGCCCCGGAGGAAAACGGTGCATCCTGCTTCCACGCCCACATCAGAGTCACTACTAGGATCATCACTGGGAGCAAGAAGGTTAGGGTTAGGGTTGGACCTGATTTGCACACTGTTAGAGGATCAAGGGTGCCCTGGCCATCTCTCCAGAAGACAGGAGGGAACAAAGGCTCCTGCTTAGCTGCCTGCATCTGGGGCTGAGGAGGACTCGGGATCTGGGGAAGCTTCTAGGACAGTGCAGACGGCAGGTGGACCATGGAAGGCCATGCTGGCTGGACCCAGGACCCTCTTAGAGGGAGGGACGGGGGTTCAGACAGCAATCACCAGTCCCATCTGCTTCTCTAATGGCACCTCTCCACCCTCCAAGGGGAACTAGGAACAGATCCGGGACCCACACGTTTTAGTAATCCTCAAGGAAGCAGCTAGAAAACCAGAGAGGTGAGAGGCGGTACTCTCAAGTCTAGGAATGTGATTAATGTTAGCAGGGCCCTACGGAGTCCCTCTCCCTCCCCACTTTCCTCCAAAACACCAGGGCTCTGTAATTGCCAACGAGCCAACAGGATTCAGCAGTTGGCTCATGGCAGGACTGGGCAGAAACCTGCCACTGTCATCTAGCAGGCACATCTGTCCTGGCTTCATCTGATCAGATCCAAGTTCCTGATTCTACACTCCAAGTCTTCTTCCAGCCCTGGGCCCCATGTAGGATGGGCAGTGGCCACGAGGAGGTTCAAATCCATACAAACGTGGTCATTAGAAGATGAGACCCCAGTTTCCCCCAAATCCAAGAAGACAGGGACTTTCTCCAGAATGGTTGTCTCTGTGAGCCCTTGTTGCTGTGCAAAGAGATGTCACGGATTAAAATAAGGAGTGAAAGTGTTGGTCAGCCTTGGGCTAGCCAGGGTTATAAGATTTATACAATACCTGGTTGGTATGGAGTACTTTATCATAAAACACAAGGTAACGGGAGAAGAATACGAGAGGCCAGGACAGGTGACCCAGCACAGGCTCCGAGGTTTCAGAACTTAACTATTGGTGGTCAAGGCAGATGGCGATGTTCGCAGCACTGGGGAACATGATGGTAGGGGAAGGCAGTGAAACTTTGTGGGGAGCAGAAAAAGATGGGGTGCTGACAAGCAAGGCTGTGCCTCAGGATGAAGGGGATGGGAGATGAGGCTAGACCATATGGCCTGCCTGGAACAAAAGAAGATAGCAGAAAACAGCCCCCTCCAAATGATTTCAACTTAAAGGTGGGTGGCTAGAACAGAACTACTCAAGAAGTCCCAGGGAACACACTTCTCTGCAGTCACGTGAATGCAGGCCTTTCATGCCACATGGACATACCTGAAAATGTATTTAAAAAATACCACTTCACCAGCCTTGGTCCCATAAGAACCAGTTTGGTCTGGAAGCTATCCATCCCGGAGCCCCACAACTTCGCATTAACCCAGCGAGGAATAGCACCATATTTGCACAGCACTTCATGACTGACCACACGCCCCCCCATATATTATCTTGGGATCCTTAAACAACTCTGAAAACAGTAGTGCCAATATTGGCCAATACTGGCAGCAGGCTTACTATGTACATCCCATATCCTGTGAATGCTTTTACCAGAGTATCCCTGAATCCTCAGGGCAACCATGAAAAGTGAAGCTAGTCACTCAGTCGTGTCCGACTCTGGGACCCCACAGACTCCAGCCTGCCAGGCTCCTCGGTCCATGGGGATTCTCCAGGTGAGAATACTGGAGTGGGTTGCCATGTCCTCCTCCAGGGGATCTTCCCGACCCAGGATCGAAGCTGGGTCTCCTGCACTGCAGGCAGATTCTTCACCAACAGAGCCACCGGGGAAGCACATATGAGGCTGATACCATCGTCACCTCTACCCTGGGAATGCAGAAGCTGATGGTCTGCCGAGTACAAGTGCTTCACAACAACTCCCTGAAGCGAGGACTGCCACCCTCATTTGACAGAGGGGCACACGGAGGCACACGAGGCTCAGGATGTGTCCAAGACAGCTCACCTAGTCAGTAAGTGGCTGAGCTGCGATTTGCCCCAGGTGGCCTGCCTCTCTGGAAATCCTTTCTGGTCGGCCCCTGGGTCCCGCCTGATGGCAGCTGTGTCTCCTACCTTCCTCCCATGGGATTCTGCAGCTGGCTGTTTTAGCCTCATCCTTCTCTTCTCATTCCTTCACCTCCACAACAGCTACTTGACAACTTGGTGTTTTTTTACTTACAATGCACTTTCCTGGCCGTGCTCATCTACCCTTTACAGTTGAGCAGGCGGACGAGGAAATTGGGAGGTGGGGGTGGGGCAGCACCGTGACCACGGCAGAGCCAAGGCTAACAGTAGCGCCCCACTTGGGCGCGGCACCTGACGCTTTACAGGGCGTGCTTATTCACACCTGTGCTCACTTGCATTTATTTCAGTTCAACACCAGACAGAGGAGGTTGAGCGACTTCTCCCAAAGTCACGAAACAGTCACGCGTCTTAACCACCGAACCACCAGGGAAGTTCCCCTAAGTCCCTCTTGAGTGCAGCTTATAGCTGATCTGATGACCTCAGATGACCCCTGCCTGCTCCGCTGAAAAGATCAAGAATGTCAGGCAAAGAGGCTGCCCACCGCTCCCCTGGGCCAGTTCCCTCTCCTCCCCATCACACATCCAGACTGTCCCAGCCCTGGCCCATGCACTCTGCGTCCCATCCCCTCAAGCCTCTGGTTGCCCAGTTTGCATGTCCTCCTCCAGGACTTGGGGCCTCTCAAGTCTTGGCCCCCCTCACCCCTGCCAGCTCTCCTGCCTCCCCTCACCCTCTCGCCAAGCCAGTACCCTCACTGCCCTTTATTTTGCTTTCTCCTAAAATACCATTGTTTCCTGTCTCTCCATCACTTCCCCAGATGTGAAAACTCATTCTCTGGAGATTTCTGCAGCTCTGTTGCGCAACTCATTTGTCACGTGACTTACAGATTTTCACAGCTTTATTGTGCCCTCATTTAAGGCAATGGCACCCCACTCCAGTACTCTTGCCTGGAAAATCCCATGGACGGAGGAGCCTGGTAGGCTGCAGTCCGTGGGGTTGCTAAGAGTCAGATACGACTGAGTGACTTCACTTTCACTTTTCACTTTCACGCATTGGAGAAGGAAATGGCAACCCCCTCCAGTGTTCTTGCCTGGAGAATCCCAGGGATGGGGGAGCCTGGTGGGCTGCCGTCTATGGGGTCACACAGAGTTGGACACGACTGAAGCGATTTAGCAGCAGCAGCAGCAGTATTCAAAATGCTCGGCTGAGGGCTGACCCATAAGTATGTCTCATCTACCCCGGGAGGTCAGTGTGGTGTCATCTCCATGCCCACTCCGGTGAGGAAGGGTGTAGGGCTTGAAGAGCTAGTCCCTACAAATCGAGGTGTGACGGCTCTCCACAACTGTCATCTCTTTTTGTTGTTCAGTCGCTCAGTCCTGTCTGAGTCTTTGAGACCCCATGGACTGCAGCTCGCCAGTCCTTCACTATCTCCTGGAGTTTAATCAAATTCATGTTCACTGAGTCGGTGATGCCATCCAACCATCTCATCCTCTGTCATCATCTTCTCCGCCCACCTTCAATCTTTCCCAGCATCAGGGTCTTTTCCAATGAGTCGGCTCTTTGCATCAGGTGGCCAAAGGATTGGAGCTTCTTCACCCTAAGAAATCCTTTGGATTCTGTGTTTCTAGGTTGAGAAAACTAGAAGAGGGGCCATGCTCTTGGGTAACGCAGGGAGCTGGTGGTCCAGGAATGTTTACAGTCTTGGCACAAACTCCCCAGAGATAAATGAGGGGGCAATTGTGGGTGGGGGAGGAACTCGGGGTGGCTTTGAAAGCAACTTAAAAGGAAGACAGAACAGCCCAGCAGGGCCTCGGGAGCCCTCTGTCGAGGTTTTTATTACGTTATTTTGGCTTTGAAATGGAACTGAAAACTTACTTTAGTCTGGCAAGCCCAGGCCAGAGGGGGTTCTCATCAAAATCCTGGGGGACGACGGTCATCCTGCAAGGGTGGGGGTTCCAGGGAGGAAGCCCTCTGGATGCATGATCCCCTGGACATGTGGCGTCCCCAAGACGGGGTGCACAGACGTGTGCGGGAGGGGACACGGGGACACCAATCAGTTAGTGGGGCCTGACACCCTGATCCAGCCGCATTCACCGGGCCCCGACCCGGGGGAGATTTGGAGTGTAGGGTTTTTTTGAAATAGAAAAAGGGAAAGAAGAAGGAGCATTTTGCATGCAAATGGGCCACTGCCAGAAGAGCCCATTAAAATGTAAAAACTCCACATTCAGCCTGACAAAACGGTGCAAACTGCTGCGTTGGCCAGAGGGGCAGCAATACAGCTCCCGACAAAGGGGCCCGGCCACAATGGGAGCTGAATGGTCTCAGTCAGCGGGTCCCCTCTCGCGTTGCCATGGGGACCCCACCCGGGCTTACCAAAGGTATTTCCTGAGGAGAAAGGCAGTGCACACATGCCCAGGCGGCCCGGCTAATCCTGACAGGAAGCCATCACTATTCAGCAGCCCTGGGGCTTGGGGCCGGGAGTTTTGTTTTGTTTTTATTAAAAAAAAAAAAAAAAAAAAAGATCTCGGGGCTTTTGTGTCGTCCCATCTCGTCACTGTAATTTAGTGCCGAGCCGCCCGCCTGGCCAAAGCCGCAGCCAGGACCCGGAACCCACCCCAAGACCCCCCAAAACTGGCTCCTTGGTTAAGTTGCAGGGCAGGCAGGCGAATCCCTGTGTTTCGTGCAGACCGTCCCCAAAGATGCCGCGATGGGTAACCCAGCATCAGAGTTGAGTCTGGCGTTCTAGCTGATGCATCTTCTTCTCTCCTAGGGACTAGGTCCCTCACCTCCATACCTCCCACCACGAGGAGGAGGACACTCCCGGCTGGGGAGAGGGCTGTAATTACGTGATTAACAAAGGAATGTGCCCAGGAGTAGTTTTTAAGAGAAATCTCCCCTCTTCCTCTGCCCCAGTGTTTACAGAAGCACTCCAGGCAGAAACGCTTCCTCCAAAGGATGCCCGGTACCCTTGGCTGCTCTCCCGCCTGCCTTACCAGGAAGAAAGAGCTGCCCTGGGCCAGGGCAAATTCACCTAAGTCGTGCGGGAAGAAGCATCAGGAGCAAAGGCTGGTCTGCAGCTACTGGGAAGGAAGGTCTCAGCTCCCGGTTCCTAGAAGTTTGTCACCGGCTCATACTTGGCACCAGAGGAATCAGCCTTGGCAGATTCAGGGAAGAGAGCCAACAACACAGCTGGCGGTGGAGACAGAAACTCCTGTGTGACAACTGCCCCCCTTGGACACAGTTTAGGGTAAATTAACATTTCCTGAGCAAACTTGTATGTAGAAGGAGCCGGCCTCCGTGAAGATAACAAAATGAAGGGGGCTGGCCCAGCCAGGCCTGTGGGTTTGCAGAGTTCATGTTCTTGCCTCTAAACCGTCCCCTGCAAAATCTTTTGAGTCTGGCATTTTGATGGGGCAGTGCAGCAGACCCGAGTTCGATCCTAGGGTCGGGAAGATCCCCTGGAGAAGAGAACGGCAACCCACTCGAGTATTCCGGCGTGGAGAAATCCATGGACAGAGGAGCCTGGCAGGCCACAGTCCACAGGCTTGCAAAGAGTTGGACACAACTGAGCAATTAACATCTTCCCTGGTGGCTCAGGCGGTAAAAGCTTCTGCCTACAATGCGGGAGACCTGGGGTTCAATCCCTGGGTCGGGAATATTCCCTGGAGAAGGAAATGGCAACCCACTCCAGTACTCTTGCCTGGAAAATCCCATGGACAGAGAAGCATGGTGGGCTACAATCCACGGGGTCGCAAAGAGTCGCTCACGACTGAACGACTTCACTCACTCACTCGAGCAATTAACACAACACATGCTAGAGTTAAATCGATTGTTTGGGCAGCATTAAGACTGCCTCACCACGGCCCTGGAAGCTTCTAGGGCCATGTTCGGTGGGTCCCATCTTGGGAAAAGAAGCTGGAGAGCCTTGTTCGTTCATGGAAAACTTCCCCTAAAGAATCACACGCCCAGAAAGGACACTTGTGTAGGGATCAGGACACTCGGGTGGGGAACTTCTCCTGCCTTTATTAAACACAATCACGTCCTAAACTCAAAACGAAAGTACCACCAGTCACCAACTGTGACAACACAGAACATCTTCCCCCCAAGCGGTCAGGGAAAGCTGAACTAGCTGAAGAGGGGTGAGTGTGTGTGTGTGTGTGTGTGTGTGTGTGTGAGAGAGTGTGCTGTGAGTGTACGGGGTCCCGCTGCTCCGAGGGGAGCTCAGACCCTCCCACCACTGGCCCAGAGCCCAGGCCTCCCAGCCATGTGTCTGCAGCTGTGACCTGTCAGGCACTTCCTGGTCTGGGTTCTGTAATGGAAAGATCATTAAGAGTGGGGGAGGGACGACGGAGAAGAGGTAACTGGGCAGCTCCCACTCTGCCGGGCTCTGACCTTAGAAGTCCGCTCAGGTTCCTTGAAGAAAAGAATGTAGGCGCCTCCCCCTGCCCCGCCCCCTCCCAGGGCCTCCCCCCCCACCCCAGCTCTGGTTTGGGGAAGGAAGCTCCAGCAGCTGGCTAGGAAAACACTTTGGCTTCCTAAAGTTGCTGATGAATTAGCCGAGGCCACAGCTGTTTCAGCATCTGCCTTTTGCCCTCCCCACCGGACCTCGATGGGTGCTTCAGAGGGCTATCAGTGCCCTTGGGGTCGGCCACCTTCCTTCCCTGGCCAGTCCTGTGGCTGCAATGGTGGGTCTGGGTCATCAGACCCAGCGCAGGATGATCCCAGGGGGAAAGGGACTCTTCATAAAGTCACATTTTTCCCCCCATGTTAAAGAAATGTCCCTTATTTCCCTTATTTTTTACATTGTGAGAATAAAGGTGACAGACATCCTTTATTTATTTACTGGCAGAACTAGAGCAATTGACACACGTGGAGATCTTAGTTCCCCAACCAGGAATCGAACCTACAGCCTGCTGCCTTGGGAACTGGGAGTCCGGGAGTCTTAACCACTGGACCACAAGTGAAGTTTTAAAAGGCAATGGTGTAAAACCTGGTTTAACAGGTGGAGTGTCAGCTGAGAAGGTGAAAAGTTCTGGAGCTGGATGGTGGTGATGGTCTTACAACAATGTGAACGTATTTAATGCCACAGAACTGTACACTTAACAATGGTGAATTTTATAGTAGGTTTATTTTACCATAATAAACAGTATCAGTAGTGGACAATGTTAGTTTTTGTTTCTTTTTTAAAATGTTCTCACATGGCAAAATAAGTTGTCAACCCAAAATATTGGAAGGTGGGGATTTGGCTCATGAAACCTAAAAATCTGGGACGTTTCCATAGATTGGGAGGTAAGAGAGGGTCCAGAGGACCCATGGACATACCATGTATTCATTCTCTCTCTCCACATTCACCACAAAAGTTGACCATTTAGTACTGTTTTCAGAAGTTTGGAAGCTCCAATACTTTGGCCGCCTGATGCGAAAAGCTAGCTCATTGGAAAAGACCCTGATGCTGGGAAAGACTGAGGGCAGTAGGAGATGGGGGTGACAGAGATGAGGGCAGCAGTTGGACGGCATCACTGACTTGATGGACAGGAATTTGAGCAAGCCCCGGGAGATAGTGAAGGACAGGGAAGCCTGGCATGCTGCAAAGAGTTGGACATGACTGAACAACAAGAAGTGTTTTTAGAAACTGAAAGAGCGTGGTTTGGGGATTTTTCTCCCTGAGATGAAATGGCTCTCAGACCAAGCAGGTAGAAGAACCAGGACCAAAGGCTGCCTGGAGGGTCAGTGTCCACAAAGGGGACTCCTGTGCTCAGATGAGCTGGGGGATCTAGAACAATGAGCCTCCTAGAAGAGATCCCCTACTGTGGGCAAGGTTCACATTCCAGGTGTCCTAAGAAATGAGAGCCCCCTTTGAAATCCTTGTCAAAACCACTTAGGCCCAAACTCTGCCTGGGCCCCAGGTGGTTGCAGAAAGAGTACTGGCGTGGAAGTCGCTGGGACTGTGTGACCTAGGCCAAGTCATCCCTCTCTCAGTCTCCCTGTCCTCAACTCTGAGACAGGAAGGCCGACTGGACAAGCTCTAATCAACCCCCGATTGCCCACCCCGGCAGCTCTAACCAACATTCGAAGTTTCAACCAGGCCTTGGGAATTAAGTACCAATCACTGGGTCCCTTTGGTCCCTACCAGCACAGCACTCCCTCTTTGGTGAAGGAAGACAAGAGTGTGTAAGTTACTTTTCCTTAAAAGAGGGGAGGGGATTTCCCTAGTGGTCCAGTGAACTTTCACTCAAGAAATTAAGATCCCACATGCTGAGTCATGCAGCCAAAATAAGACACAAGAATGTAATATACAGCACAGAAAACATAGTCAATATTAAAAAGAAAAAGAAGAAGCATGTGGCCAAAATGAAACAGAAAAGACACACGAATGTAATGTACAGAGCTTCCCCCCACCCTCCCCTCAATGGCTCAGCAGGTAAAGAACCCATTTGCAATGCAGGAGACACAGGTTCGACCCCTTGCTTGGGAAGATCCCCTGGAGAAGGAAATGGCAACCCACTTCAGTATTCTTGTCTGGAGAATTCCATGGACAGAAGAGCTGGGCAGGCTACAGTCCATGGGGTGGCAAAGAGTTGGTCACTGAGTAACTAAGCACCATAAGCATGTAATGTAATGTACAGAAAATAGAGTCAATATTTAAAAAAAAAAAAAAAAAGAATGAAAAAGAAGAGGGGATTCCACTTTGGCCACAGAGTTATGGCCACCAGCACCTTCAATACTTGTCTCTCTTCATCTTTTCCCTCTGGCCCAAGATGTCCCAGAAGAAATCTCAGAACTGAGGGTGCAGGGTAGCTCAGAGACTATGACTTAATAAGCTAGGAACCCAGGTATTCTAGAAGAATTTATCTTTTTGGTTTTTTTTGATGCTCACTGGCTAGGAAAATAAATTTTAAAAATGGACTAGCAGTCAGCGGGTGGTGGTGAAAAACTAACATTATAAAATAAATGCCTCTTCCAAGTGTACCTTTCAGGCATTAAGAGAGGAGGCTTGGGAGAGCAAATAACATGGACTAAAGTTTTGGATGCCAAAGGGAGAATTTCGTTCAGTGGGTTAGTCAAGGAACCTGACTCTTTAAGGTTTAAAAGCTAATTCCTAAAACTGAAGGGAAATAAACCTTAATCCCCAAAGTAAACCCTGAAGTTGGATAATCAAGGGGCAGACATTTCCAAAAGCAAAAGTTCTAATGATGGGAGAGCTGATGACATTCCAATGGCGGTGATAACTGACTTCAAGCCCTAAGCAAAGCAGGAAGGCATTCCTGGAAAAGGGTTTCCTTCCCTCCAGACAGGCTTTCAGACAACTCTCTACTCCTGGTCTTCCTCCCTCCAATACCGCCCCAGCATTCAGACTCGGCCCTCTTTACCCGCCTCGCCTCCCAGTACAGAGGTTAGAGTCACAGGTGCCTATATTAAACAGACCCAAGTCAACTCCAGAGCCTCCATTTATTTTAGCTGTTTAACCTTGGGGAGTGTTCGTTTGACCTCTCTGAGTCAGTTTCCTAAGCATCTACCTTGGAGACTTTTTGAAGTGAGTGAGAATTAAGAGATATCAGAGATTCTCAAAGTGTGATCCCCAGACCAGCAGCAGCCACATCTTTGTGGAACTTGTTAGAACCACCTAGCAGGGGCCCTGTTGCAGGCTCCAGAGCTCCAGGGATGGACTGAGGCATGGGTTTTTAACAAGTCCACCGGGTGATGTCCCTGCAGGGAAAATCTTGAGAAACACTGCATTAGGTGACATAAAGGGCTCAATACGGGGCAGCAGTAACTATTTCTCACCTATTTGCCCGTACCTTTTCATTGAAAAGGATTTCATCCCTATCTTTCCCATTTTTAAATCTGGAAATTGTTGGTATTTTCTCCTTTAGTTTCTTTGCAAAAAAAATTGGGAGTATGGATTTTTTTAAATGGGGGGAGCCCTAGATTTTGTTTTTCAGTATTAATGAATTTATTTGACTGTGCTAGGTCTTAGTTGTTGCACTCAAGATCTTTGATCTTCCTTGCAGCATGTGGGATCTAGTTCCTTGACTAAGGATCAAACCTAGGCCCTCTTCACTGAGGGGAGCTTGGAGTCTTAGCCACTGGACCACCAGGGAAGTCCTAGTGGAATATAGTTGATTTACAATGTTGTGTTAGTTTCTATTGTACAGAAAAGTGAATCAGTTATACATATATACACATGTAGTGGTGGATCAGTTGTGTCCAACTCTTTGACATCCCATGGACCATAGCTGGCCAGGCTCCTTTGTCCATGGAATCTCCAGGCAAGAATACTGGAGTGGGTAGCCATTCCCTTCTCTAGAGGATCTTCTGGACCCAGGGATTGAACTCGGGTTTCCCACATTGCAGGTAGATTCTCTACCATCTGGTCAGGAAGCCCATACACACACACACACACACACACACACACACACACATACACACTCTTTTAGATTCTTTTCCCATTTAGGTCGTTACAGAGTACTGAGTAGAGTTCCCTGTGCTCTACAGAAAGTCCTTATCAGTTGCAAGTATCTTTTTTGAAAAAGAAAATGGATGGTTACTTCCCTATGCGTTCATGCATGCATTCATTTATTCTGGAGTGAACAAAAAATAGAGCAAAACCTCTGCCTTCCTGATATATGTTTGCACACATGTGACCACCCACCAATGGTGGTCAGCTTGTCCTTTCACTTTAGGGAAGAGGCCTTCTCCTGTGGCTTCAGATGTCCTCATAACGTTGGTTTTATGTCCTTATTTGAGGTTGTCTTTGGATGACTCTTCTTCAGTGAGTCACCTACTGTACTGTCCTACGTGGAGTCAGAGCGACACTGGCTGGGGCTGGGCCTGACCCATGGAGGCTGGGGCGGGGGTGCTCTTTGTCCTGGGCGTCCAATCCAGAGGGGCCCCCAAAGGTCATACAGATAGTTACTGAAAGAACTGAAATAGGGGCTTCCCTGGTGGTGTAGTGGTTAAGAATCTGCCTGTCAATGCAGGGGACATGGGTTCGATGCCTGGTTCAGGAAGGTCCTGCCTTCTAAGGAGCAACTAAGCCCGTACGCCGTAACTACTGAAGCCCTTGAGCTCGAGAGTCTGTGTCTGCACAAGGCAAACCCCTGCAATGAGAAGCCCTCGCATCGCAACTAGAGAGTAGCCCCTGCTCACTGCAACTAGAGAAAGCCCAAGGGTAGCAGGAAGACCCAGTGCAGCCAAAAATAAATACATAAATAAAGTTAAAAAAAAAAGAAAGTACTTAACATGGATGTGTATTTCCTATGTTTGGACTAATGAAAAATGTAACTCTTAAGAAACAAAACAGAACTGGAAGAAAATATTTACCAAATAACTTACAATAAATCAGTGTTCTATTCTTGGGGCACACTTCAGACAGAATACCACAAATTAATATATATATGTTGACAATCCTTTCAATTAAGTATATTGTGACTAGTCCAAGTACATTATAATATATATATTTTAAACAATATTACTTTGCTAAATATAAACACTAAGAAAAACAAAATTTCAAGACCCTATCACCTGTGGATTTTTTTTTTTTTGCATTTCTTTATGTTTTAAATATATATACATATATATACTGGTGGGGACTTCCCACGTAGTACTGGTGGTAAAAAAAACCCCTGCAAACCAATGCAAGAGACATAAGAGACATGGGTTCGATCCCTGAGACAGGAAGATCCCCTGGAGGAAGGCATGGCAACCCAATCCAGTAGTCTTGCCTGGAGAATCCCCATGGACAGAGGAGCCTGGCGGGCTACAATCCATGGGGGGGCAAAGAGCTGGACACGACTGAGGTGACTTAGCACACACACACACACACAGAAATACTGGTAGCCTCAAAAGGATACTAGTGCTCAGGCCTGCTGAGCCTTCTAGCCATGTTTATTTTCATCTATCAGACATCGTTGGACCATTTTAGAAGCAATCCAGGTGGTTTATGTGTCCAGACAATACACTATATTCTAGAACAAGTGTGACCAACAAGGAAAACTCAGGTGTGGACTCTGATCCCAGACCTTCGCCAAGCAGGAGGTCTCAGCTACACTGGGAAACGCTGTTTTTGTTCTATTGATTATTCTAGGCTAGGGAACCACTTTGACTGGGGGGACTCACAGACCTGTGAGCAATGCACACCCTCACAGTCAAGAGCAGAAGAATGTCCCACAAGAAATGGCACAAGGCAAGCATCTGCAGCCTTACCCCAAGCACGCACATGTGTGTACCACCCAGAAAGGGAGGTGAAGCCTCCTTCCTGTGAGACAAAGGGGACCGACCTAGCAACATTTAAACTGTAACGCTGGTCTGCCTGAATTTGGGGGAGGAACCCAATTTGATAGAGAGACGTAGTATAAGACACTGGAAAAAAGTTTACTGGAGTCAGACCTACCTGAGCCTGAATTCCACTTTCACCTCCCATCAGCTGTGTGTGTGTGTGTGTGTGTGTGTGTGTGTGTGTGTGTGTGTTAGTAGCTCAGCAGTGTCTGACTCTGTGAGACTGTGGACTGTAGCCGCGCCAGGCTCTTCCTTCCATGGGGTTCTCCATGCAAGAATACTCCAGTGGGCTGCTATTCCCTTCTCTAGGCCCATCAACTCGATGACTTTAGATAAATTACTTAACTCTCTGAACCTCAGTTTCCTCATCTGATTATGGAAATAAAACTCCTGGCCATGGGACTGGTGTAGAGGTAAAAATATGTAAAAGATGCAGAATGTGAAAATGTAATAAACAGTATTTATTAATTACAATTTTTAAAGATCTTAACTGGTATTACCTTTCTGGGGCAGTTTGGTAGAAAGAATGCTAACTATCTTTGGATACACGGACAAATTTATTTGTCAAAGTATGTTCACTTAAGTGCAAACTACTGAAAATAACTTAAATGCCCAATAGTGAGGACTGCATAAATAAATCAGTCTTGTACATCTATACTTCTAAGTAGTTACTTAAGCATGATGAAAACATCTCTGCAAGGCAATAAGTACCTGCTTATGTTACAAACTAGTATATAATGTATACATTACCTGTTTGAAAAGTCATGTTGTATAAATGTAGGGAAAAAACTAAAGAAATAGATTCATTCTTAACAGTGATTATTTTTGGATGGTGGGCATATAAGTTTTTCTCTTTACAAGCTTGTATTTTCTAAATTTTCTATAGTGAACCCAGATTATTTATCAAAATAGTCTTTTTTTTGGTGATATAGACCATTTTTAAAGTCTTTTTTGAATCTGTTACAATATTGAGTCTGTTTTATGTTTTAGTGTTTTGACTGCACGGCATACGGGCTTTTAGCTCCCTGACCAGGGATCAAACACCCACCCCTGCACTGAAAGGCAAAATCCTAACCACTGGCCCACTGAGGAAGTCCCCCAACATCCCTGTTTTAAAAGAGCAATAAAACATTCTTTCTGATTGCACAGAACTTTGCTCTGATGGAGGAAACTGCCGTATAGTAAATAATGTAAGGCAGAGGAAAATCAGTGCTAGACTGAAAGCTATACAAAAAGGAGAGGGGGAAAAAGTGATCTATTTAGAAACAGAGGAGGGTTTCAATAGGGAGATGGCCCTTAAGCTACACCTTAAGCTAAGAGTCGAAATGACAGAGTGGAAGCAGGAAAGACTAGGGATGGACATTTCCAGCTAAGGGACCAGGATAAACAATGGTTGTATATGCATGTGCATGCTGTATTAAATAAGGAAAAGGGAAGCCCTGTTTGGCCAGATGGATGGATGGATGGATGAGAGAGAGGGAAGAAAGGAAGGAGGGACGGGAGAAGGGAAGGAGAAAGAAAATGAGATCAGTAAACAAATGATGAAGAGACCGTTAGCCAGAGGCTAGTTTTTGACCCTGGAGAACACAGAGGAAGGGATAAAGGCTTAAGTTCAACTTTTGTTGTTGATCAAGTATGTGAAGCTTTAGCACTGATGATTTTCAATCTCTTTCCCTGCCCAAACTCATGACCACTAATGTCCAGTCTTCACCGAACTCCTTGACCCTCTTACCCACTTGAGGTTCAACACGCCTACACATCAGAGCCCGGGAAACACAACCGCACTCACGCCAACACTCACCTCCTTTTTTTACACAACCCATCCCAGGAGGCCTGGCCAGGACACAACACGTGGGTTCGCGAAGGAGCACTGAGTTTCTAGCTCCACCCAGGCAACGGTTCTCAGTGCGTGGAACTGATTGGATATAGCCCCATCCTGAGCTCTCCCGTTTGTAAGGAGAAAGCCTTTAAATGAAGGCAGGGGCACCTCGTTTGGCAAGGAGGGCAACGAAGGTCAGTGTGAACCAAGAACAGGACAAGGGTCAGGGTAGGAGCCATGACCAGCCCGCCCTGGGGGCAGCAGGCCATCGTCGCCCCCCTACTTGGCCATCACCAGCTGTGAGTCAGAGCAAGCCCTCAAGTTCAGGAGCAGCCCAAGATCCAGGCAGTTTCTCCTAAGAGGAAACAGTCTGGGACTTCCTCCCGGCCTTAAGAGCCCAGGTTGAGCAGTTGGCTTGCAGCTGAATCACTTGGGGGCCACAGGCTGGGGAGAGGGTGGGCAGAGTGAAGGGAAGTGCATCGAGGCACCTTCTCTCCAGGACAAACAGGGAGGCCCAGGCAGCTGAATCTGGGAGATCGGCAGTGCCAGAAGCAGCTGGACTTTCCTGGTCAGCAGGGAAACAGCTGTCCCACTGCCAGGTTTCGGGAGGCAAGAGGCAAAGGTGGCGTCCACTGGGTGAGCTAGAGCCCCCAGCGGTCCTAGAGGACCGAGGCCCTGCGAAAACAGGGCGCAGCTGCTGGTCAGGCGGTCATGCTCTCTGACCCCGGACCTCGCCCTCCCGGAGCACAACTCCCTGGAACCTACCTCTCCCAAGGCCATCCATCACCGACCCAGACACGAGCTATCACTCACGGGCTGGGCTCTGCTGGCCCGCCTCCCCAGGGACATCCCGGCCCTCTCTCTTCCTCCCGTCCCTGCCCACCCCCTCGCCTCCAGAGGCAGGGTGGTCACAGAAGCCAGGGGGACAGCAGCCTGGCCCGCTTCTCGGTGTGGGCTCCCTCCCTTCCCCTACCCCAGGCCAGGGCTCTGGACAGCCATGTGTTCTTCCCTGAGAAATTCCTCCTCCCTGGCTTCGGGGGGGAGCTGGCCGGCAGAGCAGAAGTGGAAAATCGGTGAAGCTAATGGTGCAGCAATGCGGGAGCCAGAGCCAAGAGCACGGCCCTGGGGTGGCTCTGCCCGGCGTGGTCAGGCGGACCCGTGAGCCCTCCCTGCCTCCCTCACAGCCTCTCCCGACCCCCACCCTCTGCAAAGGCCCGCTCTGGAACACTTGCCACACACCCTTCTCGGGGTACAGGAGCCACCCCTCCTGGGCAGGGGACAGAGCAGATCATCTGGGGAAGTGGGGGTAGCCCGGCGCCCTGCATATTCCCAGGTTCCGAGATCCTCCAGCCTTGTTGGCCAGTGGCTCACCTCGCATTGCCCTCTGCTCCACGGAATGCCACCCGCCTTTTGGCACCGGTGGAAGCTTCCCTTCAATGCCCCCGCAGCCCGTGTGAATCCGAAGCAAACAGGTTCATTTTGCAAAACGGGCTGATGTGGGGAATGGGGTGGGATAGCCACCGGACACACTGGCCCAGTAGGCACGGGTCCTCTGGGGCTGTCTCCTGCAGCTAGGTTGAAATGCATACCGCTTTGGGTCCAGGAGAGCTGGGGGAGCCCCTGGGGAGTTGACTGGGGCGGCCAGGGCCCGGGACTGGACTTGAAGCTGGGGTGATGTCTCCTGCGCCACTCACTGCCTCTCCCACGGGCCCAGGTTTCTGCAGCACACAAAGACAAAGCCTCGCTTTGTGGCGCCCGGCTTCCAGGGGGCTTGCAGCCAGAAATGGAAACGTGCGGCTTTTCCATTAAGGGTAACCTCTCCCCCTTCAACCGGCCACCAGACTCCTTCAAATCTGGGTAGGTGGGAGGAGCTGTAAAACCCCAGCCATTAAATCGTTTATTAGTTGCAGGTTTCTGAGCATGTAGGCAAGTATTTTGAGAGTCTTGTGTTGTACCCTCCACCATGGGCTCTGGGGGTTTTAGGCCAGGTTATTGCTTTGAAAAGGGGGCAGGACCCTACCATCAACTACGTGACAAGTGGTCTTCCAAGAGGTTTTGGATTCGCCCACTTGCTTTTCTCCAAGTCTTATTCTAAAAGAGGGAAAAATACACAGAAACAAGCCTCTTCAAGCTCAAAGTGTCTTTCAAGCCAGTGCTTATCTTTTTAAAGGGGCTTTCTTACTCCTCGGCCCATGACCCTGCTTCGGTCTGCCCTACCACTCCTCCACAAAGCCTGGTCTGAAACTAGCTCAGCCTCTTTAAGATCCCAAACCAGAGAAGGGAAAGGAGAGGGGGAGAAGGAGGGAGGCTGGTTTTCCTGGAACCCTTATTAAATCAACTTTCCAAGGACAGCCAGAAACTTCAGGCCCTCCCCACTCCCCAAGGAGCATTTGCAGACTGGGGGAGGGGCTCTCAAGACACACACACACACACACACACACACACACACACACACACACACACACACACACACACACACACTCTCACTCACAGCAAAGCCTTTCAAAAGGGGAAAAGCTCTCAGTCAGTGGGAGCAGGGTTTGGGGCAGTTTGTTTTAAACTTTTGGGCAAACCTTTTATATACAGTCCAGTCTTTTCTGAGAACAAGAGCGGCATTGTCATTCAATAACCAGCAGTAACACTTTACATTTATGAGATACCTTATAGTTTACAAAGCATGGAGAGAGATTTTCCCTTAGGGTTTTAGACAGTGGGGGCCGTGGTCTGCTATCACCAATCTCAGGTGAGGTAATCATGGGGAGGGCCTGACTCAACCAAGCAGGGACCCTATGTCCATCAAGACGAGTGGATTTCCTACTTCTGTGTCCTAAAGCATTCCAAGTGTGGCCACGAAGCAAGCTCCTTACCACGTGGTGCTTCCCCAGAAAAGGTACCCACAGCTCCCATGTACGTACGGTTCATTGACTATGTCCAGCCAGGGTTCTGAGAGCTTTGCAGACATTCACATCTGATATTCACAAGGACCTCTGGAGTAGATGTTCATTACCAATAAATATTATAGAGTGGCGGGGAGGGACAGCCGACAGGCAACAGTCGGTAAGAAACGGAGCCAAAAATCAAAACCGGGGCAGTCCAGGGGAAACTTCATGCCCACAGTACATAGTACGTGAACATGAACAGTCCAGAGAAAACTTCATGCCCTTAGTACATGAACATAACGTACAAGAACGTTCACAGCAGTTATCGTAATAACAGCCCAAAGTGTGAACAACCCAAACGGCCACCACCAAGTGAAGGGATACACATTCCCAGACAATTCCATTATGAGATATTCTAGAGTCGGCAAAACTAACCTGCAGTGACACCAAGTAGATCCGCCGTTGCCCGAGTCCAGTGGACTGCAAAGGGGGCACGAGGCGAGGTTTGGAGATGATGAAAATGTTTTATGTCTTTTTAACTGAGGGGGTAGTTACACGGGATAATACTATATTTATCAAAACACACCGAACTCTATACTTACGATCAGTGCATTTTACAGAATGTAAGTGATACCTCAGTTAAGCTGATTTTTTAAAACATGGCACTTGTTCTTTCCTTCTTTACCGCCACATCGCCTCCTAACAGCCCCCTCTCCCACCCCCTCCCTCCTGTTCAGGGGAGCGTCCTGACCAAGACATCCAGCCCCCCCCCCCCCCCCCCCCCCCCCCACCCCCCCCCCCCCTCGCCCCAGCTTCCTCTCCCAGGCTGGACACAGCCAGAAGCTTCAAGGACTCTTTCCCCCTGCCCTCCACGCCTTATGCTTGGACCCTTGGACATTCCTTTTCTGTTTACAAGAGCCCAGGCTCGAGATGCTTACTATTCAGTTTCTCCACCCTCCATTCCCGGGCTGCAAAAGGGTTTTTGTTAGAGAAAGTGGAAAACAACAACAACAACAACAACTTTGGGGGTTGAGCATAAACTCATATCCTCAAGCCCCCCCCACCCCTCCTCGTGGCTGCCCATTGCTGTGGCTGACCCACATTTCTACCTGCTCCTCACAAACCTCCCCTCCTGGCTCACCTCCTCTACATTCACCTTGTCTATGTCTCTGAGGCTTCCTTGGTGGCTCAGACAGTAAAGCATCTGCCTGCAATGCGGGAGACCTGGGTTCAATCCTTGGGTTGGGAAGATCCCCTGGAGAAGGGAATGGCAGCCCACTCTAGTACTCTGGCCTGGAAAATCCCAGGGACAGAGGGGCCTGGTGGGCTACAGTCCATGGGGTCGCAAAGAGACGGACACAACTTCTCTTTCTTTCTCTGTCTGTGTCTCTAGTCACCCAGAGTTGACATCCAACCTACTTAAGCCTATGGGTTCTATTTCTATAGTATCTCTGTTATTTTTTCCTTCCTTTACAATCCTCCACCCTAGTTCATCCTCTTTCTCCTGCTAGACATTCAAGACAACCATTTAAGTAACTTGCTTCTGGGACTTTCTAGTGGTTGACTGGTTAAGAATTTGCCTTCCAATGCAGGGAACATGGGTTCAAGGGAACTAAGCCTGCTACAACTAGAAAGGAGCTCGCGTGCTGCAACTAAGACCTGATGCGGCCAAAAAAAAGCAACAGTGGTGGCAGCAGTCGTAACTAACACTAACGCTTTACCAGTAAATGCTTTCAGATAAGCAAACTAAGGCTTAGTGTGTTTGAGTCATTTGTCAGAGCGCGCAACGCCGCTCTTAAGTGGCGGAGCATGACCAGAACCTAGGTCCCTCCGACTTCTTCCTCCTGTCCGTCCAAACTCAACTGCTTGAAAATCTGAAAGCTGGATCATGTCACTTGCGGCTCAAGATTTTTCAAGACTGCCAGTAGCTACCCATTTAAGTATAGTTTCCTCTGCAGGGCATTAAGGCTTCCATTCGCTAGGTCAGTCCAATTTTTCAAGGCATGGTGTCCTCCAACCACCTACTGAGTCATTCTCCGAACGCCTTATACATCCTGCCCCAGCACCCCCAGTGCTGCTCCACCTGGAACACCCCTCATTTTCTCCCCATGCCCTGCCCATCCCTCTACACCATCTCAGATGCTCTCTACTGCCTGCTTCCCTGGCATTCCCACTGCACTTTGTCATAACTCTGCGCTGTGAGGTCTACACACGGTCCCCCTTGAATTTAGCTGCCTTTGTACTTGTCACCCTCTACCTGATGGTGAACTCCCTGTGGGTAGGACTGTCTCCCCCGCCCTACTCAGGGTCTCCAGTATGTTCCAGGTCAGGCCCTACCTTCAGTTCTGTCGTTGAATGCAACAGGTACTTGCTTGCTCCAGCTTCTAGAAAGCCCCCTTCACCCTTCTCCCTCACCCTACATGGGGATAAATACGCTCACTCCTCATCTGTCACTCACACAGGTCCTGGGAGTGAGACTGGTGGCCCTTGACGCGCAGTCACCATGTCACATGCACGCCTGAGCCCTTCACCCACTGCCTGCCAACCTCCTCTGCTTCTGTCATCAGCCGCTGAGTCATAAGCCACACTACCTCTTGGCAGCAGAAATGCCCAAATATTAGTTCTCAAAGACCTTCAAAAGCTGCCAGGTGTGCTGTACCTGTAATCTCCATGGGGTATTTTCACAAGTCCGGAAAAATGCCACCAGCGGTGGGGGCACATCTTTCCTGCAACTAAGAATCCCTCTGAGTTCCCAACCAACTACAAGTCTCTTCCAGCACCCTCGCCCCACAGTGCTGTTCAACATCTCTTTGAAATCCCTCCAGAAGTGTATCCGAAGCAAACCTCTCACCAAGCCTCCAAACAGGGCTTGTGAGACATGATCAAGACAGACAGAATAGCAGGCACACTGCTGTGAGGGCCAACCCTTGTAGAAGACGTGTCTTGGGAACGATGTTTAGAAGCCAGAGGTCTGTATGAAGCTCCCATGTCCCTCCACATCCTCTGTAGACCATCCCAGTTCCAAATCCAAATTCACAGGTCACTCACACCCCACGGAACCGCCCAGGCCCCACTTTAGACACCATCCAGCTTAGGCAGCTGGCTCTTGGGTTCCAAGCAGAAGTTCTTTTTTTCAGGAGGAGAAAAGCATAAACCCACCCTGATAATGTCACCTCCGGCAGATGGATGTCGTCAGCCTTCACAACCCAACCTCTGATGAAGCTGGCTGTATTTACTGGCAGGCCCCAACCAGCTCAGGGGTTTCTCCTGCAGGCCAGGGGCCGTTTGCTCCACCAGGGATGGAGCCTGCCTGGCTGAGCACATGACGTCCGGTCCGGCCCACCCTGCCGCCGAGGGCCGTCCACTGGCCCTCAGCCTGCGTCTTACCTTGCTCCGGCAAGGTAGGGGCCGGCCTGGCAGTGCAGAGTGTGGCTGTGACCAGCACGGCCCAGAAGAGGAGACACTTCCGGCTCCACATCCCAGTTCTGCGGTTAGAAGTTGGTGACCAGGCTCCACACCTCCATGGAGACTCCGTTGTGGGCTTGATCCTCCTTTGCAAGCTGACTCTGGGGAGATTGAAAAAAAAAAAAGAAAGCCTGAAGTTAGGAGGGTCTGAATGGCAGGGGGGAAAACCCAAAGTTAGGAGGGTCTGAACAGTGCGGGGGGTGGTCTCTCACGTCGCCAGGAGGAAAAAAAAAAGAGGAAAACCTGTCACAAGGCCACCCTGCCCAGAAGGTGCCCGAAGCAATCTCTGACTCCTTCCGACACAAAGAAGGGAATTGTTGTCCTGCCCCAACGCTGAATTGGAGGCTGGAGGCCTTAATTAGACCAAGGAGGGCTTTAATTCACTCCAACAACTATTTACTGAGTGTGGACTGTTTCCCATATTGGGAAGATTGTCATCAAGTTCTCCAAGGCAGGAGCTCCAGGATCAGTTGTGCTGGGAAAGCAAAGAGCCTCAGGAAAAGTCTCCCAGAGGGACCTGGGGTACCAATGTGACCTCTCCCAGGATAAGTCTTCACTCCCTCTGCTGCTGCTGCTAAGTCGCTTCAGTCCTGCCCGACTCTGTGTGACCCCATAGATGGCAGCCCACCAGGGTCCTCTGTCCCTGGGATTCTCCAGGTAAGAACACTGGTTCACTCCCTCTAGGGCACAGCAACCCTTCGGTGAGGGGTGAAGAGAGATGAGGAACCACGGAATAAGTCCCCAGACTGAGAGCCAGGTGAGATGCCGACCCTCTCCGGACCTCCACGGCGAGGAGGCTGAAATGAGCCATCTCCAGGGTGCTTTTTGTCCCTAACACTGGATCCATCACGGGGACCTCTGGGATTCCAGCAGCTTTCCCTCAGGGAGACAACACAACTCTCACCGGCTAGTTAAACAGGGCCTCCACGTGGGGCGCCATGAGGTAGGGAGCCGAGAGGCGACAGCACTCGTCCAGCAGAAACGGACCTAGACGCGGGCAAAGGTTGTCGGGAGAAAAAGGTTCTTGGCGAGGCCTGACTCAAAGACGGCTCATGCCAGCCCGGTGACAGGCACGGATGCTGCCCGTTATCCTTCTTGTGTCTGAACGTGTTAGTCTCTCAGTCGTGTCCGACTCTTTGCGACCCCACGGACTGTGGCCCGCCAGGCTCCCCTGTCCATGGGATTCTCCAGGCAAGAACACTGGAGTGGGGTGCCATTTCTTCCTCCAGGGGAATCTTCCTGACCCAGGGATCGAACCCGGGTCTCCCACATTGCAGGCAGATTCTTTACTGTCTGAGCCACCAAGGAAGCCCTTCTCACGTCCAGAGCAGCAACATGTAAAACAGTCCTCCAGGGTCTTCAGGACAATGGTCTTTGCTTCAACCTTTCCTAAATGATAACCCTTCTGGGCACCATTTGGGCTGCAAGGGGGTGACCCTCTCAGTCTTCCAGGTGGCTTTTGTCCTAAATACTCCAGGGAACCATCCGAGTTATTCAGAGAATCCACTTCCCCGGAACATGTCCTCATGTGGTGCTTCAGCCTGGCCTCCCCGGAGCCAGACGGGGCCCCTTGTGAGTGAGTCAGTCCCGGCTGGCAGAAAAACCCCTGGATTCCTGGCCTCGTTCTCAAGTGCCTGCCAGCGCGGAAGATGCAGGCACTGCCTGTGTCCCTCCCAAGGCTTTCCTGAGATGTTTTAATGATTTCAAATCAAACAAAAAGTAAACATTTCTATTCTTCTGAATTTAGGAAACGGACTAGACAAGACAGAATCGAGTAAGTATTTACTGAATACCTAAAACCCGTGCCAAGTGTGGACTAGGTATGATTTTAAACTATAAAACTTCAGTTCTTCTTCACTATGACCTTCGGGGAGGGTGGGAATTATTATTGCCCTTTAAGCAGTGGGGAAACTGAGACTCAAAGAGGTTAAGTGCTTTACCCAGGGTGCAGTGGGGAGGCAGGAGCATGGGGTCTCCATCACCTGGGCTTTCAGAAACCAGAGGGGATGATCAGGTGGTGGTCCAGGGGCTAAGACTCCACGCTTCCAATGCAGGGGACCTGGGTTCAATCCCACATCAGGGAACCAGATCCCATATGCTGCAATTAAGAATTTGCATGGGGACCTCCCTGGTGGTGCATTGATTAACAATCTGCCTTGCAATGCAAGGGACCTGGGTTCATTCCCTTGTCAGGGAACTAAGATCCCACATGCTGCAGAGCAAATAAGCTTTCGAGCTGCAATGAGCCACAGCTAAGATCCGACACAGATTTAAAAAAGAAAAAAAAGAATTGCATGCTGCAACTAAGACCTGGCACAGCCAAATAAATAAATACAAATAAATACATACAAAGAAAATGGAATGATCAAAACTGGCTCTACCAAATGCAAGCTCATTTTCTCCAGAGGGAATTCCCCATGTCTTACAGAAACCATGTAGATAAGGACAGATCCCAGTTGAATCTGGCAATGGGAAAGGCTTTTCTTTTTTTTTTTTCAACAATTTATTAAATGATTTACTTTATATTTGGCTGTGCTGGGTCTTCGTTGCTGCACACGGGCTTTCTCTAGTTGCAGCGAGTGGGGGCCACTCCCGAGGTGCGATATGTGAGCTTCTCATTAGAGCGGCTTTTGTGTCGTAGCACAGCTCTAGGTGCACAAGCTTCAGTAGTTGCAGCATGCGGGCTTGGTAGTGGCTCACAGGCTTAGTTGCTCTGTAACATGCGGAACTTTGATTCTCAATTTCTTGGCTCGAGAGGAAGACCCTTGGAAGCAGCTCCTGTGTGTACCATCTAGGACACAAGATGGGCCTGATCCCCAGCCAGGGATAGAAGTGATGCTGGCCAGAGAACATGCCGAAACCACCTTGCACATCTTGTTACAGCCCGAAGATACACCAAATGGATGCAGGGCAGTCACCAAGAAAGGCATACCTAAGAACCTAAGTAAGTCCCCTGGGAAGGGCCAGACTCAGGAACGAATTAGCTAGTTTTCAAAGGTAGCAGGGAGGCAGGTCCCACCACCACTCCATCACTCTCCCCCCCACCCCACCCCCGCCAACCTCCAAGAGCCTGCCCATCTCCTAGCAGGTGGGATCTGGCTGCTGGCTACCCTCTTTTGGCTCTTCGATCAACACATTTCCAACTAATCTGGCAGCTTCCCTGCAAAAGTCTCTTCCGTTCCTCCCCCTCTGGGCACTGAGTCCCCAGTCTGTAAAACAAAGGATGTTCAGAAAACCCAGCTTCCTGGGCAACCCCTGCTGGAACCAGAAGGTAAGCTGGGTACACATCCCATTGCAGAAAACACAGTGACACAAACCAGTAGTCCACATGCTGTCTGGAACCCTAGGGACTGCCCCCTCCCTCTTCACCTCACCTTCTTTCCATTCTACTAATTAAGGAATTCTTTAAGTCCCTTAGGGACAGTCTCCTTCCTCCACTGCTTGACAGATGTGACCTGTAGCCCCGCAGGTGCACACAGCAGCTGGCCCCATCAGCCTCTCCAGCAGTCTCGCCTCCTGAGACTGGCAGCCCAGCTCTGGCTCTGGGTGCAGAGGTCCTCACTGGGGAGGTGGGGAGGGGGAAAAAGGAGGAGGGGGAGGAAGAGGACGCGTGACATCTCAGTTTTCCCACTTGTCGTCGGAGGGAGCTGAAATATTATAGTTGCCTTGCCTACACCACAGGGGGCGACGAGCCTTAAACCCGCAGCTTGGGTGAAAGGACTTGCTCTCTCCTCTTGAAAACACTAATCAAATGTAAGGAATTATCTATAAACATTGTGCTTTGAGTCACTCCTTGATAGCCCTCTCAGGGGACTTTGCTAATTGGCAACCGGAGGACAGGAACTTCCTGTCTTTGCAAAACCATTTCTCCCTCTCCAGTCTTTCCAAACTCCACACTCTCGACCTCGGGGTCCTGTTCCGTGTGGCCCCTTGTGGCTATGGAACCCTTGAAATGTGGCCAGTGCAAGTCGGGATGTGATGGAAATGAAAAGTACATACTAGAATGTACAGTCTCTCGATGATTTTTTTTTTTAATACCGATTACATGTTCAAATGATATAATGTTTCACATATACAGGGCTAAATCAAATATATTACTGAGATCCAGGTGAATTAATGAAAATGCATTTCACCTGTTCCCTTTTCAAACATGGCCACTTAAAAACTCCGAGATCCCACGCGGCCTGTGTTACACTGTAGGGGACAGGACAGCTCTGAACCTCCAGGGCCTGCCAAGCGCTTCTTCTTTGCCCTTCCTCTATCCTTGGCAGGCCACACTCTCGCATTCCTCTCTCATTCTCCGAGCCCCGCCTCAAACTGCCACGTCTTCGACAAGTCTTTCTTGGGCCTTTTGAGGATCCTCTGAATTTCCAAAAACGTCCACCATAGGGTGGCAAGCTCCTATACAGGAGGATCTGCAGTGGTTTACTCCTTGCTAATACCCTTAGCACCTAACAGTGACACAGCGGATGCTGCTGCATTTGGTAACTGGATGAATAAATGAATGAAACAAAGAAGGGCCAATTGGAAAGAAACTGACAGAGCTGCTCTTGCGGAGAAGAGGTTGATAATGCCAGAGAAAATCATCAGGCGCTCCCTGTTAGCCAGCCAAACTCGATTTCAAAGCATACCAACCCGGACATTTTCTAAACATCTTGATTCCTCAGACTTGAGGAAGTAATGCCAAAACTTTAATCCTTTTAGATGGGAATAAGACTTCTTAACAGAAATGGTTGCTTTTCCCCAAAGTGAGCATTCCCTACTCCCGGCGGAGAGTGGCAGGGCAAATACTCCACAAACATCCGACAACACATACGCAGCTCGGCTTGTGAAATGTGAGTGGGTCCAACGGAAATGCTCATTTAAAAGTTTGAGTCCTTGTAAAAAAGAAGTGCCCAGATGTCCTTGGGAGTGAGGTATGTAAGAAGTGAGTAATAAGAAGAGAAACTCTTAACTGTCCCACCATAATCCAGGTAGCCTTGGCACTGAAGACAGGATGGGCTTGTGGATCACCATATGCTTGGAGGTGTTCACCCAGGTGAGGGCTGTTTTCTTGGAGCCCAAACGTGGCTCCTTGTAGTTCCAAGTGGAATGGTGATGAGAAGGGAATTTCTGTCTCAGGAAGATGCAACCTTAGGGGGAAAAGCAATTCCCCCAGCTCTGGGGGAGCAAGCAATAGCCCAGGTCTGGTTTTTAATCCTCTCTGGAAACCCCAGAATCTTCTCTGAAGCTCTGCATCTGGACTCCCAACAAATCCCGTGGTTGACTCAGACCTTTTACAAAGCTCTTGGGAAGCCAAATGCAAGACCTACTTCCCAAGAGGAAATCAAAACTCTCCAGTGAGGTGAGGCCTTTTCAAAGTAAGATGTTTGAATCACTTACACTGTAGCGCCTTTTCCTCCAGCAGCAACAGGCTGAAACCTTCCTAGCAAGCTCTTAACCACTGCCATTTTGATGAGAGAGATTAAAAGATGGAGGCCTGAAGAAAGTGTTCAGAGGCCGCCAAAGGCCCAAGCTGACAGGAGCAAAGCTCTTATTTTAGGACTCTTTATTTTTTTTTTTTTCAGGCCAAAACAAACAAAAAGCACTCCCCAAACACCCCCAAGCAAACAAAAAGCAGACAACTAAAAGCCAAAGCAGTCCAGCCTGGTCTCGGTGGCTGGAGGCTACCTCCTCCATCCTCAACTCCATCCTCCTGGCCTCTGGAGTCCGCAGGAACAAAGCTGGACCAGACCTAAGTCTGGAGATGTTCCGATCCCCTCCCCCCCCCCCGGGAGGGGCGGGGCCATACCACCTTCCAGGCTCCCTCTCCGTGCCTTCTCCTGCTTTTGGCTTCACTTGCTATTCTAAGGGTGCCTAACGGAACTTTCTCACATCCTCCATGGCCAGGAGCCAAGGAAAAGAAGTACCCAAGGCTGTCTACTTGGGAGCCAAAGAAAATAATGCCCACTCTGGCCCAAATCCCATTCGTGAAAATGCCTCCCCAACGCGCGTTTCTACGGGCACCCTCAGAGCAGACAGCGCGCGGCGCGCACACCGTCCAAGTGGCTCTTCACCCGGATGACCCTCATTAAAAAGCTGACACTCTGCTATGACTAAGAATAAATGCAACAGATATTTCAACGAGCTCGTCACCCGATGCAGTATGCACCCATCACCGGCTGGAGCCGAGCCCCCCGGCAGCCTCCCAGTCTCCAAACACCCTGTACTCCTCCGGGGTAGGGGGCAGGGAGGTCCATGCGAGCGGCCCTGAAGGTCTTCCCAGCTAACTGGGGTGTGTGTGTGGGGGGGGGGGGAGAATACGTAAACAAGTCATTAGGGAGGCAGGCCATCCTCCCTAAGGTCGCTGGGTCTCCCCCTGCAACACCAAGGGCTCCCCCTGGGTCACTGGAAGGAAGGCTGATGACCCAGGCTTGGGGCAGGGTAATTAACCAGACAGAGGCGCGTCCCAAGGGGCCCGGCTACTTAGCTTTTAAACAAGCCTCAGGGAGGAAACCGGGAGCCCGGGCCAATAGTTGGGGGGCGGGGAGGAATGGGGAATGGTCACTTTCTGCCCCACAGTCTCAAGGCTAAGGTTCTACAATTTAGATGGCTTTCCAAAAAAAGCGCAGGGCCGGAGGTGCAGAGGATAGAGCGCCATCTGCGGAGGAAACAGTCACCTTAATTACCATGTCTAGAGAAAGTGCGATTTCATTACAGCCTCCAAACGACCGCCCAAAGGAGGAAACCAGAGAAGTGTTTTCAATTTGAAAGAGGCTGGAGAGGAGAGGGTGAGAGACCAACTCTTCCCACCCTCTCGCAACTTTGGAATCAGAAAGCGCTTTCCTGCTTCAAAGGGCAGAACCAAAAAACCCTCAACAGGCCTACCCCTTTCAAACCTGCGGCCGGCGCGGACTTGGTAAAACGCCCCGCTTTAGCCTCCAAGAGCGGCCGCCCAAAGAAAGAACTCCTTCAAAACACCGAGGGAGCCACAGCCCGGGCCCCCCCTCCCACGCCCTGCGCCCCAGGCTCGCTCCAGGGAGGGTGGAAAAGGGGACGCGTGACGCCACCGCCGGGCGGCCCGAGACCCGGCGGCGGGCTCCGGACAGGGTTAGATGCTCCGGCCGCTCGGCTCTAACTGAAAAGGGAGGAGGCTGCAATGCTCCGGTTCCAGAAACTTCTGTCAGGGCCAGTTCTGGGTCAGACCGATGGCCAAAGAGGCCACCACTTATCAAATGAGATGTTGTCACCCCCTAAACCTTGGCCCACTCGCCGGCGATGCCTCTTTCCCGTAGGAGCCAGAAAGCGCCAGCACAGCCTAAGTACCCTGGCATCCAGGGTAACTTATTTTCTCTCTCAGTCCCAGCGCCTCGTCCCCGAGTGTTAAGAAAAAATCGTAAAGAGCGAAGTGGTAAGGACAACTTGTAGAATCCCAGTTTTGATCCGGGGGAGTGGGCAGGGAGGAACAGGGACGTTCAAGCCGCTGTGGTGTACCCGGGTGGGGTGAAACGGAACCAGATGCAACAGCTACATCTGGAAAATGGGGGGGGGGATGGTGGTGGTGAGGTGGGGGGAGACACCGCGGAAACTTTGAACAGGGCAAAGCCTCTGGGTCCAGACAAGAGGTGCAGGTTTCACCGCTCCCCAACATCCTCGCCCCCCCCCCCGCCCCCGGTCCCCAGCCAGAGGCATCTGACTGCTTTCCTAGGATCTGGGTTAAATGATTCCATTTACAACGTCAATAAATTCCTCTGCAAACGAAGGTTCCAGCCCCTTTCTTCTCCTCACCCCAGACATAGCGGGAAAGGGGAGCGGGAAGGGGACAGAGGGTTCTGGGCCCGCGAAGCAACAAGCATCGGGGACGAGCGAACCGCACCGGACAAAACCCTCATCCCTTCCCCCACCTCCTCGAACCAGATAGGAACTGACCAATCCCCTCCCCCCGACCCCGTAATGGGGCTTAACCTCACCCGCTGGGCGCCCTCCCCTTCCCCAAACTTCCGACCCTTTCAGAGAGGGACTAAGTCGGAGATCAGCGACTCTGGAAAAAGGGAATTCCTTTCTCGCTCTTCGCTGAAGCAGCTTCAGCCATTTGGTGACGACACCCCCCTTTAAAACCGACTGGAAGAGAAGTGAACAGACCCCTCCACTTTCTTCCCCCTTCAGGCACCCAGCCGCCCACCCGCCCGTGGGCCGTACCCCAGACTTTCCCGGAGATGTAAAAGGATTTAGGAAGACCCCGGATTTTTTTCTTTTTTAGCGTTCCACCCAAAGCTACCTGCTGGATCGGGGAGACTCCCCATGGGTGGACTAAAAGAAGATGGTGTGGAATGCAACACACACATACACTACCTCGCTGCCCACCGCCGCCGCTTCCCCAGGCCCAGGAAACCCAGGGCCGCCGCTGCCTCGGCCCCGGGCCCTGTCCCTCCCGGGACTCACCGCGGAGCCGCCGCCGCCTCGCCAGCTCCCCGGCGCGAGTTGGCGGAAAAGTTGGGCGGCGGGACGGGCGCGGGGAGGGGGCGCAGAAGGCGACGCGAGCGGAGAGAAGGGAGGGGAGACAAAAGGGGGGCGCCGGGCGTTGGGCAGCGAGCCGGGGGTGGAGAGGGGCGGGTAACGAGCGGAGGGAGGCGCCGGACCCGACTGCGCTGCGGCGGGGAGAGCGCGCGGCCGGGAGGCTCCGGCGCCGAGGGGCCGCCCGGGACGCCGAGCCCGCCCCGGATCCGGGGGCGCCGCGGCTCTTACCTCACTCGGCGCTGCGGTTCCGCCTCAGGAGAGTCCGCCGTGGCTCGTGCGGGCGGGCGGGCGCCCGCGTCCCAGGCTCCGGCCCGCCGCCCCCGGGCTCCGCTCGGGTCCTGGCGGGGCCGCGAGAGTCCCCGCGGCCGGCGCTCGACTCCCGGTGGCGCTCGGGGCTCGGCGCCTCCAGCCCGGGCGGGAACAATGGAGCCGAAGCTGGTGCCCCGGAGGCGGGGCGGGGGGAGGGCTCCCGTCCGCCGCCCGGGGTCTCCAGACCCTGTGGCCCCCCCCTCTCCAGCACCGGGCGGCGGCCCTCAGGCTTCTGGCAGCCCCGGCTCCATCGCCCGGCGGGGGCCCCGGCGCCGCGGCGTGCCCGACTGCCGCCCTGGTCCCCTGCGCCCCGCGGGGCGCCCCTCGGACCGGAGAAAAGTCCTCGGGCTCCGCCGCTCTTCCAGCTGCGGCGCGCGCTCTCGGCCGGGGAAGGCGAGGTCGCCGCAATGCGCTAAGCGGAGTCTCGGGGCTGTCCGCACGTCGCCGCCCAGCTGCGGGCACAGCCCGGGCTCCTCTGCGCGCTGCGGCTGGACCAGAGTTCGGGCTCCCGCGCCGCGCCGCCGCCGCAGTCGAGGCCGCCGCGCCAGTGCCCGCAGGAGCGCTCCGAGCGCTATGCGCCGGCAGGGCGCGAGGGCTCCCTCCCTCACTCCCACCCCGCGCTGGTCCCACCTCCTCCTCCTCCCCCTGCCGCTGCCTGCTGGGCCTTGTAGTTCTGAGCCGAGGGCCCCCGAGAAGCGGGGAGCGGGCAGAGTCGCCCGGCGCTCCGCTGCTCCTTTGCCTCGGTCTGGCCTCCTTTGGCGCGCGTGCCCGCCCCTCCATCTGAGCCCCTCCAGGAGGGCGCACCAATTTCCGGCCGTGGACCGATGAGCAGTTGGAGGGATGGAGATGAGACCCTGTAGCCCTCAGGTTGCACGTGGTAGCACTTTGGACTCTGACCGTGCACCTTGGGGAAACGATGTTCTTGCTCTGTATCTCAGTTTTCATATCTGTAAAAGGGGATAGCAAAGTGATCAAACCAGTCAATCCCAAAGGTCAGTTCAGTTCAGTCGCTCAGCCCTATCCGACTCTTTGCGACCCCATGGACTGCAGCACGCCAGGCTTCCCTGTCCATCACCAACTCCCCGAGCTTGCTCAAACTCATGTCCATTGAGTCAGTGATGCTATCCAACCATCTCATCCTCTGTCGTCCCCTTCTCCTCCTGCCTTCAATCTTTCCCAGCTTCAGGCTCTTTTCCAATGAGTCAGTTCTTCGCCTCAGGTGGCCAAAGTATTCGAGCTTCAGCTTCAACATCAGTCCTTCCAATGAACACCCAGAACTGATCTTCTTTATGATGGACTGGTTGGATCTCCTTGCAGTCCCTTGCAGACTCTCAAGAGTCTTCTCCAACACCACAGTTCAAAAGCATCAATTCTTCGGTGCTCAGCTTTCTTTCAAAGAAAGCAATGGCTCCCTCCAGTACTCTTGCCTGGAAAACCCCATGGACGGAGAAGCCTGGTAGGATGCAGTCCATGGGGTCCCGAAGAGTCAGGACACGACTGAGCAATTTCACTTTCACTTTTCACTTTCATGCATTGGAGAAGGAAATGGCAACCCACTCCAGTGTTCTTGCCTGGAGAATCCCAAGGACGGGGGAGCCTGGTGGGCTGCTGTCTATGGGGTCGCACAGAGTCAGACATGACTGAAGCGACTTTAGCAGCAGCAGCAGCAGCAGCAGCTTGATGACCCAACTCTCACATCCATACATGACTACTGGGAAAACCATAGCTTTGACTAGATGGGCCTTTGTTGGCAAAGTAATATCTCTGCTTTTTAATATGCTCTCTAGGTTGGGCATAACTTTTCTTCCAAGGAGCAAGTGTCTTTTGATTTCATGGCTGCAGTCACCATCTGCAGTAATTTTGGCACCCAAGAGACCAACCCTAAACATTCACTGGAAGGACTGATGGTGAAGCTCCAATACTTTGGCCACCTGATGCAAACAGCTGACTCGTTGGAAAAGACCCTGATGCTGGGAAAGATTGAAGACAGGAGGAGAAAGCGGAGACAGAGGATGAGATGGTTGGATGGCATCACTGACTCAGTGGACTTGAGTTTGAGCAAACTCTGGAAGATAGTGAAGGAGCGGGAAGCCCCTTGTGCTTGGGGTCACAAGGAGTCAGAGACAACTTAGCCATTGAACAACAAAAAGGGGAACAATAGCACTTTCCATATAGAGTTGAGGATTAAATGAGGGCCTGCCACAGAGTTACTGAGCAAAGTCAAACTGCTTTTATTCATGAGAAGTTTGATGGCTCCTCAGACACTTCTCTTCCATCTCACTTTTCCAAACACCTGGCCTAGGTTTTGTGATCCAAGGGTGCTGAGTCTTGTCAGTTCTGCAGCACCATTCTCGGCCTCCGGAAGTCTTCAGTCTGCAGCGAGTGTTTCAGAAGCCAAGAGTGAGAGGAGCTGAGAGGTGTTGATTTGGAAATTGATCAAAGCCCACCCAGCACACACTCCAGTACTCTATGGAACTCGAGGGAAAGTGGCTAAAGTGCCCTTTCCCCCGGGTCCTTCTGCAGGCTGGTATAATCTAGTGGTTCACTGATCCAAATGGACATCAGTCCTCCCAAAAACTTCTCAAAAATATAAATTCCTGGACCTGCTCAGACTTGAGAGACCAGGCTGTCCCAGGAAGGAGCAAAGAGTTTATATTTTTCTGTTGCTCCCATGGTGTCAGGTAGGGGCCCACTGGCAGGTGAGAAGTGTGCCACCCTGATATGATAGATACCTTCTTTCTGGCCCACTACTTAAGAACTTTGATTTTGGATAAGTCATGCATTTGAAAGAAATCAAGACCTGTTTACATGTTTTCCCTCGGTTGGCTGGGGCCCCCTCACAAGGTTGTCACCAGAATCAAATAAAATAATGGATGTCAGTGCACTCAAAGAGTTACTTTTGATATAAATAAAGTTGCTGGGTAAGTTACTGGTAGGGCCTGTTCCCTCATCCTCACCTCATTGAAACCCACAAGGTTGTGGAAGCTCAAAACTAAACAAGACAGTCCCCACCCCTGACATTTAAGGACAGTATCTCCAAGTTATTTCTTTTCTTTAATGGCTGTGCTGTGTGGTTTGTAGGACCTGGTGGCGTTCCCCCACCAGGGATGGAATCCAGGTCCTAGAAGTGAAAGCACCAGGTCCTTACCACTGGGCTGCCAGGAAATTCCCTCCAAGTGAGTTTTTATTGGACCAGCTGGTGAAAAATAGTGACTGCCATAGTGTTGTTCACATAGTAGGAGCTCAGTACATGTTTATGGACTGACTGACCAGTAAATAAATACATATTTACAAATGAATGAAAAAACGGTAAATTGAATACAAAGCAAGAGTGTACATATTTGTGGAATAAATAAACTTCAGTCATCAATTTTTTTATTATTCTTTTTAGGTTTTACATTTAGGCCCATGAACCATTTTGAGTTGATTTTTGTAAACTGTGCAAGGCACGGTCAGTTGTTGCTGTGTATTTTATATAGAGGTATTCAAGTTTTCCAGCACCGTGTGTTACTCTGTACCATGTAGATTGCTGGATCGTAGTACTGTGACCTGGAATGGAACCAGTGGCTCCTGCATTGGAAGGTGGAGTCTTCACCACTGGACCACAGGGAAGTCCCAGTTGTTGTTTATAGAGTTATCCCCTCTGTAAGCTTCTCTCTCCACCTTTCAACCCTTCTGCTCCTGATTAGGTTCTATTCATTGGAAGGACTGATGCTGAAGCTGAAGCTCCAATACTTGGGCCACCTGATGTGAAGAACTGACTCATTGGAAAAGACTCTGATGATGGGAAAGACTGAAGGCAGGAGGAGAAGGGGATGACAGAGGATGAGATGGTTGGATGGTATCACCGACTCAATGGACACGAGTTTGAGCAAGCTTGGGGAGATGGGGAAAGACAGGGAAGCCTGGCATGCTGCAGTCTGTGAGGTGGCAAAGATTGAACACAACTTGTCGACTGAACAACAAGACAAGTTGCCCATAGATTAGGCCTCTTCATTTTCTTTCTTTATAAATTTTTATGTATTTATTTTTGGCTTCCCTGGATCTTCACTGCTTTGTGCATGCTTTCTCTAGTTTCGGAGAGTGGGGGCTACTGTTCCTTGCGGTCTGGGGTCTTCTCGTTGCTGTGGATTCCCTTGTTACGGAGCACAGGCTCTAAGCATGCTGGCTTCATAGTTGTAGCGTGTGCGCTCTGCTGCTCCATGGTGTGTGGAATCTTCCCAGGCCAGGGATCAAACCCATGCCCCCTGCACTGTTGGGTTGATTATTATCCACTGTGCCACCAGAGACCTCCACCACCTTCATTTTAATCCTACTCATTCCAGGCCTGTAAGAAGGCCAGACTCACATTCCTCCCCCTAGGAGGTGCCTTCCTAGCGAATCTCTCTCTGAGTCCCTGGGACCCCTACTGACCTTCTGGTATAGCCCACTGATTTGATACTTAACAAAACTCGTAGCTCAGTCAATAATGAGTCTGCCTGCAATGCAGGAGACCCAGGTTCAATTCCTGGGTGGGGAAGATCCCCTGGAGAAGGACATGGCAACCCACTCCAGTATTCTTGCCTGGAGAATCCCAAGGACAGAGGAGCCTGGAAGGCTCCAATCTATGGGGTCACAAAAGTCAGACATGACTGAATGTCTAAGCACACATTACTTTGTTAGCTGTCATTTTTACTCTTTCTTCTAACCAGCTCCGGAACTGTCTTAGGGCCTAGTTCCCATCTTGTATGTGACCTAGCTCGGGATTCTTCCCAGGACGTGTTTCATTATATTGTTGATGAACTTGATTACCAACCTGGGTGACCAAACAAGGTAATACAGTTGGAAAGGGTATGATTGGGAAGATAAGACAGTCCAGCGACTGTTTTCACACTTTGTTACTGCAAGAGATCACACTTCTTCTTTCTGATTCTTCTAAAACAGGCAGTTTTCTAGTCTTTTTAATTTTTTGACCCTAAGGTATGTGGTCTTATCTCCCTGACTAGGGATTGAACTCGAACCCCCTGCTTTGGAAAGCAAAGTCTTAACCACTGGACCACTGGGGAGGTCCCAACAGGGTTTTATTTATTTATTGTTTAATCTAGCCCTTTTGCCTTCTGATTTGGAAGCATTTTACAGGTATCTTGAACCCCACAGATGACGCTAAAGAATGTGTCCTTGATTTGAACAGAAAATGTTCAAATGCTTCGATGATGTTTTGATGCTGGTCTGTTTGTTGTTGAGTGACATCAACCTGGGGTTGAGGAAATGTCTCTGCAGGTGTAGCAAGAAACCAAAATGAAAGCAAGTGGTCAACTTGGTAGTTCTCATTCCCCAAGTTCTCAGGGAAACAGCCAAAGACAGCAAGGGGAAGGTGAGAAACCTGGGCAAGGAATGAATGAACAGGCCGTCCACAGACCTCAGATGAGGCTCCTGAGTCATGCGAGGCCATGGCTTCTTTCCTCCCAGCCCAGCTCCCCTTGGGCACTGCTGCTCCCCTTCCTCTTCCTGAAAGGGGGACCCTCCACTGGAGGATCGGGCCCCAGGCCAGTGAAGGGAGCGCCTCCACAGGGCGGCCCCAGCCTCTCAGGGCAGAGTGAGGGTCAGACCGCTACTCTGCTTCTCCTCCTGCTCTGGGGACTCCTGGCACCTTGCCTCTCCACACAGAAATGTAATCATCCCTCTGAGATAACAAAGAGCTGGGAGGGTCGGGGAGGATCTGTAGTTCCCTTGCCCTGCCAGCTAGATGTCTGGTGGGGGGGTGCAGAGGGGGACAAAGGCCTGCACTGGCTCCAGGACCTGATAACCAGCTGGGGACCTGTTGCCTCCTGTGTCTATAGGAGGAGGTGAGTGGTGCTGAATGAAACCAGCGAAACGGAGCTCTCCCCAAAGCCCGATCCGGTGTCTTTGTTTGGGAACACCGCAGAAAAGCCCTTCTCTCCTCCTCCAGAGTCCTCAGACCTCTTCCATGAGAAGGCAGGCCCTCCCCTCCCCAGGGCTCCCCTGCTCCATCTGAGTCTAGTTATTTTAGGGCTCAGCTGTTCCTCCAGATATGAGGACCCTTGCTCCTCTGGCGTGGCCCTGCAGAGTTGACACCTCCCTGTTGTGGAAGAGTGTGGAGGGGGAGGCTAGCAAAGTCCAGGACCAGCAGGGCAGGAGGGCTGGAGAGCAGCTCTAGCCAGCTCTGGGGGTCCCTCAGAAGTGGAGGGGATTGGCAGAGGCTGGACTGGTTGCAGGAGAGCAGCCTCAGGAGGAATGAACCGTCTGGATTTCTCCTTCCACGGTGGAGGTTCACAGGTCCCTGGGAGCAGGTGGGCCGCCCAGCCTTTTGCCCCAGGCTCCTGGAGTTAGGGAGCAGCAGTCAGTTACCATCTGGCTGCCATTTGGTGACCCCTGGCTGTTCACAGCACAGCTTCAGCATATCGGGGAAGGGAGGGTCTTGTTTGGCTTGGTGTTTCTGTAAATAACATTTCACTCTCTCCCGACCAACTGAGAGTGGGAAAGGGAGGTCTCAGATTCTCTGGCCTGAGAGCAACATTTATCCTCTGAGCGTTGGGGCAGGATGGGGACTGGGTGGGGGGGGGAGCATCTCCTGTGTCAGGCACTGTGCTGGGCACAATGGTTCTGAAGAATGTACAAGATGAGGGTGAGCTCACCCCCAGAGATGAGCCTCTGGGAGCTGACAGTCTTGTCAGGGAGTCAGGGGCACCTGCTGAGTATCTAGGGAGGAGGTGGCTCAGGGGAAGTAACAATGCCTGAATCTTGAAAGCTGAAGGCATGAGAAACTTACAAGCCCATGTGGGATTCCGGAGGAAGGCAAGATGGGAGAGTGCGTGCATGTCGGGGTGCTGAAGCTTCTGAATTGGCTTGCTCTGGAGAGGTGAGCTCAGTGCTGGGCACAGAACAAATGCTCCATAAATGCTAACCTTGCTCTTCCATTTTAGCCTGGGATCACCTCTTTGGGAGTCCTTTTTTCAGATGTCTTTGTGGTGGCACTATCCAATCACCACCACCCTCAGATCCTCTGTCCAAGATCTGCAGTAAAGGATATATTTTTTCCCACTAATCTCCTCCTTCCTTGCTGACCCCATCAAGATAAGCAGCCCCTTTTGTTACAGATTTAACCGTGAAACAAGATGAAAATAACAAGAACACATATGGAGAAGCTAACAAGGCTTATAAAACCTCCACGATTGTAACAGCCGTGGTCCCTGGTCTAGGTTTCAGATCCCCTCCAGAATGCTCATGGCAAACCAGCTGGCCTTTTGTCCTCTGCTTTTCTTCAGAGCTCCCTGAACTATCCCCTCTTTCTGACCCCAAGTTATAAACCCTCTCCTAGTAAAAGCCTCCCATCCAAACCACGGTGCTGGGGAGCTGAGAGGTGACAGAGGTGGCAGTGGCCGAAAAGTAGACATTTGCATTTCTGAGGACTCCCCAGGAGTAGAGAACCCAGTTCCTGAGGCTTCTGCCCTGCCCAGGGACAAAGATCAAAGATGCAGGGTTAGACTGGGATACACCTTTGAAGTGGATTCCATCCAAGGTATGCTAACAGAGTTGCAGATGACTTCTCCTGGGTTGTTAAGAACTTTTGGTGATATCAAGCGGGGTCAGAGAGGAAAAGAATTTAAAAATAGACAGTGTTAGGTTAGGAGAGCTAGGCATGCATCTTAAAAGATGGAGAGATGAAGGTGTCCGTGAGGGTGTGGGAAAAGGGACACCCCAAATGCTTGTTGGTGAGAGTGCTGAGGGTATAGCCTCCTTGGGGACCATGTCATAATATTTATCAATGTTTAAAAGGTTCATACCTCACATACTGTTTGACCCAAAAATTCTTTGAGAAATTCAAGATATGGATGTCCTCGTATACGTGTAGAAAGACTGTGTATATAGTATATATTAATATAGAGATAATGTGTATATAAAAAGGCTATGTATATAATACATGGATATAGATACGTTTATATAATGTATATGACAATCAATGCAACATTGTGGCTGCAAAACACCATACAGACTCATCCATAGGGCACTTGGTGAAATAAGTCGTGGTCTATAAATGCAAAATTGTGCATTTATTAAAAGGAATATGATAGATCTATATGGAAGGGAAAGAGCAAGAAGCTTTGGACTGTATATATAACAGATCACTTGTTTAAGAAAAGAAGAGGGGCACACACACCCTTACATGGGCAGACACCTGCCTCCTGCTAAGTCGCTTCAGTTGTGTCTGACTCTTTGCGACCCCATGGACTGTAGCCTGCCAGGATGCTTTGTCCATGGGATTCTCCAGCCAAGAAAACTGGTGTCAGCTGCCATGCCCTCCTCCAGGGAATCTTTCTGACCCAGGGATCAAACCACTGTCTCTTGCATTGGAGGCAGATTGTTTATTGCTGAGCCACTGGGAAGCGTGTATGCAGATACCTACATATGTGTGTATTTATCTAATTGTAGATTACCTGGAAGGAAACACATACACAACAGGTGAATTGAATGTCTAGGGTGTCAGGGGTGGGAAAGGGCCCTTCAGACTACCCTTTGGGACATTATAAAAATTTCATCCTGTGCCTATATTTTTTCCCTCTAGTTGAATGTCATTACTGAAAACAAAGTTCTATGAACTAAACTGTTATTAGCGGTTTCTTTTGCAATGTGGTTATATGTCGCTTATGTTGTTTGTTTGCATAACCTTTCTATCATTTGAAGTTTGGGAAGGAGCTTGTCTATAGAGTGGTCTCTACAGTTGAGCAGGCTGAGTGCTGGGTGTGTGTTTCAGGGACTAAAATTTCTGTGCGCTTTTCTGCTTACCTCTGTCCAGGAAAGGTGGCACCGTCTTTGGCCTCTGATCATGTACTCCTTTTATGATCAGCAATAGAATAAAGTAACGATGATATGATGACGGTATGTGTGGTAAAAGGAAATGTGCACGGAGTGCTAAGACTTTATCATCAGTAATCACGGAGACGCATCCCACCAATGCACGTCCACGGGGACAGCATTTAAGTGGCCACTTTCAGGCCTTCGCAGATGCACCCATTCTTTCTTTCACAGTGACCACAACCCCAACCACTCTGCAGAATGGCCCCCGATCTGAAGAGAGAGAGGGAGAACGTGAAAGCTGATTTCTGAAATAGCAGATGATTATTAACAGCACACTGGAATCAGGGAGGGCTGCAGACCCCTCCCATCATGAGTCGTTCCTGAAACCAGCTCTCCTCTGAACAGCCAGTGCTGGGCCCCAGCGCGGGGTGCTGGGGTGCAGGGTAGGGAGGCTCTTGCTGAGTCAGAAGCAGGGCCCTCTCCTGCTGTGCCCTGTAGCCCATGAGTGGCTTCTGTGAGCAGTCCAAGGCGGGGGAGTCAGCTGAGTGACCTGGGGTGGACTTCTGAGACCTTACAAGGAAACCGTCTGGATGAGAGTTCAGTCTTACGGGAAGTTTCTCGCCAAAGCAAGGCAAAGGCTAATAATTCACTGTTATTCCCAAAGTCACTTGTTTGACTGTTATAGGTTTCTAAGCAGGTGAGCTTATTTTCTAAGAAGTGTATAGGAAATGCAAATAACTGCGTTAGGGTTGATGTCTCTGCCTAAGCCTTTTCTTAAAAAAAAAAAAAAATGTTTTGCTTGGCATCCCCAAGAGCTAATAGTTAATGAATGCTTGCCAGGCAGGCACCTTGCTAAATGCTTTTACATTTGCTAAGTGAGGTCATTACTTTTAAATCCCACAACAATGAGAGAGGGACGACTGTTAGCTCCCATTTCATGGATGAGAAAACTGAGGCTTGGCAGGGCTAACTCGACCCACAGATGGTGAGATAAGGAGGTGATTCTGCAGGTCCAGACAGTCTGACTCCAGAACCTTCACTGCCAGCCTTTCACCTGAGGAAAAGAAACTGCTCTTGATTTAGCAATATCTACAGAAGGGAATTTAAAACCGTTGTTGCTTTAAAGATTCAATTATTTTTTTTTAAAAAAAAGTTTAAACCACACCAAACAGAATTGTCACAGTTTGAGTGTGTATTTTAAAGAGAACTTGTTACTAGTCTGCTTGAATCAATCAATATTAGAGTCATTTTTTTTCCCCCTAAAACAGTTCTGCCTTCTGGGATCTTGTGAGTGTGTGTGGCACGGGTAGAGAGTTGAGTGGCAGGGAGAAAAAAGAACTGAAATCTGGCATCTGTGAGCCCAAGCGTCAGCATCTCTTAGGGGTGTCACTAGGTTTCAGAATTACTCTGCTTGAGTTCAGCTCATCCTGTTGGAGATGTTGTTCAGGAATTTTGTGGTGAAGTTGAAGCGAGGGCTTGGGAAAACATGGAAGGCATTTTTCAAGAGACTCAATCAGCCAGCGCAGAAACTGTATTTTAAGTAACCATATCTCTGTTATGAATAGGCCCACAGAGAATTGAAATGGAAAGAATCTTTCAAATCAAATGTGCTTTCTGCTAGGTATGTTTCAAGTTTATTTTTCATTTTAATCTTTTTCCATGCCCCTACCCGCTTATAATTCCATCTCCTTCTGCCTTTCAAAGTTTTCAGAAGAAGAACACGCGGTGGTATTTTGATTAGAGAGATGGCTTGGTCTTTGACTTAGTTGCCTGTAGGAATGCTCACCACGAATTCTTGTTTGGCCTGGTGTTTTGTCACCTCTGTAGAAGATCCCAGAAGCATATCCCTGGCCCCACAGCCTGCCTTCCCAAGAGTATGTATGATTCGGGCCACTAGTTGCCCAAATGAGAGCTGCAGTGGGTAGTACGATTCCAAGCCCAGGTCTTCAGTGCAGTAAATCTTATGAAAACAGTCAGGGGAGAAAATTTGTTATGGCAAAAAGTGAATGTAGGGGTGAAGGAAGAGAACCGTGAGGAAGACAAGTACCCAACTCAGATGGCTCATCCCTGTGTGTCACTGAGCTGGACCCTCCAATGGGAGGGCCACCCTCCGTGGCAGCATCTTGGCGATTGGCTCTGTTGCTGCAAAGTCCTCCCTTAATGACTTAATGGAGACTCAGGGAGCCTGGCCACTGGGGCTCATCTCTGCAATTTCTTCCTTCCTGCATTTTTATTGAAGCTCCGGGAACAGAGCCAGGACATTTGATGATGTTTGTTTCTGCAGATCCTCCACTCCCTTTTTTTGCCTTACAGATCAGATTATCGTGTGTTGGTGGCAGCAAAAAAAAAAAAAAAAACAAGAGTATTGATGACAGGTAGAGAATTGCTGGGAACAATTGCAGGCATAGGGAACGCACACCCGGCTTGATCCAGATGGCGGGGTAGGTCATGTCGCCCCTGCCCGGGGTGAAGGTGCTTTGTCCTAGGACTGGTGATCGGTCGGGCCCTCCTCCTGCCCTCCTTTTCTTGTTTCTGCTTCAAGTGGCCTTTTACTGAAACTTTAAAGCGCGTTGGAAGATCTAAATGAGACTTTCTCTAGGCTTAATCAAAAATACAGGATAACCAGAGAGGGACCTCCTAGCCTTTTGCTTTAATAAATTTCCAATATTCCCCTGGGGTGAGGTAAGCATTGGTGGGTCTGGCATACAAATATTTTGTGTGTGTGTCACCTTGACAAGGTCAGCAGCCTTTCTGGGCCTCAACTGTAAAATGGATAAATAGGGTCATGAAGATGTTAAAAAAAAAAAGCCAAAACAATCCATCTAAGGCCCCGCAGATGGTGCCTGACACTGTAGTATTTGCTCATTAAATGTGGCCTGGCTTTACCTAAGTTACCGGCAGCACCAAGGGGCAAAGTTCTAGCTTAAAATCCATTCACTGGTGGTAGGAGGCGGGGGGATCAGGCTGGCTAGCCCACTTGGCGATGCTAAAGCTTCACCCAGATTGATCCCAGTTCGGATCTAAAGAGGCAAGAGACTTGCTGAGCCCTTTGCCCCACTCCACTCCCCACTTTTTATATTTTTTGGCCACACCACATGGCATGTGGGATCTTGTTTCACCCCAACCAGGGATCGAACCCCTGCCCCTTGCATTGGCAGTGCAGAGGCCTTAGCCAACTGGACCCCAGGGAGTCCTTCTCTTCATTCTTCCTTGTCACCATCAATGGGCTTCATCTGCCCACCTCCCCACTCCACACTTCATCCTGAAATGTACCTGCAGTGCCCAGGTTCCGTAAAGACTGACATCAAAGAAGAAGTGATTGAGGCTAAGAAAAACAGAAGGTGAGCAATCAAGGCGAGTGAAACAGACTGGTGATTCTCAAGATCCTTTTTCTCAATAGTCTCCTTGGCCATGTCTCTCTGGCCTCGGATTCTCTTTGTCTCTGCTCCTCTGAGCCAGGTTTCAAATGAATGATGTAACGCTGAAGATTTATGGAGTGTCCACAGTGTTCCTGGCTCTGGCTTCTGCCCTCTGCTTCACTTCTCTCTCCTCCTAGACAGAACTTGCTGACCTTCTTCTTTCAGAGGTCCCTTTCAATCTCTTGTCAATCGCATTATCCTTCTCTAGGGAATCAATCCCCTAGCGAACTAAGGCAGCCCCTCGGCACTTCCAGACCACGGCTTGTAAAAACACAGAGCCCGGAATCCCCATTCATCAAAGCTGATTTTGACACGGCTCTGGTTCCTTCGGGGGTGCATGGGGGTGAGGGGTGCAGGGGGAGGGGTGAATGGTGAAGAGAAGCCGGCAGTGACAGAGGCTGACCCTTCCCAGCGGTGGGGCTTCTTACTGGCCCCAAGCTCCTGAGCCAAGCTGTAGGGAGGGCACCCAGGGGATGCCCTAATGGGCCCTTGAGCCCAGGATGGGGTCAGCCCCAGCTGCATGTGGCCCCTTGCATTGCAGATGAAGGAAGTGAAAGCAGGCAGACACCTCCCAGATGAGATCTTTTTGATGCTTCTTTCTGGCAAAGAAAAAAAAGCTGTTTGGCTCCTGCTTGGGGGAACTCTAACTTGGAGGGGAAATGGCAATGTTAACAATGAAATTATTATTATTTTTTAAATTTACTGTCATAACCATTTAATTTTAATTTTAAAATCTTTAAAAAATTATTTATCTCTTAGGGCTTCCCTTGTGGCTCAGATGGTAAGAATCTGTCTGCAGCGCAGGAGACCTGGGTTTAATCCTTGGGTCGGGATGACCCCCTGGAGAAGGGCACAGCAACCCACTCCAGCATTGTTGCCTGGAGAATTCCATGGACAGAGGAGCCTGGCAGGCTACTGTTCCTGGGGGTTGCAAAAAGTCAGACACAACTGAGCGACTGGGGGAACTCTAACTTGGAGAGGAAGTGGTGATGCTTACAATGAAATTATTTTTATTTTTAAATTTTCTGTCATAATCTTTTATTTAATTTTAATTTTAAAACTATTGATTTTTTTATCTTTTGGCTGTGCTGCATGGCTTGTAGGATCTAGTTCCTGGACCAGGGGTTGAACATGTGCGAGCTTCCCTCTTCCCTCTGTGGACTCTAGTATCTCTGAACCTCAGCGTACAGACACGAACTCCCATATCTATCACTGAAGAGGCTTCACGTACAGGTGCTGTGAAGGTGTCCAAGGTGAGCGAGAGGCCGAGAGGCAACCCCCACACCCCCCCACCGCCCGGTGACTTACTGCCTCCAGTGGCTGCAGGAAGGGGTCATATCTCAAGCTTTCTGCTTGAAGCACCCGCCAGTCCCTGTCCCAGTGACAGGACCTCAGTTGCATCTCAGGAGACAGGAGGAACATAAAGGCTGAAGAAGGGAGAATAAAGCTTGCATTCCAGGTATCAGGAGTCACCTGCACAGCGAGTGGCAGCCACCGTCCACCAGCCTCACTGTGCTTCAGGCTTTGGGACATGCCAAGCGAAGATCAGAGGGACGCTGGTGATTTGCTCAGCTGGGCTTCAAATCATGGAATCTTAGGAGCTAGGATGCTAGGTGGTTTCCCGTTTCTTGAATTGATTTCCCTCTGTGATGAAGCTTAACAATCGTCTGCCCCGAAATGAGAAGAGTAAGATCACGTAGTGGATTTTTCCATGTTTCTTTTAAAGGACTCTCCAAATTCTAAGACTGTGTGTCTCCTCCTTTTTTTTTATATATTCTAAGATTGTGTCTCTCCTCCTTCTTTTAGTCCTGAAATGTGCTTTCTTTTTTTAACTGATAGTGAGGGGAGACAGCGATATTTTAAAAATATTCTTATCTGGTGACAAGTTTTCATAAACTTTCAGTAAATTGCACTGGACCCAAATTTGGGAATCATGGATCAAATCCAACCCCTTCCTCCCGGGGGTGGGGAAACTGAAGCCTAACAAGCTCAAGGGACTCATCCAAGGTCAGAGAGCAGGTAGGTGCCCTCTGTCTATTCTCAGTGTGTTCCCCATTCTGGGGCCTTCGTGTGACGGGGCCTTAGAATGTGTAACAGACACTGGGTGGTCCCCGAAAGGGTAGTGACCTTCCTGTCTCCCTCGTTCTGGTATTAGAGAATCAGTCTCTCTGTTTCTGGCTCTCTTTCTGAAGTGAAAAGTCTCCTTCCCATTTTTTTGTTCTTTTTAAAACATATTTATTTATTTACCTGCCCCAGGTTGTGGCATGTGGGATCTTCGATCTTAGCTGTGGCGTGAGGGATGGTGTTGGAGAAGACTCTTGAGAGTCCCTTGGACTGCAAGGAAATCAAACCAGTCCATCCTAAAGGAGATCAGTCTTGGGTGTTCATTGGAAGGACCGATTTTGAAGCTGAAACTCCAGTACTTGGGCCACCTGATGCCAAGAACTGACTCCTTGGAAAAGACCCTGATGCTGGGAAAGATTGAAGGCAGGAGGACAAGAGGATGACAGAGGATGAGATGGTTGGATGGCATCACCGACTCAATGGACACGAGTTTGGGTAAACTCCAGGAGCTGGTGATGGACAGGGAAGCCTGGCGTGCTGCAGTCCATGGAGTTGCAAAGAACTGAACTGAACTGAACTGAGGGATGGTGGGGTCTTTTGGTGGCAGAAGGCAAACTCTTAGTTGTGGCTGGTGGGATTTAGTTCCCCGTGCAGGGATGGAACCCTGGCCGCCTGCCTCGGGAGTGCGAAGTCCTACCCACTGAACAGCAGGTAAGTTCTCAGTCTTCTCTAACCCAGTGCATTGGACCCTGCTCCCTCGAATGGAGCATCTCTTCTCCCCTTAGAAAGCAGACAGCGGCCCGGCCCTCCCCTTCGACAGCTGAGAGCTGGCCTCTTCCACCAAGTCCCTAAAAGGCAGAACCCGGGCCACCACTCCACAGCACTTCCAGGTCTGACCTCCAGGAGGGTTGCGAAGTGCCACTCACTGGCTCATAAACAGTCTATTTACCTGGCTTCCCTTTGTGCTCACCTGACCCAAGTTAAACTTCCTGAGGGGGAAATAAAACCACGTTAGTTTCTTCTCTTTGTTCCCGGAGACTCTCCACCCCTTTGGATCTATTATCTCTAACAAAGCAACGTCCTCTGTTCTGAGTTCCAGAAAGGTCAGATGGATTGAATAATGTGGCAGACTGGAGCTGGGAGGCTGGTGGAGGGGAAGGTTCTTAAAGCAAAGCTTGAGGTGAGAGTGGAAACCCCGGAGCTTAAGGAGGCTCAGCTCTAGGCAGCATTGGGAAGGACCGAAACTTTGACACTTCTGGGCAAGGAAGAAGCCACATGAAGCCGCTAGAAGTCAGAGAAAGGCTGGTAGAGAGCAGGGAAGGCTCTTTCCTATTCTGGAACCTTCCCGGCTTCCTCTCCTTGACGGACTGTTAAATCAGAGAGTGGGTTCCTCCAGCCCTCCAGCTCCCAGGCAAAAACAACCCTTCCTTCCTTTGTTACTGTCTAGTGAGGGGACCACGGCCAGCTTTCTGTTTATCTGTCCTAACCAAGGAGGGTGGGGCTCAGATTAAAACAGAAGCTGCATTTTGCCTTGGGGTAAAGAAAAAAAATTAAAAAATAAAAAAAAAGAAGAGCACTCCCCACTCAGAGTCCTCTTCCCCTGCCAGCTTAAAGGGCTCTCAGCCCAGTTCGCAGATCAATGAAGACTGAATAGATCAGCCAGCTGGACGCGGTGCCCACGTAGGTCTTTGTGCCTTGGCCAGTGGCCCCGCCCTTCTTTGAGGAGAGATTCTTCTAGAGGTGGGCCTCATCACAGGAAATATTAAATATGTTAGGAGAGAACTTGGGGACCGAGGGAGGAGCTGGCCCCTTACCTGAGGCCAAGCGTGCTAAGTCACTTTAGTCATCTCTTTGCAACCCCACGGACTGTAGCCCACCAGGCTTTTCTGTCCATGAGATGCTCCAGGCAAGAATACTGGAGTGGGTTACCATGCCCTTCTCCAGGGGAACTTTCTGACCCAGGAATCGAACCTATGTCTTCTGCAGCTCCTGCATTGCAGGCAGATTCATTCTTTACCCCTGTGCCACCAGGGAAGCCCTACCTGAAGCTGAGAAGGTGTCAATTGTCCAATCAGAGAATAGGAAGGAAGTGTTTCCACCACCACCCCCACCGCACCCCCAACCCCCCAGCCTGTAAGTCCTATTCAAGACAACTTGTTTATCCTGGGTTTGTCTTCAAGGACAGTAGTCTGGATTTAGAGAAAGAAAACCCACATTTTTAACATTCCGATACCCATTAGGTAACAAGACGTGATGGATTTTGGAATCAGACAGGCTCTGGCTCCACGAGCGAGGCAGAGAATTGGCTCAAGGTCATTGCTGTGATTTAGCTTTGAAAGCTTGGACGGTTGCCTGGGCTCTTTGGAGTCTCAGCTTCCACATCTGTAAAGTGGAGATAAAGAATGATATCACAGCTGGAGCTAATATAAAGATGAAATAGCAATCAAGGTGTATGAGAACCCCAGTGCTTAAGTAGGTTCTCAAAATTTCGTGTTCCCTCCTGCTCCCTGCTACCTACCTGGCTGCAATCAAGACTTCTGAGAAGGGGAAAGTGAGTAGAAGTAATTCTCTCATTTCAAAAACTGGACACTCCCTGTTGCTGTGTCCTGTCCCCAGGCTGCTCAGTGGATCCTGTCATCATTAGAATGTATCTGTGAGTGCTTAGCTGCTTAATCGTGTCTGCCTCATTGTGACTTTATGGACTGTAGCCCGCTAGGCTCCTCTGTTTATGGGATTCTCCAGGCAAGAATACTGGAGTGGTTTGCCATTTCCTTCTCCAGGGGCTCTTCCCAACCCAGGGATTGAACTCGGGTCTCTTACCTTGCAGGAAGATTATTTACTGTCTAAGCCACCAGAGAAGCCCAGAACACATTTATCCAGCCGTTAGTCTGTTTAAGGACTCCCCTGGTGGCTCAGATGGTAAAGCGTCTGTCTACAATGTGGAAGACCTGGGTTCCATCTCTGGGTTGGGAAGATTCCCTGGGGAAGGAAATGGCAACCTACTCCAGTACTCTTGCCTAGAAAATCCCATGGATGGAGGAGCCTGGTGTCCATGGGGTCGCCAAGAGTTGAACACGACTGAGCAACTTCAATCTGTTTAAAGGCAGCTTGGCTTGGTGGGAAGACTGGAGAATCAGAATCCAGAAGACAGCTTCTCTTTCTGGTCCACCACCTGGGCTCAGAGATATCAGTGACTCTCTGGATGGAGAGGGCCCTTCAAGGTTATGTCCTCCAGCCACAAACCTGAACGAAGCTTGACCCTTATTCTACATACACTGCCCCCCCACACACACACGTGCACACATACACACCATCTCTCAAAAAGTGGTTGTCCAGCTTCTTTAGAACAGCTCACTCTATTTGAGACATCCTGCTGAATTGTTAGGCTTCCCTGGTGGCTCAGATGGTGAAGAATCTGCCTGTAATGCAGGAGACTTGGATTTGATCCCTGAGCTGGGAGTCTTTAGACAATTTTGACTGTGCAAAGTTTTTCTTTCTAAGTGAAACTTGTCTTCCTGATGTTTCTTCCTATTTACCATACTTCTATCCCTTCGGGACATAAAGAAAAATAGATTCTGTTTCCCACGTGACAGTCGTGTATTTAAAGCTGATCGTGTCTGCCTGAGTTTCCTCTGGCCCCTACAAGCCACCTTCACTTCTTTGCCATTTGCTTTGCTTCTCTGCACTCACCCAAACACGATGAGACTCGGTCCTCTTGTTTTCAAGGCAGGGATCGTTATGCCTGACTCAGGGAGGATTTTACAATGAAATGTACCTTCCACCCGGGCTGGACTCCATTAATATTTGATGATGAATGAGTAGATGAATGAGTATGTGAGAGCGCTGTGCAAACAGCAATGTGCTCGGTGCATCAGTCTGTTCAGACTGTCAGAACAAGTCACCACAGCCTGGGGAGTTTCAACGACAGAAACGTACTCTTTTCTCACCATTCTGGAGGCTGAAAGTTCAAGAGCAAGCTGCTGGGTTTTCCTGAGACCTCTCTGCCTGGCTGGCAGACGGCTGCCTTTTCACTGCGTCCTCATATGGCCGTCCTTGCTCTGCGTTATTTGTGTCCTGTTTTCCTTTTTCTTGTGAAAACATAGTCATATCGGATTAAGACCCACCATGCAGACTTCTTTTTAACCTAATCCCTCTTTAAAGACCTTATCTCCAAATATGGGTACATTTGGAGCTATTGGGTATTAGTGTTTAGATACATGAGTTTGACAGGTCATCAATTTAGCCTGTAACAGGGGACTTCCCTGGTGGTCCATGGCTAAGAATCTGCTTTGCAGTGCAGGGGATGTGGGTTTGGTCCCTGCTTGGAGAACTCAGGTCCCACACACAGTGGGGCAACTCAGCGCTCTCCCTACAGCTAGAGAATCCATGCGTCTCGCAAACAGAGAGGCCATAGGCCACGACAAAAGATCTTGCATTTGCGACAAGGATCCTGTGGGCTGCAAATAAGACCTGACACAGCCAAGTAGACAAATGAACAAATATTTTAAAAGAAGTTAAAATGAACAATTAAAAAAAAAAGTTAAAAAGATTTAGTCCACAACGCTCACCAATGTATTATTGTCCTTAATTAAAAAAAATCTTTCATTTATTATTTATTTTTGGCTGTGCTGGTTCTTCATTGCTGTGCGGGCTTTTTCTCTAGTTGGGGCGAGTGGAGGCTACTCTCTAGTTGCCATACATGGGTTTCTCATTGTGGCAGCCCCCCTGGTTGCAGAGGACAGGCTCTGGGGTATGGGCTTCAGCAGTTGAGGTTCTGAGCTCAGTAGGTGTGGCCCACAGGCTTACTTGCATTGTGATGTGTGGGAGCTTCCCAGACCAGGGATCGAACCCACATCTCCTGCACAGGCAGGCAGATTCTTTACCACTGAGCCACCAGGGAAGCCCAGCAATTTTATTTATGGTGACACTTTTCAAAGAGAGTATTTGTATGCTTTGCAGGGACAGTGGCCCTTTGCATATGAGAAATGCAATATTATAAGCACATTTCAATACATACATGTTTTCGAATAGGTAAGATGTTCACATGGTTCAAAATTCAGAAAGTCATGAAAGAGGAACCATGAATGGATAACCAACATAAGAAGATGCTTCCAATGTCACCAGTAACCACAGAAATGTAAATGAAGCTCATACTATAATGTCACACCATTTTACATCCACTAAACGTGGAATCTGTTAATATTGCATTGACGAGAAGGCAGAGGAACACACACACTTCATGTGCAGGTGGGAATGTGAATTAGCATAGCTACCTTGGAAACCATTTGGCAAATGGTCGGTGTGCTGAAGGTATAGCTACTCTGGCCCAGCAGCACCACTGCCAGGATCACACCCTAGGTCCCTCTTACACGTGTGCACCAAAGGCAGGCATAGAAAACTCAGAGCAGCAAAAATGGGAAACAGTCTACACCAGGAACACGGGTAAATAAAGTGGGCTTATTCATACAGTGAAGCAGTAACACCATGCGAACACATGAATCAAGTGTCAATATGAATGAATCTTACAACCAGGGTGACAGACATTGACTTGTCTTAGAAAAATACATACAGTTTGACACCATATTTGTACAGTTCCAAACAAGTGAAGTGGTGTACTGGGGAAGTATTGCTGTTGCTGTTCAGTCCCTAAGTCGTATCTGACTCTTGGCGACCCCATGGACTGCAGCACACCAGGCTTCCCTGTCCTTCACTATCTCCTGGAGTCTGCTCGAATTCATGTCCATTTTGTTGATGATGCCCTCCAACCATCTCATCCTCTGTCATCCCCTTCCCCTCCTGCCTTCAATCTCTCCCAGCATCAGGGTCTTTTCCAAGGAGTCAGTTCTTTTCATCAGGTGGCCAAAGTATTGGAGTTTCAGCTTCAGCATCAGTCCTTCCAATGAATATTCAGGACAGATCTCCTTTAGGATGGACTGGCTGGATCTCCTTGCGATCCAAGGGACTCTCAAGTGTCTTCTCCAACACCACAATACAATTCTAAAGGCAGGCAAATTTGGAACTTCCCTTGTGGTCCAGTGGCTGAGCATCCATGTTCCCAATACAGCAGGCCTGGGTTCAATCCCTGGTCAGGCAACTAGATGCCATGCGCTGCAACTAAGGGTATGAACACTACAGCTAAATATCCCTTGTTCCATAGTTAAGACCTGGTGCATCTAAATAAATAAATAATAAAAAAGAAAAAAAATAAAAGCAGGCAAGACTGAGGACAAGTGGACAGCAGTGACCTCTGTGGGACCAGGGGCAGGCTGCAGGAAGTTTTAACCCTATTGTAATGCTCCATTTCTTACAGTGGGTGGTAGATCCACAGGGAGGAATTATTTACGAATCCTATTTCAATGCATACATTCATCCATATGTTTTTATACATATGAAATAATTTATCATAAAAAAGTTTTGCAAATTCAAAAGGCAGAAAAATATATATCATGAAAATCTTTCTCCGATGGCAGCTGTTATTTTCAGATTTGTGTATATCATTTGGAGATCATGTATGCTTACAGAGACAAATCGATACTTCATCATTTAGAGATAAGTTATATTTGATAGCAAAACGTACATGGACACACCTGTGTGCACGCTTGTGTGTCTGTATTCTGCTTTCCTTCCCTCTTCCTTTTACACACTGGTAGCATGTCCGCAGGCTCCTTTCAAACAACATTATGGTCAGATAGTAAAAGGTCAGAGTAAGGAGACTGTCTGGCAAGAGAAGATGGACTTATCTATCTGTCTAGTAGTTTGGATTTTAAATCAAAGACAGAATTGTCACTCTAAAGTAAAGAGACAGCAGGGCAGGAATTCAGCTTTGGAGCCAGGGCTGATGAGACACGGAGCTGGGACCCAATGGAGTCCAATCGCCTCCTGATTGAATCGACCCAAGACCAGAGGTGAGCAATTCTCCCTTCTTGATGATGAGACCCCCTGAGTTATAACTGTCTCAGACCAACAACACAGACGTGCAGAGAGAAGGAGAGGGTGAGCTCGTGACCCAATAAAAGCAGGGGGCGAATACATCAAGAGACGATTAAGGATTGGCGTCAGATGTATGTCAAGCGCTGGGCTGGGATTAAGGCAGAGCGGGGAAGCATTCTGGCACAGAAGCCAGGTGAAGAGATGCGAGCTGCTGGGCGCAGAGGGCAAGGCCAAGTGCCCTGCGAGTAAGGTAGAAGGTGGGTGAGTGACACCCAGGGAAGTGCTAGGTTCAGACAGGGCCAAGCCACGGAAGCTGCCAGTGCCTGGTTGATCTGGGAAGTCTTCCCAGAGAGGCTTTCAGGAGCAGCTTGACTGGGGAGAGAAACAGGTTGGTGAACAGATTGAGGGCGGGAGCTCCAGGGCGTCCTGCCGATCCACACTGGCCGGGCTCCAGAGGTACACTCGCTTATCTTCTTTCTGTTGTGTCTTTCACCCTTTTGTATTTCCTTAAAGATCCCAGAACCTGGCGGGGGTGTTTGGTTCTAGGATAAGCTGTTGAGAGTGGGTGTGTGCTAAAATGCAAATGCAGGGGACCAGCGCTCGGTGATGGAAGTGGGATGTGGAAAAGCAAGAGGACTCGGAGACCACGTGGCATGCACGGTGCTCCAGCCCCCGGTGGGAATCAGGAACCCTGGACTGCGGGCCCCTGGACTCAGATACCAACTTGTGCTAGGACCTCAGAAGGTCACAGAACCTTGTCCAGCTTTCATCAAGGTCTAGATGGGTATGTTGGAATTCAATGACCCGAAAAATCTAAGTGAGTCAGTGACTGTCCGCCAAAGAACTCAAGCCTGCCAGTTCAATGCAACCGAATATCTCAACAGCCTTGAAGCTTACAGTATAAACATCACTTGTGATTGTCATGCCTGCCAAGTACTTCACACAAGTCTTCTCCCGTATAGCGTTTCATCTGCTCATCCTAATGACCGGCGAAGCAGATGTGGCAGGTGTCCGATTAGCCTATTTTACAAATCGGGAAACTGACAGGCAGGCAAACTGGTTCGAGGTCCCAGGGCTGGACTCTGGATGGCTCTTCATCTCCCATCTCCTTGCCCTGCTTGGATGTCAGTACTGGCTCTGGGACGAGAGCCTGAAGGCCTGATACCACGTCCCCCTGTCCCCAGCTCAACCTCAGGGTCAAGGTGGGCTATATGGTCTCCTGAGCACCGCCCCCTAATGAGATGTCTGCTCCAGCTGGCACACCTCTGCTGCACTTGTGCAGGGGCAAGGCATGCCGTTTACTTCCATGAGGATGTGCCCTGAGCTGCTCCTCACCCTGCCCCACCCTGGCCCTCGCTGACGGATCCTCCAGGCTCCTGAAACAGTGGCAGCTGCCCGCCCGGCTGCCTCAGGCCTCCAGCCTCAGGGAGTGGCCTTGCTTTTCTCCCAGCCTGGCTTCCTGTCTAGACATCTCGAATGGTCCACTGGATTTAGCTTGCCGAGTCTGCCTGCCAGCTCCCATCAAACCCACACAGTTCAGTGCCCGGTGGCTGCCTCCCCCTCACCAGGGCGGCATCCTAGAAGGAGTGGCTGGATCAGAGGACTGAGGTAAGAAACTAGAATGAAGGGACCTGGGTGGGGCTAGGGGAGAGGTAAAGATGGTAACACCCTTAGAGTCAGCTCAGCTAGCGTCCTATCTTTTTCGGAACTCACACAAGCATCGCCCTCTCTCCCCGACACCTGGAAGGATGGGTTGTCAAGGCAACATCTCGTAGACCCTAGTATTCTCAGTTTCACGGGTCCCCGTGGACCACAGGAGCTGGCTGTGGTGAAGAAGCCTCTCTTTCAGAACTGGCTCTGGGGAGACTCAAACAGAGCTAGTTCTCTGCAGTCCCCAGTCCCCCAGCCAAGACTCTCTCTCTCAGAGGCTGAAGCTCCCACAGAAGGTAAAGCTAAGAGATGCATCAGGCCCAGTACTTCCGGAGCGAGGATGCCAGGGCTGATTTCTGAACGGCCCAGGTGGTCTCTGGGCCATAAAGGTATGGCTTTACCTTTCTGCACTGGCTTCTCACCTTCCCTATACACAGGCTTCATAGCGGAGAAAAGCACAGTTGTCTCCGTCCCTAACCTGCCCAGGGGACAGAGACAACCACTGTGGTTCTAAAGGACTTCAAGTCAAGCTGAGGAACCAAACATCAAACAAATCCTGATTGAGAGACGTTCTACAACATACCCAACCAGTCTTCCTCAAAACCACCAAGGTCATCAGAAACAAGGAAAGTCTGAGAGACTGTCACAACCAAGAGGAGCGTAAGGAGACATCAGCGTGTCTAATGACCACGTGGTGGGACGAGGCGAGCCCTGGGCTGAGAGTCTGTTATTCACACTCATTAGAACTAGGATGGGGAGCGTGTTTTTATAACTGCAGAGCCAAATTTTTTTTTTAAAAAAACCTTTTAATTAAAAGTTGTTTTATTTCTGTGTATTTTGCCATGCTGTGCAGCGTGTGGGATTGAACCCATATCCTGCTGCAGTGACAGTTGTGGAATCTTAATCACTGGACCGCCAGGGAAGTCCTCCCGCTTTTTATTTTAATTAAAATTTTCTTTTGAAACATTTTTAGATTTCTAGAAAAAAAGCAAAGATAGTACAGAGGGTTCACATACAGCAGGACCCTGTTTCCACTACTACTAACCTCTCACGTTAGTATAGTATATTTGTTAAAAGTAAGGAACCAACGTTAATACATCACTATAATTAAAGTCTAAATTTTATACAGATTTCTTAAAGTCCTTTTCCTGCTCTAACCCAAGGGCCCACATTATATTCAGTTTGGTGTCTCCATAGCCTGTGCTTGGTTGTGACAGTTTCTCAGACTTTGTTTGTCTTGAATGACCTTGGATATCTGCGGAATATTGTGTCTCTGGTATCATGTCTCCTTTGACTGGGATTTGGCTGATGTTTTTCTCATGATTAGACTGGAGTTAGGGGTTTGGGGAGGAAGAACATAGAAGTTAAGTGGGATTTTTTGGTCCATCCCACTGACAGGAGAGACTATCAGCTGACTTATCACTGTAGATAAGGCTCATCTCCTCCAGAAGCCACCAGAGGAGGTAGGTTAGGATTCTCCACTGTCAAGTTAGATCAAAGCACAGTTTTTAAGGTATGATTTCCTTTGATTTTATCTAACCTCCTTTGGGACTTTGCACACCCACTTACTATCTCTAGCCCCTGGCTGTAGGAGGAAGATACAGGACATCTTTGAGGTCCTGGTTCTAAGATTCTCAGCTGTACTCCCCGTCTACACTCTGACCTACAGAGAAAAGACGGCAACCATAGGACTGCCCAGGGAGCACTCCACCTTCCCTTGACGTGCTGCCCTCTCAAGTCTGGGAGCTGGCTGGGTATAAACTTTGACATTTTGGAGGGTGAAGAAGCATCCTAGAAGTTCCACCAGTGAGCATGAAAAGAAGCCAGTAGGTGTTCAATGAATGACCAAGATAATAAATTTACTAAGAATTTACTGATGCCCAGTTTTGTGCTAGGTATTATAGGAGACGAAGAGGTATGGTGGGCTTCCCAGGTGGCTCTAGTGGTAAAGAACTTGCCCGCCAATGCACGAGACATAAGAGATGCGGTTCAATCGCTGGGTTGGGAAGGCATGGTAACCCACTCGTGTTTGTGCCTGGAGAATCCTATGGACAGAGGAGCCTGATGGGCTACAGTTCATGGGGTCACAAAGAGTCAGACACAACTGAAGCCACTTAGCAGACAAGCAAACATTATAGATGAAGAGATGAAAGTGAAAGTGAAGTCACTCAGTTGTGTCCGACTCTTGGTGATCAGCCTACCAGGCTCCTCCATCCATGGGATTTCCCAGGCAAGAATACTGGAGTGGGTTGCCATTTCCTTCTCCAGAGGATCTTCCCAACCCAGGGATCAAACCAAGGTCTCCATTGTTAGCAAGATGCTTTACCATCTGAGCCACCAAGGTATATGATGTAATAAACAAAATTTACTATGGAGGACCAGAGGTAAGCTGACGAACAGTGATAAGGCACATTTAGCCTGGCCTTGAACATCATTGCCTCTATGAAGCCTTTTCTCTTACAGACTTTTTTTTTTTGATGTGAACCATTTTTAAAGTCTTTATTGAATTTGTTAAAATATTGTTTCTGTTTCATGTTTTGGCTTTTTTTGGCATATGGTATCTTAGTTCCCTGGCCAGGGATCAAACTCATACCCCTTGAACTGGAAGGCGAAGTCTTAACCACTGGGCCATCTGGGAAGCCCCTATGAAGACTTTTCTGATTGTCCTATTGGATTTTTGCTTCTCTGCTTCTGAGCCCTATACCACTCTGTGTAAGGGAATGGCACAGCTAGTGTTCAGTTCAGTTCAGTTCAGTCATTCAGTCTTGTCCGACTCTTTGCGACTCCATGGACTGCAGCATGCCAGTCCTCCCTCCATGTCTATCACCAACTCCCAGAGCTTACTCAAACTCATGTCCGTTGAGTTGGTGATGCCATCCAACCATCTCATCCTCTGTCGTCCCCTTCTCCTCTTGCCTTCAATCTTCCCCAGCATCAAGGTCTTTTCCATTGAGTCAGTTCTTCTCATCAGGTGGGCAAACTATTGGAGCTTCAGCTTCAGCACCAGTCCTTCCAGTGAATATTCAGGACTGATTTCCATTAGGATGGACTAGTTGGATCTCCTTGCAGTCCAAGGGACTCTCAAGAGTCTTCTCCAACACCACAGCTCAAAAGGGTCAATTCTTTTAAGCATCAATACACTGCTAGTGTAGCTTTTGGTTCATATGACCTTTTCCTGGTAGGCAGGAATTCTACTCTTTACAACAGAGAATTATCATGAAAACTTACTATGTGCTGAATTGGTCTAAATCTGAGATGACAAGAAATTAAACTCTTAGACGTGCTGGGCTCTGAGGAGGGAGAGATCTTGGGTGGCTTCCTGGAGGAGATGAACCTGGAAACACAGCTAAAGGACCCACCAAGGCCTTCCTCCTTCCCCGGAGGATGCAGAGGTGAATTTTAAGCCAGGCTCATAACCTCAGTGCACTGCAGAGGCCAGATTCTCATTGCCCCGTTCTTCAGGGCTGGCTCCTCTCCCCATGCCTCCCGTGGTCCTGCCTATAAGTCTTAGCCCTCACCCGTCTCTCCCTTCTCCTCCCTCTGGGATCACTCCAGCCCACAGTGGCTTTGCCTCTCTGACAATCCAGATGAGCGCTTCCGGTTTCAAAGCCCTTGTTCCCATCCCGAACTGTGGACTATTTTTGTGAACTGGCTTGATGCCTCCCGACAGGCAGACTCTGGGTCTCACAACCCCCAGCTCAGCCCGGGCATTCAGGAGATGTTTGGTCAACAGTGATTGATGAGTGGATTGTTTCACAGTCTTCAGGGGCTGAGCACTCTCTTTACTACCTGGTACTGTATTATGCCTCCAACGCCCAGCTGATTCTTCCTGTTGGGTTTTCCTGTGCCTCATTGCCCACCTGCCTTTCCATTGGCGAAGTGAACATGGCTCCCCCTTGCCCAGTCTCTGCTCTGCGGAGCCTGGAATCGGCTACCATTGCTCTGATGACACCCACAGAGTCTGTATCCTAGCGACTCTGAGAGGCTGCATCGCAGCCTTTCAGGAATAAAGAAAAACTCCCTTCTGACTTCCGTGGCCTCAGAGGTAATCCTGGATGTGAATGAGCGTGTGTGAGTGTGTGGGTGTATGTGTTGCATGTTGGGGGTGGGATATGAGCATGTGTGTTGTATGGGTGTGATTGTGAGTGTGTGTATGTATATAAGCGTGTGCTGTGTGAGTGTGGGTGTGTGTGACAGTACAGGTGTGTGTGTTGCAGTGTCATGTGTGTTTGAGTGGGTGTGAATGGGAGAGCAGTTGGGGGTGTGTGTGAGAGCATGGGCGTGTTTGAAAAGGGATGCTGTGTCTGAGTGTGCATGTATGCATGTATGGTGTGTGTGTGTGACTGTGAGCGTGTGCGTGTCTGTTGTATATGTGAATGTGGGGGGTGTGGGAGGGTTGGATGTGTGCTCCAACAGTGTGTTGTGAGTGTGTGTAGGGGTGCAGGAATGTGGGTTGTGTGTATGTGTGAGTGTGAGTGTGTGTACCCTTAGGAAAAAAAGTCTTACAGACTAATCCTGTTAGAAGACTTAGGACTTTATTTGCCCCCATGGCTAGAAGACTGTGGTCCTGACCCCCTTGGTGGAAGTCTGGGCCTTCAGACAAAGCCTTCATTCCCTCCTCCCCACTAGCTCAGGCATCTCCCTCCAATCATCGGCTGTGCAGTGGGCCTTGTGGCATCTTGAGACAAGTGGCTCCATCCCCTGCTTCTGTGGGTCAGTTCAGTCACTCAGCCATGTCCGACTCTTTGCGACCCCATAGACTGCAGCACACCAGGCCTCCCTGTCCATCACCAGCTCCTGAAGTTTACTCAAATTCATGTTCATCACATCGATGATGCCATCCAACCATCTCATCCTCTGTTGTCCCCTTCTCCTCCCACCTTCAATCTTTCCCAGCATCGGGGTCTTTTTCAATGAGCCAGCTCTTCACATCAGGTGGCCAAAGTATTGGAGCTTCAGCTTCAGCATCAGTCATTCCAATGAGTTTTCCACGGGTCAGGCCCTACCTTCTCATCTTGGCCTTGCCCCCTTGCAAGAGGGCTGGGACCCCCTCGGAAAATGTCAGCCAGGAAGTGGTTTCACTATCCATCCAGGCCCATCTTCCAAAGCTTTGGGTCCTCCAGACCCCTCCTGTGAGGGAGATGACTTTGGCCTCCAATACCAGATGACGAGAAACTGCTGACACAGGCCCGAGGTACAGCAGGCCCCGCAGGGTGATGGATGATGAGCTTCCAAGTGAAATCTAATAGAAAGTCCATGCATAATGCATCTTTATGGGAACAAATTCCAATTTACATCCCATTAGACCGCTGAAGTCTCAGAAGCCCAGCAGTCCCAATTGAGTCTTCCTTCAGAAGGAACCCAGAGCAGAAGGTGCCCATGCCTGCAAACGGTGGAACTGATGGGCCTGGTCAACCCCTCCCCCCTGCTCCCTCACGGAGGGACCTGCCGGTGGGAGGAGCTCTCCCGCCCTCTGTCTCTGGGTGCTGCCCCTGGCCTTGCTCTGGGCAGCACTTCTGATGTCTTGTGCCCCGACATGCCACATGCCCTTCACAAGCCACTGTAATTTCCATTCCCCATCCCCCTTGTAGGTCAAGGGTGTGGAGGGAAATCATGTATGCCCCACTTTCCAAAGAGGTATGGGAAGCTTGAATAGGAACAGCGTTCCTTCTTCAAGGGTCCGGCTGTAGGGGCTTGCTGTAGGGGCTGCAGGGTAGAGGAGAATGTTGATGGGGGGCAGCTGTGAGGTTGCTGTGAGCTCCGTCCTGGGGACCTGGGAGCTCGGCCGTTCACCACTCCAATGTCCTGTCTACTGAGTGCACTTAATCCCACTGGCCTCAGCATCCTTCTCTGGGGACCAGATAATACCACCTGTCCCAGGGGGCTTCTGGGAGTGTGGGGAAGCATGCTTGAGTGCTCTCCAGACCCCCAGTGCAGGGAGAGTGGGAGGTGGGGCTGTGTTAGGGGTGGGCTTGGGGAGGGGAAGATGGAATCCAGTGCCTGTTGTACCCAGAGGGTCTTCCCCGGTGGCTCAGCGGTCAAGAAACCGCCTGCAGTGCAGAAGCTGCAGGAGACACGAGTTTGATCCCTGGGTGGGGAAAATCCCCTGGAGTAGGGAATGGCAACCCACTCCAGTATTCCTGCCAGGAGAATCCCATGGACAGAGGAGCCTGGCAGGCAACAGTCCATGGGCTTGCAAAGAGTCGGACCCGCCCGACTGAAGCAACTTAGTTAGCATGCCAGCATGCATGCACGTGGTTCCCAGAGCGCTGGGTCTTCCAATTGCTCCCCTTTCCCTCAGCCCCCAGACTTCCTCTGAGAACTGGATGCAGGAGAAGTGTGTGGCAGTGGGGGTCTGAGAGCTGGGAGTTTCATCTGGGGATGTGGGGAGTCTGGTTTTCCTTTCAAGGGTGGAGGTGGAGCTTGAAGGGTGGGGTGGTGGTCAGTGCAGTTAAACTGGAGCTTTTGACATTTTAAGAGCAGAAGAGAATTCTGGAAAAACTGGGAGAGAAGCCAGGCTTGGAGGTGGGTGGGGTGAAGTTTAGTCCAGTGGAGGGAGGCCTGGCCTCCCTGTGGCTGTGGACAATTCCTTCTGACAGGAACTGAGGACTCCCCAGACCCCCCTCTAAAACCAATCAGAGGTTTAGGCCGCACCCGTGGCTCTGCAGAGAGGTCTCTGCCTGGTTCTTAACTGCACCAGGCATGCGCTTGTGGGTGGGGGTCTCTGTGTCATAGGACAGAGACCTCTGTGAGCGCTGCCTGATTCCTGGCTGGCCCTTCGCCCGGCTGGCCACTGGCCTTTTGTCCTCTGCTCCGTAGCCACTGCTGCCCTGACCCGAGGCCTCTGCAGTTCTGCGGGTCCTTCCCTCCCTGGCTGGGTTGTTGGTACTCCACGGGCCCAAACTCCTAAATTACTCCCTGTGGCTCACGGAGAGGCACCGGGCTGTGATTAGATGACTCAGAGCCCAGGGCGAGGTCGTCCTGGAGGGACGCGCGTGCGCTGGTGACGTGGCCCCCGGAGCCAGAGAGATCTCTTGGCTTACCTGGGGCCAAGGGAGGCGGAGGGGTGCTAGTCACCCATCCACTTGGGGCCCTCAGTTATGGGGGTAACCCAGGGAAATGTGCGAAGTGGTGGAAGGTACCCGTGCTGACCTGTAGGACCGTGTCTTGTGTCCAAAAGGAACGAACGTCCAGTGCAGCTACAGGGATGGGTCAGACCACAGAGACGGGCCAGGGGAAAGGCCCAGCCCGGCTGGGGCTTTTTGCCTCTTGCAAAACGTTCCTTCAGGGCTTCCCTGGTGGTACCATGGATAGGAATCCCGCCTGCCAGTGCAGGGGACATGGCTTTGATGCCTGGTCCAGGAGGATTCGACTTGGCTCAGAGCAACTGAGCCCGTGAGCCGCAACTCCTGAGCCCGCATGTTACAACTATTGAAGCCCAGGTGTCTGAAGCCACAGTGATGAGAAGCCCATATACTGCAGCCAGAGAAAGCCCACGCACAGCAGCAAAGGCTCAGTGCAACCAAAAATAAAAATAAATTATTTTAATACTGTTATTTCAACTGGTCTCCAGGTTTTCTTGGGGTAGTAAAAATGGGAGGATAGATGTAAAAGCACACCTCTGATAAAAGATCCAATCGTGCTTTGTAAGTTTTACGTACACTGCAAAGTGCTAAGGTGTAACCTTAGTGGGTTTATGTAACTGATTATCACGGTCTGTGCTGTGATAGCCAAGAACGGTGAACATGATCTGTGTTTGGGACAGGAATGCCACACTGATACATAATCATTTCGATGCACTGCCTTTTGAATTGATGCCAAAGCAGGTGAACACCTGATGCCCACGAGACGGTCAGCGAGTGTCCAGATACCTCTCTGGTTTCCAAAGGGGTAGCAGGTTTTACTCCACAACTTTCTCAGGTTCCGTTGTTCCTTTAGGGCCGGCCTGCCAGGGACATGCACTGTCTTATTTTTCTCAGTAGGTTTTGGGATGTTTCTCCCAAGACTTTTGTGCTTCTGTCAGTGACTTTCACAGTAATTATTCATTTTCTCCCACAGACAGACTGTTTGCCTGGTTGGACAAGGTTTGTTGATGTGCTGTTAGGGCTCAGTCCAGTACCTCTGGTGGTGGTGATTTTCCAGAGCATTCTCTGGAGTGTGCTATCACGTTGCACCATCCACGGGGCAGCCTGCCCTTGAGAGCTGTCAGCTGCCCAGTAATTGCTATATCCCTGCCACGAGATCTGTGACAGACAGGGTGCCTGCCCTCCAATCACAGCGTCCATCACTTCCTCGGCTGGTTGTTCCCGAGTACATCTTCATTTCTTATGTGCCTGTCATAATGTTTAGTGGTGGATGCATGACCTGGGACCAACTAAACAAATTTTCAGTCCAGACCAAATACCTCACTTGATTTCACTCTCAAGTCAGACATTGCTTTATCTGGGTGGTTTCGTCTCAGCCGCTTCAATAGTCAACCTGAAGGTTTTTCCGTCATCCTGTTTACATTTGTGCCCGGGATTTTTTTTTTTCCTTCTCCATTTTTTTTTAATAGCGCTAAAATACACATAACATAAAACTTACCATCTGAACCATTTTTAAGCCTATACAATACATTCAGTTCAGTCGTATCCAATACATTTGTAATGTGGTACAACCGTCACCACCACTCATTTCCAGAACTCATTTCATCTCGTAAAACTGAAACTCTAAACCCATTAAACACCAGCTCCCCCTTCCTCTCTGTCCCCAGGCCCCTGGCAACCATCTTTCAGTCTCTATGAACCTGACTACTCTAAGCACCCCCTATAAGTGTGATCCTATACTATCTACCTTTTTGTAGCTGACTTATTTCACTTCGTGCAATGTCTTGAGTTCATCCATGCGGCAGCACATGTCAGAATTTCCTCTTTCGAGAGTAGTTTTTCTAACAGATTTGGCTGTTGGGTTTTCAGCTTCGAATGCAAAACTGCCATAATTTTCACAGACCCAACGAGGTTGCTATGATACTCACTGAAGACGTGCCTCGTTTTGCAGTCACGAAGCAGTATCTATTGTCAGTGTGAATTACTTCCTCTCCACCTGAGAAACTGGGAGATTTCCAATAGGAGCATTTCCACGGAGAGTTATTCATTAACACTTTGATGCTCCACACAATCTCTGAGTCAGGCCACTTTATAACACCACAAGTATGTTTGAATAGACACAACAAGTGGCCGTAGTTGCCTCAATCTCCTTGCTTGTGTTGAGGCAAGTGCTTAGTCTTTTTTGCTTTCAGGGGAGTTAGATGTTTTCATCAGCTTCTCTGTCTTCTCTTATTCATCTAGATGGTACCTACTGTATATAAGGCAGTGAGCCCAGGTAAACAGGGATCTGGCTGCTCTCTCACGTCTGCTGACACAGGAGGACAGCAGCTGGATAAGTCAGGTGCTAGACACATCTGTAAGTGCTTCAACTTCTGGGATTTGGAGGGCCAACTACCCTTCTAGGGGAACCCCAAAACTTGCAAATCTTTTGGGCAGGAACTAAATTTTCATGTCCCCCAAAACCTGTGTGTGTATTAGTTGCTCAGTCTTGTCAGACCATTTGTGACCCCATGGATTGTGTGGACTGTAGCCCGCCTCCAGGCTCCTCTGTCCATGGAATTCTCCAGGCAAGAATATCGGAGTGGGTAGTCATTTTCTTCTCTAGGGCATCTTCCGAACCCAGGGATCGAAGCTGGGTCTCCTGCATCACCGGCAGATTCTTTACTATCTGAGCCACCAGGGAAGCACCCCCACCCCCCAACATAAAATCTGCCAGTTTATTCTGACTGGCATTTTAAAATTTCTCCTTGTACTGAATTTTCAATCATCTAAATACATAAATGATTCTTTCTGGAGTTGAGGTGTGGGGATATCAAATTGGGAGGGCGCTGTGTAATTTGAAAAGGCATTTTCTCTATTGCACTGTCATCTCCTATTTGTAAAATTAAAAACAAAATTTACGACTTTCAGAGTGCCAGGCAGAGAAAGACCAGCATCTTTCTAGGAGGGTAGAGAGATGTAGTTTCAGCATCAGTTATTCTCAGGGGGGAGGGAGGAACCCACTGTCTTTATTAGGAGCTGTTCTTGCACGATTTGGTTCAGTGTCCATTCCTTCTTGGCGGCGTTCATCTGTATCAGGGAGCGTGGGGACCGGCCGACCTGTCAGGTATTCCGCCTGGCTTTGGAAATGAACTGTCTCCTGCCAGACCAAGGAGCCTGGTGCAGGTCTGTTCTGCTTTGTCCGACTTTGCAAAAGAAGAGACTTTCTCAGCGCCCTGTCTTTAAAAATTGGAGAAGCCACACAGAGGATGGACACCTAGTCCTTTGCTCTTGGAGGAAGAGGCAGTTTGATTTAGGGAGTAAGAAATAGCCAGAAAAAAAAAAAATGGGAAAACACACACACGTACAACCTGAATGCAGAAAGGATTCCTTAGGGGGGGGGGGGGGGGGGGGGGGGGGGGGGGATTGCAACCTTATCCCCTGGGACTTGGGCTCAGGAGCCCAGCCTCCAGGTTCAGTGAATCTATTAGTAACATGAACTTGGTTGCTGTATTTCTCAACCTGAGCTCATGCATTATTTACCTGTTGTAAGTAAACCTGCTTCTCCCAGGGTTGCTGGGGAAACCACTTTGATTTAACGAGTTGGGTCTTACTTTCCAACTAAAACACTGCAAGGCGGGGGGTGGCGGATCAACTAAAGAGAAACCCCACTTCCCCCTGCTCCCTGGGACCCCATGCCTGCCCTGTCCTGCTCCTCTGAGACCCTTCTTTTTGATAGGCCCTCTGGGGAGGGGGAAGAAGGAGCGAATCCCAAGGAGCGAGGCGTTCATCTTCTGAGGTCCTGGGAAGGCCACTTGCAGGTCTCATCCCACCTGCTTTCAGAGATACTCATCAGTGTGTACTGCACAGGGATTGGAGGTGGGAGGGGATCAAGTTTCCCCAGAGGCTGTTTCCAGGTGAATCAGGCCAGGCACACAGGGAACATGGTCCTCCTTCCTTCCAAACTCACCTTGACTCCTAAGCCGTGAGAGCCCTTCTGATCCAGACAGCTGTGGTGTGTCCGAGGAAGAGCTTGGACTGACAGGTGGCAACCCTGGGTTCCAGTCTCTGTGCTTTTATTGAGAGTGAGAAGCCGAGCGAGTTACACAGTCTTTCCGCCTCTCCATCCCCAGGTGTGGGAGGTGGACACTAGAGTGTGCTGGGAGAGGCAGGGTGCAGGCTGCCTAGCAAGGGATTTAGGAACACGGCCCCCACCCAGGGGGACTGTGATGTGGGTGAGGGGCCCCGGCCAGCCCTGCTGCCTCTTTCCTGTTCTTGCCGGCAAGACTTAGGCATCACGCCTGGCTCCCTTCCTCCTCTCTAAAGCTATCGATTTTTCCTTTCCTTCCTTTGTTCTATTTGCGGCTTCCCTGGCCCCTCACAATTGCATTATTTCTGCAGACGAGGGAGCCTGCCGTGCACATCAGCGGCTGGGCCTCCTCTGTGCCCGCAGGCCTGGGCCGCTCCCCGTTCAGGACTCTGTGGCCTTTCGGTGTGCTGACGGTACCTTCAGGGTCTTTCCAGAGTCTCCCTCTGCTTTGACTGGAAGGAAGCTGCTATTTGTCAGGTGAGTATGCATGTGTGTGTGGGGGGGTCTTCCTGGGCACTGCAGACTCAAAATGTGTCAGGAATAGACTCATCCTTGCTTTGACAAATATTTAAAAGACAGCTATGTAACTCGGGCTTCCCTGGTGGCTCAGCGGTAAAGAATCTGCTTGCCAGTGCAGGAGACACAGGTTCGATCCCTGGGTCGGGAAGATTCCCTGGAGGAGGGCGTGGCAGCCCCCTACAGTATTCCTGCCTGGACAATCCCATGGACAGAGGAGCCTGGAGGGCTGCAGTTTGCAGGGTCACAGAGTCACACAACTTAGCGACTCAAAAGCAACCACACAACTCAGGGAACTTGATTTTTTTTGGGAGGGGGTGGTGAAACTACAGTGAGTCAACATGTTCAAAGGAAAAAGAAATTTGTTTCCTAGGTATCACTAACTTAGCTGTTAGCAACATCTTTCTGGATGTGCTTTAGTCCTGGGGCTGTTTTGTTATTTTCAAGCTTATGGGTTAAGTCCTACTTCAGCTACTATTGAGATTAGAATATAGGTGTTAATTACATCCTTCAGTCTCCGCTTTTCCATTAGGTGCTAACTATGCCCGAGTGACTTGGTTCCTCTCCACTTAAGCCGGTTCACCTGCGCTGGGCCTCTGTGTGTCCCGTGACAAGGCCGCGTGGCCAGGACGTCTGTGTGTGTCCCTAGTCACGGCCTGGCTTTGCTGACATCATCTATTCAGAGCTGGTCCCGCCGGTTCCAGACTGGCCTCTTAGAGAGACGTCCCGTTTCTTCCAGATGAAATGACAGGTCAACAAGGAAGACACACATGCAGACCCACACTGGCCATGCGGGCTCTTCTGAGAGGCTAAGTAGGGGTCCTTCCTGAGCAGAGGCCAGGGGTGCTTAAATGTTAGCGCGCTGGACTCCAGAGGGCCTGGGCGGGGCTGGGAAATTTGCATTTCCGTCAAGTTCCTGGAATATGTTGACATGTTTCTGGTCCTGGGACCACTGTCCAAAGCAGAAGGGACCCCAGCAGAGGCCTTGAGGCAGGAAAGAGCTTGGGGGGCTCAGGGGCTAGAAAGGAGTCCAACATGGCTGGAGGACAAGGTGCTGGAGAGGTAGGCAGGGGCCATGCCAGGCAGTAAGGACACACAGACACACAGAGAGACACACAGACACACACTGGAGAGGTAGGCGGTGGCCATGCGGTGCAGTGAGGACACACAGACACACAGCCAGCCAGCCAGACAGACAGACACACACTGGAGAGGAAGGCAGGGGTCGTGCCGTGTGGTGAGGACCCCAACACACACACACACACACATCAAGGGATATTTTTAAGGTGAGGTGCATGGGGAGGGCCAATAAGCTGATTTGCTTCTGTACTTGTAATTCTATTTGATTCTCCTCTCAATTACCCCACTGTGAGCTCTGTGCCTCTGGGACCCCAGCACCTTCCACAGCCCCGGGAAGACAGTAGATCCTGGATAAACTTTATTTTGTGCCAGACAATGTACTCAGTTCTTCATAAATATATCTCATTTAATCCTCCTAATGACCCTGTGAATGAGGAATGTTGACAGTCCCATTTCACAGATGAGGAACTCTGAGGCACCAGAGGGTCTCATAACTGGGAAACAATAGACTATATGTGAAGCCGGGCAGGGTGACAAGCAGGAGCTGAGCCCTGGCCTCCATCCACCCTGGTCTGCCTCTTCTGCTCCATGTCCGCATCCTTGTAAATGAGTAAACAGCTTTGAGAGGCATAATTATCCCAAGGCTCCGCCATATAGCCTGCCACATTTGGAAGAAGAGTATCGGCCCAGATCTAGGGATTCCAGATCTCAGGTTCTGGACACAGACCCAGCTGCTAATCAACCACAAGCCCCGAGAATCTCCCACATGGCCCAACCAAGGGACAAAGAGGTTTACCAAAAGAGAGGAAGCGCCGCCTGGCAGGTGTGAGGGCGAGGCTGGCACTCAGAGAAGATGGGGCTGATAGATTTGTTCTCTTGATGGGTGTCCTGTCAGCAGTCTCCCTTCCTCCCTCACTGGGCTGGGCCAGGGCAGCAGCTGGGAGCCTGGGCCTGGAGGTGTCAACAGAGCCAGTCATTCAAAAAGCCACAGTTGGGTTTTGCAGCCATTTAGAAAGATACAGTCTTTCTCTCCAGGGAGCGAAAGCTGATGCTGTAAACACTCTGGGCTTTATCTTTGATCTGGTGGGTCATCAGAGCAGCCTCTCTCCCCAGGTAGAGTTACCAGGCGAGGGCCTTGGAAAGCTGTGCCCTGCTGAACAGATGGTATGGGTGGGGGCGGGGAGGCAGGAGACACACATGGGAGGCAGAGTCTGAGAAGGGAGCCCAATAGTTACCCCCAAATCTGGAACCCAGGCACCAAATTCCAGGCCTCGTGGAAATTCCCAAGTTTAAAATAAATTCCTAGAGGTTTCAGTCTTTGGTCTTTGGCTTCAAAAGCAATTCCTTTCTAGATAATGGAAACAATAACTTGCATCATTTAAAGAGCTCCGAACATCCTCAAACTAAAAGAATGTAAAAGCTAGTACCAGGGCCTGAAGAGCCCTAAGTGGAAGATGATTAATGGAGCCCAGCTCTGAAGCACTTTTCTGTCTTCCCACCAATAGCCTTTGATTTGGGGCCCTTGCCCCAGCAGTTGCAATGGATCATAGTTCTGTTGAAGAAGGTGGTTATTTTCAAGCTAACTTTTAGTCTTGAAACTAGTCTTGCTAATTCTGTTTCCTCTGCTTGTAACACTTTTGGCTCTGTGAACTCCTATTCATCCTTCAAGACCCCTTCCAAACTGACATTCTCCTGCTCTGCTTCCAACCCCAGAAAATCATTAAAACCATCAGACTATCCTTCCACTGTCCTCTAGCCAAGAGCATCTTGTTTCCAACTCCATATAATGGGGAAAGATTACAATCAAGGGTATTTTTCAGGCCAGGTGGCCCACAGAACTTGAGAAGAAAACATATTATTTCTTCTGTATCGTTGTAGCTCCAGTACACAATAGTCATTAGGAGGATTAAGGAGGATTAAATGAGATATATTTATGAAGAACTGAGTACATTGTCTGGCACAAAATAAAGTTTATCCAGGATCTACTGTCTTCCCGGGGCTGTGGAAGGTGCTGGGGTCCCAGAGGCACAGAGCTCACAGTGGGGTAACTGAGAGGAGAATCAAATAGAATTACAAATACAGAAGCAAGGCTCTTAACAAGTGGCCTTATATTAATATTTTTTTTAAAATTAGATTTCAATGGAGTATAGTTGATTTACAACGATGCATTACAAAAGTGAATCAGTTATACATGCATACATTCAGTACAGAGTCTTGAGTAGAGTTCCCTGTGTATTCAGTGGGTCCTCACTAGTTACCTACTTTATATATAGTAGAGTGTGTATGTCAATCCCAATCTCCCAATTTATCCCTCCTCTCCAATTAATATTATTGAATGAATGTTCTTATTCTTTCAGCATCAGAAGTAAGAGGAGGGTCAAAAAGAAGAGGAGTGAGGGGGCAAGAGATATAAATATCTTTTATGGACCAAATACTGTTTAGGCATCATTTATAAGTTATTTAATTTCATCTCTATTGGAAGTGTTTTCATTTGTTTAACTTAGCACAGTGACCACCGGGAGGAAAGTAACTGATGTGGGAGACACAAAGGACAAATGTGCGTTCTCTAGGCGTTTAGACTCTGATTGAGAACAGACTTATTCATCCCCCATCCCCACATAGACCCCACACATACACTACATCCTCTCAAACAAAAGTGATCAACATTGTAAAACGCCCTAACTTCTAAATACCTGATACAGTCCTACATGTAATGCAAATGGAAAAATGAGAGGTTGCCTTGGGTGTGGTGTTTTTAAAGGAACCGCAGTTGTCAGTAGCTCCCAGGGGCTGGTGCTCTCATATGCCCAGAACCTGGGAGTAGATTAGGTAACGTCCAGCCCTCCACTGGCGGGAGAACTGGAGAGCGATTGAGAATGATCCCTGATATTTATGACTTTGCAAAATGCACCGTCACTTCCATGATTATATTTTTACCCCCAAAGCACACAGCTGACAACGGAGTGGGTTCTGTCTGTGTCATTTATTAGCAGGGCTTCTGCTTGCCCATATGGCTTCTCTGAGCAGATGAGAGTGCCCCTTCCTCAGGGAAAATTTGGTTGAATTTAGTATATTTTGGCCCAGCTTGAACAAGTGTGCAAGGCAGCCCTACCCTGGCCGTGACCAGCAGAGAGCCTTCCTGCACCCCAGCACGAGGCAGTCCCACCTGAGGACACACAGGTCTGCCCCGGTCTCCACTTGCTCATACCCCCTCCCTGCCCCTCCCCCTTGATGCCAGGACATAGGTGCCCCTGGAAACCCGTGCCTCTGTGTCCACCCTCACCCCCTGCTAAGTAAAGGGGTTATACCAGATTCAAATCAGGGAAGAGTAGGGATTGGGTCTCCAAGAGTGGAGGGCAAATCCTGGCAGACCCGGATCCTCTGTGTCTTCAGAATCTCAGCAATTTCCAAGAGCCTTATGGTTGCCAAGAGATGACAGGTATAAAAAACCAACACTTCCCAGTTTCTCAGTTTACATTTTCCTGGCAGGTTTCCCTGAGACGTTGTGATAAACATCTGCGGTCTGCTCGCCCAACATCCTTCCCTTCTTCCATTGGTACTCTTCCTCCAGTTTTGGAGAGGGAGACCATGCCCTCATTCCTAATCCACATGATCTGGAGAAGGCTGGGAAATGGTAATTAATCGAGAAATGGGCACGTGATCCCAGCTGTCTTCGTGAGAGCCATCCTTGGCACTTGTGCTGAAACTATTGGGAAACAGATGCTTGCTTTTGTGTGTGTGTGTGTGTGTGTGTGTGTGTGGGGTATGCAGAATCCTCGTTCCCTGAAGAGGAATTGAACCCACACCCTCTGTAGTGGAGTCTCAACCACCAGGAAAGTACCCCCCCGCTTTTTTTTTTTTTTTTTGCACAAATGCTTGCTTTTCATTAGAATGGGTAGTTGCAAGAAGCCAAGTAACATGGAATTTCTGAGACCATCTTTGCTACCACATTCAAAGGGCTTGCCTGAAAAGTGAAGACAGTACAGAAGAAAGCAGAGCTGAAGAATACAGAGACAGAATGAAACCCGACTGACATTAGTTGAGTCCTGATCCCATGGAACCATCTACTTAGTGACATTTTTAGTTCTAATAGTCGAATAACTCAATGTCTTGCCTAAGCTGGTTTGAGTTAGATTTCAGTCCTGGCAATACCAGCTTCCTCTCATGCTTAGGCTCCATCCTCCAGACCTTCAGAATCTCAGTGGCGGTGAAGCAGACCCCAGCACAGTCGAACTAGCCAGTCTCCTCGCCACGGTGTCCAAGGGAACCCAGCATCCCTACTCTTCCCCCTGATGGATAGCCTGCCAGGTGCCCTCTCTGAGGGCATGGGCATACCGCCTCCTTGAGTCTCAGGCGCTTCTTTTGCACCTTGTTCTATAGTTCCTCGTACATGCTTGAATGTGTGTGTGTGTGTCCTTTCCTCCAGACTTGCTGAATGATCACAGGGTCCAGTGGGACGGCATAGGCCCAGTGCCCAGCCCAGGGCCTGGCACACATAGCAAAAGCTCTTTCCCTGCCCCCTCCCTCCTCCTGACTCAGGATGGGATTTAAGGATCTGTGATGCATTCCAATTTTCAATGTTCTGGATCAATAATGTGAGGGAGGGAGGTGGAAGGGAAGGTTCAAGAGGGAGGGGACATATGTATACCTGTGGCTGATTCCTGTTGATGTATGGCAGAAACCCACACAGCACTGTAAAGCAATTATCCTTTAATTAAAAATAAATTTAAAAAAAATAGGGGAGGTAGGGTACAGTTGCCAGAATTTTGCGCTCCTTTTAATTAATGTTATGTGTTTAGAGTGAGGTATCTCAAAGTCACAGAATAAGTTTAGGTCACATATGTTTATGCAAATCAGTGTTTTTCTCTGGAGCCAACAGCTGAAGTTTCTGTTTGTTCCATGACGCTGCAGCAGAGGCCAAATGGGCCATGTTTTCTCAAGCGATGCTGCCAGCTCTCCAAATGTCATAACTGGCGAGGCATTTCACTTGGGGGCAAGCTTTGGGGTCGAGGGTGGCCGGGAAGCATTGACAAGCCTATTTTTATTCCCTTTAGTTTCACTACATTTCATTTATCTTTATTGAAGTTATAAAACTAGTTCATACTTAGAGTCAAACAATAGAGTCCGGTATAGAAAAATGGATTTTCTTGTCCATCCCATCCCCACCCTCTGAAGCAAACAGTGTCACCACATTCACGAGTATCTTTCCACATTTTTCATATACCTCGTTCCCAGATTTTCCCTATGTTTTTTAGCATATGCAAACGTTCATAAACATACGTATCTCTTTCTCTAATATACACTTTTAAAAATGTCTCATTGTTCTCAAGCTCTCTTAGTCTGGCATTCTTTTTTGTATAATTTTATTTATGTATTTATATTTTTGGCTGTGCTGGGTCTTCGTGGGCTTTCCTTTAGTTGTGGGGAGCAGGGGCACCTCTCTGGTCGTGGTCGTCGGGCTTCTCATTGCGGCGGCTTCACTTTTTGCATCACACAGGCTCTCTGTGCGCTTGGGCTTAGCTGCTCCACAGCACGTGGGTTCTTCCTGGACCAGGAACCGAAACTGTGTCTCCTGCATCGGCAGGCGGATTCTTTACCACTGAGTCAACAGGGAAGCCCCACATGTATCTCTTTATAGGCTAGCCTTGTAAATTTTTTCATGCAAATGAGTTGTCTTCTGTAAACTTGCTTATTTTTAAAAACTTAATCACTCTAGATCTCTCCAAGTTAAAGTAGGTAGATATAACTCATTCTTCTTCGCAGCTGCGTTGTTTTTCATTGGATAGATGTACCGTGATTAATTAATATTTTACTAATCTTTGATGCTTAACAGATTTTTCGGCTTGTTCACAGCTTTTTGTGATTATGTGTGCTGCTGAAAGAAATACCTTCGTGAATACAATTATTCATGTTCAAAGAAACACGTGGTTACGCTCCTTTGGCCCATGTGCCATGTGTCTGAGGGACACTGACTCTGTGAAGGTCTACTGGGTCTGTTCGTCAGCCCACCACACAAGAAGGCATTCTCCCTTCCTGACTGTGCGCATTTAGCAGAGCGTGTTTGGAAGACATTTTCCTGTCACTGTGGAACCTGGACCCAGATATAAGATCAGCCTCACTCCACACCTGACCCAGAGCCTCAACATCTCTGCTCCTTTTATTCCCTCTGTCTTGTGCCTTCAGCATCCCAACCGCCCCCACAGTCAGGGACAAGATGCTGTGGAGGAAAGGGCTTTGAAGTCCTAGTAAATGAGATAATCAATTTCTGATTTCCAGGGATGCAGGGCTGAGTCAGTGCCTCCTGAATGGCCTCAGCCGTGCTGGGTGTGTAGTAAGTACTTAAATAATGTGAAATAAGAACAATAAATCCAGGGGCTAGAGGGCTCCCTTTGAAGTTCAAGTCAGCTCCGAGCCATCAGGGAAGAAAGAATGGAATGGATAATTGAAACTCATAGATAATCCCACCCCTTATCCTAATGGTTAATAGGTTCAGCCCTTTACCTAGTAAACCCTTCCTCAGAACTGCTAAAGTAAACCCTCTGCTGTATTTGTCTTTTCATTTTTTCTGGAGCTGGTGAAATTGACCAGGAGGGTAAAAGGAGACAGAACCAGGAGTCCCGAGTGAGGCATTCATAGATGGCTCATAAGCAACTTCTGAATCATAGTGTCGTCTGCCAAAGGGCCCCACCAATTACAGACTCAGACCCAAGAGCGGTCTCCCCAAGGGTTCCTCCTGACCTGGGTGCGGTGAGAGGGAGGCTCTGGGAGAAGAGGTAGAATGATGCTCAGTCGAAGCCATCTGGCCAGAGACGCCCCAGCTTTGCCCGTGAGGTCATCCAGCCTCTAAGATGCAACATCAGTGCTTCCCTCCATGGGAGGGTCTGGTGCATTTCAGTAAAAAGAAGTGATCTCATTACATCCTTGAGCAGAAAGGGGACTGACTCTGGGACTGGCCTTCCCTGCCGAGGTTCCTCTCTCTTTAAAACGGAGGGGTTGAAATTTGGGATTCTAGGATCCTGGCCATCTCTGACTCTGAAAACAAACCCACAGGCCCAAAGAATTTCACACTGCTGCTCCACTGCGGGGGGGTGGGGGGGAGGTTTCAGCAGGAAAGGGGGACAGATGGTGTTCTCTGGACGGAGTTCAGAAATGTGGAGCGTGATGCATGGTGTGAATGAAGCATGGTGCCCTTTAAACACCGCTCGCCCCAGGAGGGCTGGCGTTGGTCCTTCTCCCGCATCACTCTGGGCATCATGGCCTTGTACGCTGAAACACACACACACACACACACACACACAGCTCTGACACACGCTCCATGATTCATGACCTGCCAGGACCATTACACACACGGGATGATTCATGGGGTTGCTCACATGCACAGGCTCACACTCAGTATGACGTGGAGATGTGCCTGAGCCCACAGCGATGGGCACACCCCCACTGGAGCCTCGGTTGTGCAGTGCACGGGCGTCTGCAAACGATTTACACTCTTGGCTCTTCCGAACCGCCTGTTCTTTGTCTTTCCGTTCACTGTTCAACCCTCTCCTTTCTGTCCTCCCCTCCTTGGCTGACTTCAGTCTCTTGCTCCGACGCTCCTCAAGCAGTTTCTGGGACTGGACTCCGCCATCTCCAGGGCCCTCTCCAGGTCCAAGGCTCTTTGAATAAACTCCTAGGCTCTGAGCATTTCTCTCCCCACAGGACTCACCCCCTACCTGGATGGGTGTCTCTTCCTGACTTCCTCCCAGGGTCTTGGCATGGGGTCTCCACCAAGCTGTCACGAGCTAGAAGTCCTGGCACCTGTGGAGCATGGTCCCCAGCATCTCTGGGAACATCTTTCTTCCCATTTTCCCAGGCAGGAGGAGTAAAGGGGTGTCTGGAGTAAAGGGGTGTCTGGAGTAAAGGGGTGTCTGGAGTAAAGAGAGCCCATTGCTGGGCATTGTACAGAACCAGTTGCTTCTGAAGGGGCCAAGGCAGGAGAGGCTGGCTGCACTCCGAGGTCTGTGAGGGGTCCTCACTGACCTGCCTTCTTCTGATGCGGCCCCCAGCCACGGTTCTAATGGGGAGGCGGGGATCAGGCCCTGGTGCTCACACAAACAGTAGAGTCCTTGCTTTTCCTCCTCCCTGTTCACACACACACACACACACACACACACACACACACACACACACGCAGTTTGAGAGTTGCGAGTTAAGTTTTATTTGGGGCAAAAGGAGGACTGCAGCCTGCGAGACAGCAGCTCAGATAGCTCTGAGAGACTGCTCCAAAGAGGCAGGGGAAGGAAGGTCAGTATATAATGTGATTTTGGTAAAGGGGGGAATACATGCAATCAAGCACGTATTTTTCCAAAAGGTTTCTCCTGGTCTCATGAAGCTTCTGCTGGTCATGAGAAACAGTCGTCACCATGAAGAATTTTAGTACTTTTCCAAATATAAATAAAACCTAATAACTGGGCTCATAAAGTCAGCTCCTGAGAATATCTAACTATCTGAAGCCTGGTCCTGCTGGTTTCACCCTGAGCACAGAGTGCCTCATTCCTGGTCTCCACCCTGAACTCCTTCAGGGCTGTTGAAGGTCAGCATCTGCAGCAGCACCTGATCTGATCCTTGTAGTGCCCACAGCAAGCGCCAATTTGTAGGCAACATCCCCTTGCGGCTCTCTCAAAAACCGAAAATGGGCTTATCCTGTCAGGTGAAGTAGTCACGTGGTCCTGGGTGTGTCATTAGCTGCCACGAGCATCTGCTTCCTTGGCTGTCAAATGCCTGAATAGCATCTCTCTGTGCCAGTGCAGGAGATGTAAGAGACACAGGTTCGATCCTTGGGTCGGGAAGATCCCCTGGAGGAGGAAATGGCAACCCATTCCAGTACTCGTGCCTGGAGAATCCCATGGACAGAGGAGCTATGATCCATAGGGTCACAGAGAGTTGGACACAACTGAAACGACATAGCACATACATCTACCCCCAAAGATGTGATTGTGGGGAGCCAGGGAGATTATGTGACAGAGTTTTGACGAATTCTCTCTCCAGGAGAGACAGTGGGTAGGGTCTTTGCTCCGAGGGAGTTCACATCCAAGCAGGCGCTGGCCCAGTGATGCTGAGAACCAAGGAGTGTCCTGTGTCTAGAAACATGAAGACTCAGCTCTTGGTGCCCTGCTGATAGCTGAGGGTTGAGATGCCCCTTTTCAACTCTGAGATTTTAAGAGCCTAATAAGTCCTGAGCTGTGGTGTTGGAGAAGACTCTCGAGAGTCCCTTGGACTGCAAGGAGATCCAACCAGTCAATCCTAAAGGGAATCAGTCCTGAATATTCACTGGAAGGACCGATGCTGAAGCTGAAGCTCCAATATTTTGGCCACCTGATGCCAAGAGCCAACATATAAAGACCCTGATAAAGACCCTGATGCTGGGAAAGATTGAAGGCAGGAGGAGAAGGGGACAACAGAGAATGAGATGGTTGGAGTTTGAGTAAACTCCTGGAGTTGATGATGGACAGGGAGGCCTAGCGTGCTGCAGTCCATGGGGTTGCAAAGAATCAGACAGGACTGAGCAACTTAACAACAACAATAAGACCTAAGAGCTCCCTCCCGTGCCCCCCTCCCCACCCCCACCGCTGCTTGTTTAAGAACCTTATCTCTGACTGCATCCAACCCATCTGAAGGCCTGGATTCTGGAGGGGACTACCAAGCCTTAGCTGAGCCTGTACCCTCTGGAATCCCCTCCTTCTCCTCTCTGTATCAGCCCTGGAAAGCATTCTCAGCAAACATTCTTAGAGAGATTTCCAGTTAACTCCTTCCTTCCAGTGGACCTTCTGACTTGGGATTTAAGGTTATTTTGCCTAGAATAGCTACGATGATCTTGGAGATACCCTAGCAAGGTAGCCATTCTCAGCCTGCTTCCAGCGGGACCCCCACCCCTAAAGCGGAAGAATTTAAGGGAAAGATAAGACAAGAGTTGATCCGAACAAGCCTTGTTGGGCTTTCAACAGGGGTCTATGGAAGTTTCCTCACTAATTGCCATCCTCTGTGTGTAATCTTCCGGAGGATGCTGGCAGAGACAAGAAAGACTACACTATAATTAAATATGCATTGATGTGAGGGAGGACCCATGAAATATGTATGGCAATTCGTTGTACTCAGCAAACGGTCCCTAAGATCCGCACAGAGGGTGTGACTTGTGCCTCTGTTCCAGATAAATTCGATACCTGGAAACCGAACACAATGTTTATTTAACTCTCAGCTAGATCTTTAACTTACATACACTTACTTTGTGCAGACATGGTTCTAAGCATGTTTCTACGATATTCACTTATTTAGTTTTCATGAAACCCTTAGGAGGTAGGTACCCTCATGCCCATCATTGCTGATGTGGTAGTAGTAGCTTAGTAGCTAAGTCCTGTCTGACCTCATGGACAGTAGCCCACCAGGCTCCTCGGTCTGTGGGATTGCCCAGGAGTGGGTTGCCATTCCCTTCTCCAGCGGATCTTCCCGACCCAGGGATCAAATCTGGGTCTTGGCGCTGCAGATGGTCTCCTGCATCGCAGGCAGACTCTTTACTGACTGAGCCCCCAAGGAAGCCCTATCATGCAGATGAGGACCCTGTACAGAGATGAAACCACAAGCATGGCTGGTGAGTGGCGGGTGTGGGTCTCCAGCCCAGGCCTCCTGCCTGGGTACCACCTGCCGGTGACCCAGCTCTCTGCCTGTTTGATGGTTACTTGAGCAGCATGATAAGCTCTGGTTGGTTTCTTGGGGAAACCGGAATTCTTGACCTGGGTAAGGGTGATGAAGAGCAAGGAAACTCAGGCTAGAATTCAGGACCAGGGCCAGGACTTGACCATTGGCTTTGTTCTCCCCGCAGGTGTGTGTCTCCCCGGGTCCAGGGGAGCCGTGTCTATGCAGAGCAAAGCTGGGGCCTCCTCTCCGTCCTAACAGTCCTTCCAGGGGAGTCCCGCCGAGCCATTGTCCTCCCGGCCCCAGTGATCTGGTCTCTTTTGGCATGGACCTTCGGCTTCTCTTATTTACCCATTAACAATTAAGCCCTAGGCATTTAACATATAAACACAGAAAACATCAGCATAATTACAGCAAGGGTTTCAAAAGCTTGCTGGCAAGGAAGAGCCTGAATATTTACTTAACAAAAGAATTCCTTACTTCAGTCTTTAATAAAGAATTCAGTAGAAGGCTTAACTAGCCTGCTTTTGCCAGTAAATGAGAAACATTCTTTTATTCACTAAGAATATGATTTGTGTCTTATTTTTCTTTTTAAAAAATGTGATTCACCACGATTTTTCAAGAGAACATTCACAATTCTTTTCCTGAGAGTTCTATTCCCTTGTTATTTTCCAATATGTCTCACTGGTTGAGACAGTCCCTCTCAGAGCAGAGATAGATGTGTGTGTGTGTGTGTGTGGATGTGTGTGTGTGTGTGTGTGTGTGTGTGCGCGCGCGCGCGCGCGCAGTGCAACCCTTAGGGTCTGAAATTTCACCATCAGAGATTCTTCCTCTGTTTTAAGTTTGTCTTCTCTGAGCCAAGAAGAGTGTGTGTTCAGAGCACTGACTGTTGAGTATTTCTCCTGTGATTAGGATTTAAGCTGGTCTCCAGACTTCCCAGGTGGCACTAGTGGTAAAGAACCGGCCTGCCAATGCAGGAGACACAAGAGACGTGGGTTTGATCCCTGGGTCAGGAAGATTCCTTGGAGAATCTTTCCTTGGAGAATTGTCAGGAAGTGGCAATCCCCTCCAGTACTCTTGCCTGGAGAATCCCATGGACAGAGGAGCCTGGTGGGTTACAGCCCATGGGGTCGCAAAAGAGTCCAACATGACTGAAGTGACTTAGCACAAGCTGCTCTCAGGGGTCTCAGGCTCTTGGGAAAAGGAGGGGGTAGGGAGAAATACAAGTGGATTTATTTAGAGACAGGAGGGATATTCACTGGTTTGTTTGTTCTTTTAGACATTCTCACAATTCTCACATTCCTACCGTTGCCAGACACTGAGATAAAATGGTAAATGAGAAAATAGCATAGTCAGGTAGGCAGACAAACAAATAGTTAAGCTACACAGATAAGCAAGGTGAACAGTCAGAATGGAATGCCCAGTTCTCCTGGGTCCAGGGTTGATAGATGGATTTGACATGGGGGCAGTGCTGGGGAAGGTTTCACAGAGGTGATAGCTGAGTTGCAAAGGTTGAGGAATAATCATTAACAAAAACTAATGATCTCAGGTGGCTTCGGTCTGCAATGGCTTGAAGTGGGACTTCTCAGCCAGAGATTGAGGCTGGGTCTCGGTGCCGAGAGCGATGAACCCTAGCCACTAGGCCAGTGGTCAATGGTAAGGCCCTGGTCCTTCCGCTTTGCAGAAAAGAATTCCTGCAAAGATGAACAGTAGTGAAACCAGTGAAGTATTTATTAGAAGATAAAGAGTTCAGTATGTGTGGATTGACCTGGGGTGGGCTCAGAGTTGCGCCCTTGTGGTAGTTGGACTCACATTTATGGGGCGTTCGTCCTGGGTTTTCCTTTGACAGCTCACCTTGCTTTGCCTAGTCTCAGTCTGAATTTAGTGTCTTTCAGGGTCCTCCCATGGGTGTGCATCTCTTAGCCAAGATGGATTCTAGTGAAGAGGCTTATGGGTAGCTGGCATCACTTATATGCAGGTGACCTCCAAGGAGCCTTTCTATACATGTGTAGTCGAGGAGGTCTCCTTGACCTCGAGAATGAAGAATATGTGGTCTTTCGTCCCTTTTCTGAGCCGAGCCCAGCCTCCTCCATCATCCTGCTTTTATGGAGCTTTTGCTGCTACAGAGTTTCTGTCCACAGGGGAGAAACCGTTCAGCCTGGGGGCCCATCTATCTCCTGCCTCACTAACAAAAATTATATTTGCTCTGTGTCCTCCAGGATTACATGAAGCAGCTTACATTTCATCTCGTGTAACCCCCACAAAAATACTGTAAGAAAAGTCCTAATATTATTCCTATTTTATGGATGACGAGACTGAGGCTCAGAGAAGTAATGTTTCCTGAGTCCCCCAGCTAGAGAGAGCAGAACAAGTAAGATCAGAGCCTGGGCAGCCAGACCATATAGCTCGTGGCTAAGGACACTAACCACTAGGCTCATTATTGTGTGCAAAGGTAATTTTCCATTTCATTATGAAACACTTCCAATATCCACTGTCTTAAAAAAAATACAAAGAATAACGTAATGAAGTCTCATAAATCCATCTTCCACCTCCACTGAATTTCAGTCTTTTGCCTTGCTTGCATAGTTTACTTAAAAAAAAAAAGAAAAGAAATTTTAGGTCCAGTTGAAGTCCCTTTGTGTATTCTCTGCTGAGCACATTCCTTTCTGGCCCCTGAGGTGGTGCCTGTCCTGAATTTGTGTTTATGTTTCCAGGCATGATTTTTTTCTTTTTCTTTTTTTAAATTGGAGTATAATTGCTTTACAATGTTGTACTAGTTTCTGCTGTACAACGATGTGATTCAGCTACATGTGTACGTATATCCCCTCCCTCTTGGACCTCCCTCCCAACCTACCCCTCTAGGTCATCACAGAGCACTTAGCTGAGTTCCCTGTGCTGTTTAGCAAGTTCTACTAGCTGTCTATTTTACATATGATAGAGTATACCTATTAATCCCAGTCTCCCAACTCATCATTCCCCCCATGTCCAGTTTCATTCTCTATGTCTGCATCTCTATTCCTGCCCTGGAACTAGGTTCATCTGTACAGTTTTCTAGAGATATATTTTTATACCATTAAAGCATTTTTATGTCTCCATTAACAATACATAACATGGTTTTGCATTTTTTCTTTTTTTTTTCCAAGTACCAAATATAAAAAGTTTATTTTAAGCATTCATGAGAGAAGTAGTGTATATACACTTATACAACCAAAACCAAAGATACCATGTAAAGGTTATAAATCAAACAATAAATTGTGAAAATACACGCATATTTAAAGATATAAAGTGAAGTGAAGGAGAGTGACGTTGCTCAGTCGTGTCCTCACTCTGTGGGACCCCATGGACTGTAGCCTGCCAGGCTCCTCTCCATGGGGCTCTCCAGGCAAGACTACTGGAGTGGGCTGCCATTTCCTTCTCCAATGGTTTTGCATTTTTTCAAACTTTATACAGAGTGTTATTGGTCATTTTTACAGCTTGCTTTTGCATTGGACATTCTATCTATGAGATGTTATCTATATTTGATTTCACATTGCTCAAAGTTCATTTACTTAAAACCACATAAAATCAAATAGTATTTAAGAATATGGTATAGTGTTACATTGTATGAATAATACACCATGTATAAATCTCTGGCTTAAAATATTTTGCATAAAGTATTATTGCAGACAACGCTGAAATGAACTTTCTTGGCATGTCCTTCTTTGCACTCCTTGGAGAATTTTAGAAGGGACATTGCTCGGGGAAAGGGCAGGACCATTTTTAGCTTCATCTTGTGAAATGCCTCTCCAGAGGGATTGGCCAGCTGTATTCCTACCAGCAGTAAGTGACTACAGCCTTGTGTTTCTGCAGCTTCCCAGTAGTTGCTCTGATCAACCTCTGGGTACCAAATGACTTCTGAATTGCATCCTCTGACTAGTAGGGAAGTTGAAGGTCTTTACAGATTTTGTTTGTTTCTTGTGTGACTTTCCTACTTATGTCTACTTTAATATCTGTTCATTTGGTTTTTTTCTTCATTGATTTTTAAAATCAGAGTAAAACTGACTTTTTTTCGAGGAGAGGGGGTTTTGCAGTTCTGAATTTTAACACGTTAAAAAAAATCAATGAAATTGAAAGACACTGTGAGACTACTTTAAACTATGAATTCGATGTCTTTCCTAGATACAAACTATTCAGGTCTACCTTTTCTTCCTTAAGCTTTGTTAATTTGTAGCTGTCAAGGGATTGGCTCATTCTATCTAAGTTGTCAGATTTATTTGTGATGAGTTGTTCCTCGTTCCTAGTACTCTCTTATTATTCTTTCATTGTCTGTGGAGTCTATTAGGGGATCCTCTCTTTTACTGTGGAAGCTAGTATGGTCTTCCCTTCCTCTGGGTGGATGAGATCCCATGGATTCAGACAGCTTTCTGTACTTTGCCATTTTATATAAGGGACTTGAGAATCTGCAGACTTTGGTATCCAAGGTGGGTCTTGAAACGAATCCCTCCTAGATAATGAGGGAGGACCGTAATCTGCATCTTCTCTCCTGTCTCACTCTCCCCTTTTCGTTACTCTAACTAGAGATTTATCCATTTTTATTGAAATTTTCAAAGAATCAGCTTTTAGCTTTATCATTAGTGTTCTCCATTGTTTTCACTTTTGATTTCATTGGTTTCTCTTTTGTCTTTATTCTACCCTTTCTTATTGTTTTGGGTTTACTTTACTCTAGTTTTTCTTAATATGAAAGTTGCTCAGTTGTATCCGACTCTGCAACCCCATGGACTATACAGTCCACGGAATTCTCCAGGCCAGAATCCTGGAGTGGGGAGCCTTTCCCTTCTCTGGGGGATCTTCCCAACCCAGGGATCGAACCCAGGTCTCCCGTTGCAGGTGGATTCTTTATCAGCTGAGCCACAAGGGAAGTCCTTTTCTCAATGTGGGAGCTTAGAGTAGTGCCTTGAGATCTTTCTTTATTTCAAATGTAAGCATTTAACAGTATACATTTCCCTCTGAGCATGGCTTTAGCTGTATCCTACAAACTTATATCTGGTATTTTCATCCAAGTCAATTTTTTTTTTAATAGAAGTTTTTTTTAAAAAAAATTGTATGTTATTTGTTTGTGCGCATCAGGTCTTAGCTGAGGCACACAGCATCTTCTTTGTATGAAATCTTTTGTTGTGGTGCATGGCCTCTCCAGTTGTGGTGTGTGGGCTCCAAAGTGCATGGGCTCGGTACTTGCGGTGCTTGAGCATAGTTGCTCATGGCATGTGGGATCTTAGTTCCCCGACCAGGGATTGAACCCACATCTGCATTGCAAGACAGATTCTGGACCATTAGACCACCAGGGAAGTCCCTCAAAATACTTTTTAGTTTCCCTCAAGACATCCTCTTTGACCCATGGATTATTACGTTGTTTAATTCCCAAGTATTTGGAGGTTTTCCAACTATCTTTCTGTTATTGATTGCTTGTTTAATTCCATTACGGTCAGAGGACATACTTTGTATGATTTCAAGCCTATCATATTTATTGCCATTTGATTTATGACTCTGGGTAAGATCTGTCATAGTGAAATGTATATGTACATTTGAGAAGAATGTATATTCTGATCTTGTTGGGTGGAGTGTTCTGTAAATATCAATCGGATCAGCTGGTAGAAGGACTAGTTCTTTGATCTATTTGCTGATTTCCTATGGCTTGTTTATCAGTTACTGAGATAGGAGTGTTGAAATCTCCAACTGTAATTGTGGATTTGTCTAATTCGTTTCTATCAGCATTCACTGTGTGTATTTTGAAGCTCTTTTGCTAAGTGCATACATATTTAAAATTACTACATCTTGGAGAATTGACTCTTTAATTATTGTGTATGGCTCCTCTTTATTCTTGGAAATTATCCTTGCAACGCAGTGTGTTTGTCTAATATTAACGCAGCCACTTCAACTTTCTTTTGATTAGTATTTGCATGGTACTTTTCCCATTCTTTTACTTTCAACCTACTTATATTGCAAAATCATAGATGGCAAATAGTCAGGTCTTGTTGTTTGATTTTAAATCAAATCTGACAGTCCCTGTCTTTCGGACCACTTTTATTTCATATGTATCAGTTCAGTTCATCACTTACTTGTGTCCGACTCTTTGTGACCCTACGAATCGCAGCACGCCAGGCCTCTCTGTCCGTCACCAACTCCTGGAGTCCACCCAAACCCATGTTCATTGAGTCGGTAATGCCATCCAGCCATCTGATCCTCTGTCATGCCCTTCTCCTCCTGCCCCCAATCCTTCCCAACATCAGGGTCTTTTCCAGTGAGTCAACTCTCCGCATGAGGTGGCCAGAGTATTGGAGTTTCAGCTTCAGCATCAGTCCTTCCAACGAACAGCCAGGACTGACCTCCTTTAGGATGGACTGGTTGGATCTTCGTATGTATATTGATATGTTTAAAACTAGGTCTAAGTGTTTAGTATTTTGTATTCCATTTTAATCTATCTGTTGAGCTTTTAACTATCTCTTAGTATAGTTTTAAATGAATTTTTTCAGTAGTTGCTCCAGGGATTATTATATATCAGTTCAGTTCCATTTAGTCACTCAGTCATGTCCAACTCTTTGTAACCTCAGGGAGTGCAGCATGCCAGGCTTTCCTGTCCACCTCTAGCTCCCAGCACTTGCTCAAACTCTTGTCCATTGAGTCAGTGATGCTACCCAACCATTTCATCCTCTGTTGTCCCCTTCTCCTCCTGACTTCAATCTTTCCCAGCATCAGGGTCTTTTCCAATGAGTCAGTTCTTCGCATCAGGTGGCCAAAGCATTGGAGTTTCAGCTTCAACATCAGTCCTTCCGATGAATATTCAGAATTGATTTCCTTTAGGACTGACTGGCTGGATCTCCTTGCTGTCCACGGAACTCAAGGGTCTTCTCCAATGCCACAGTTCAAGAGCATCAATTCTTCAGTGCTCAGCTTTCTTTATGGTCCAACTCTCTCTCTCTCTCAATATATATATTTAGGCTGTGTGGAATCTTAGTTGTTACACTCAAGATCTTTTCAATTTCAGCCTGTGACTCTTAGCTGTGGGATGCGGGATCTTAGTTCCCTGACCAGGTATTGAACCTGGGCTACTTGCATTGGCGTCATCAAGTCTTAACCACTGGACCACCAGGGAAGTCCCCCAGGGATTATAATATATATTTAGTATTTTACTGCTTCATGTAGCCTGTAGAAACCTTCGCTGAACCATGTTATAAGTTCTGCTTTCAATTGTCAGACATATTTTAAAGAACTTAAGAGAAGGATAGTCTGTTCTATTGATCACTTTTTCTTCATTCCTGATGTTATAAATTTCTTTAAGGTATTATTTTCCTTCTATTTGAAGCAATATTTTTTAGCATTTACTTTAGAATGAGTCTGCTGCAGACAAATTCTCTTAGTTTTATTTGAGAATGTCTTTACTTCACTTTCATTCTTGAAGAGTATTTTCACTGGATTTAGAAAGCTTTTTAAAAAATGGAGGTAAAATTCGTGATATCTAATCTACCACTGTAACCATTTTAAACTGCACAGTTCAGTGGCTTTTAGTACCTTCGCAATGTTGCTCAACCACTGGGAATATCTACCTCTAAAACACCTTCATCACCCACCTCCAAAAGAAACGCTACTCATTAAGCAGTCACTCCCTAGTCCGCCTCCCACCATGCTCACTAGCCTACTTCTGTCTCTGTGGATTTACCTATTTCAGACACATTATATAAATGGAATCATATAATACATGGTCTTTATATTTGGCTCCCTTCCCATGACATGTTTTCAAGGTTTATCCACATTGCAGCATACTTCATTCTTTTCTGGATTAAATAATGTTCCATTGTATGGATATATCACAGTTTGTTTTTCCATTCACCAGTTAACAGACATTTGGGTGGTTTTCACTTCTTAGCTACTAAGAATAAATACTGCTATGAACAATTGTGCACCAGTTTTTGTGTGAACACCTGTTTTCAATTCTCTTGGACATAGATCTAGGAGTAGAATTGCTAGGTCATATAGTAATTCTCTGTTTAACTTTTTGAGAAGCTGCCAAACTGTTTCCCACAGTGGCTGCACCATTGTATATTCCCACCACCAATGTATCAGGGCTCCAATTTTCCCACCTCCTTATTCTTCCATGTATTTCCTGTTTATATTTTTATAGCCAACCTAATGGGTGTGAAGTGGTATCTCAATTTTTTTTATTTGCGTTTTCCGAATAATGAATGATGTTGGGCATCTTTTCACGTGCTTATTGGTCATTTGTCTATTTTCTTTAGGTAATTATCTGTTCAAATCTTTTGCCTGTGTTTGGATTGGCTTGTCTTTCTGGTGTTGAATTGTAAGAGTTCTTTATTCATCATAGATACTAGGTTTATGATATATAAATATTTTCTCCCATTCTGTAGGCTGTCTTTTCATTTCTTTGATTTACAAAAGTTTATAAACTTTTGATAAACTTCAATTTATCTTTTTATTTTGCTGCTTATGCCTTTTGTGCATATCTAAGACTTCCTTATCAAATTTAACATCACAGAGGTATACATTTATGTTTTATTCTAAGAGATTTGTTGTTTTAGCTCTTACAGTTGGGTCTTTGATGTAGAATATATAATAAAGTACATATATATGTATTTTCTTTCTCAGATTGTTTTCCATTATGGTTGTTACAAGATATTGAATACAACTCTCTGTGCCATACATTTAATAGCAGATCATTGTTGTTATCTATTTTATATATTGTAGTATGTTTCTATTAATTTCAAATTCATGATGTATCCCTAACCCCCCCTTTCACTTTGGTAACCACTAGTTTGTTCTCTGTGTCTGTAAGTTTGTTTTGAAAAAAAGTTAATTTGTATAATTTTTTTTAGATTCTACATACAAATAATATTTGTCTTTTTTCCTAACTTACTTCACTTAGTACACTTTCTGGGTTTATCCATGTTGCTGCTGCTGCTGCTGCTAAGTCGCTTTAGTCGTGTCCGACTCTGTGCAACCCCATAGACGGCAGCCCACCAGGCTCCGCCGTCCCTGGGAGTTTCTAGGCAAGAGTAGCGGAGTGGGGTGCCATTGCCTTCTTCTCATGTTGCTGCAAGTGGCATTATTTCATTGTTTTCTATGGCTGAGTAATATTCCACTGTATATCATTGTTTCTGTATATATATACATATATATATATATATCTCACATCTTTAGCCATTCATCTGTCAAGTACTATACTGTTTTGATTACTGCAGCTTTGTAGTAAATTTTGAAATTGGGAAGTATGTGTTCTCTAATTTTATTCCTCTTTTAAATAATTGATTTGACTATTAAAAGTCTCTTGCAATTCTGTATAAATTTTAGGATTGGCTTGTTTATTTCTGACAAAAACACAGTTGGAACTTTGATAAGGATTGCACTGAATCGTGTATAGAATTCTTGGTTCAGTTTTTTTTTCATTTTGCATTTAAAAAATCTTGTTCCTCCTCCTTTTAGCCGCCATGGTATCTGATGACAGACCTCCAATCATTCAAATCAGAGTAATAAACAGGAAGTTTGTGCCCCGCCCCGCCCAGTCTGGAGCCCTCTGCTCCTCTGTGTCCCTCAGGGCTTCAGCCCCTGCCAGTATCAGGCTTCCACTTCAGTATTGCCTGGTGACTGGACTGAGAACAGCAAAAAAAAGAGGAAAAAACCCAACAAAAATAGGGAATGCTTTCTGACCCTGGGTCATGTCCACTTTTCCCTTCCACAGACCAAAAGAAGGTTTCTCTGGAAGCTGTGGCTGTGCTGATCTTTATGTACTTCTGGGTTTTGAGCTTCCTTCAGGTCAGGTGATATTCAAGGGGAAAAACTGATAACCTCAACCCTGGTTGGGTAAAATTCTGAATTCTGGCATCCTTCCCCCATCAGACCTGCGCGCGCGTGTGTGTGTGTGTGTGGGGGGGTCTTTGCAACCCCATGGACTGTAGGCCCACCAGGCTCCTCTGTCCATGGAATTCTCCAGGCCAGAATACTGGAGTAGGTAGCTGTTCCCTTCTCCAGGGGATCTTTCCGCCTCAGGAATCAAACTGGGATCTCCTGCATTGCAGGCAGACTCTTTACCAGCTGAGCTACCAGGGAAGCCCCATCAACTTATTACCACTTACTTTTCAGGGCCCTTGGAGAGCTACCTGCTCCATACAGTCTGTGTGGGATTTATAGTTGTATTCAATGGGGGAGGTGGGTGGGGCATGCTTACTCCCTCCCCCGGAACTAGAACCTCTCTTAAACTGTCTTTAACAGGTCCTTATCAAATATGGATGAAACATTTACATTAAACTACTTTTAATTGGAATATAATTTACAATGTTGTGTTAGTTTATTAAACTCTTTTTAAAAATATGTATGTATTTATTTGGCTGGGCCAGGTCTTAGTTCGGCATGCAGGGTCTTTTAGATGAGGCACATGGGATCTTCGGTCACAGCACACAGAATCTTCAGTTGTGACATTGGAAAGCTTAGTTATAGCATGTGGAATCTAGTTCCCTGACCAGGGATCGAACTCATGCCCCCTGCATTGGGAGTGGGGAGTCTTACCCTCTGGACCACCAGGGAAGTCCCTCAACTTTTATTGTACATGCTTCATGTATCTTTTCCTAGTTCTTGTCTTTAAATTTTTAGTTTTCTCTTCTTTACATTTTCTTACAGCAAATTTTTCAATAATTTCCTTTATGGACCAGGCTTTTGTATTCTATTTACGTACTCTTTTTCAATACTGAGATCACAAAGGTATCCTATTTTCTTTTTTCCTCATATTTTCTTCTGAAACTAAAAAAATTTTTTATTTATCTTTTGAACACCTGGAATTTATATGTTCTATATGGTGTGAAGTAGCCATCTAATTTTTTTTCCAGGTGAATAACTGGTGCCCTAGTACCATTAACCAAAGAATTCTTTCCCTACTGATATTTAGGGATATCTCCTCTGTCATATAGCAAATTTCCAAAGATGTGGCTTCTGGGCTCTTTATTCTACTTGTCTTTATCTGTCTTTTCTATTTGTCTTATTCTATTTGTCTTTATCTGATCATCTATTCCTACTCAGTTATTTTATTTTTTTTATATTTATTTTTATTTATTTATTTGGCTGCACCAGGTCTTAGTTGCAGCACACAGGATCTAGTTCCCCAGTCTGGGGTCGAACCCAGCTCCCTGCACTGAGAGTGCTGAGTCTTAGCCATTGGACCTCCAGGGAAGTCCCTCAACTCCTTTAACTGCCTCTTTTGCTGTTTACCTTTGTATCTCTAAATAATATGCTTATATTCCTACCTCTTTATTTTTCAGCTTTGGGTACTATTTATAGACTTCCCTCCTTGGACAATAAGGCTTTAGCGCTTTTCCACTCCTTCTCACCACATGTAGATGCTATTTTGTCCCTTCATCCTCCCGCTACTATCGTCCAAGGGCCTACAAGGGCAGTGGCAGTGGGGGTGATGAGACTTTAGAGATGAACTTGGGAGATAAATAGGAGGTGGTGGATTGGATGGACGTCAAGGATGATTTTTAGCTTCTAGAAAACTCATGGAAGGCGGTGTCATTTGCTGAGCTTAAGGCATGCAAAGAAAGGGGCAGGTTTGTGAGACTTCATTTTATTTTACAATTCTGTCCGTGGATGGCCCTGGATGTCCTCTCCCGGGATTCTGGTCTGACTCACCTGACTGATACCTGTTTCTGAGTGCTGGCTAATGCGGGCTGGAACCTGGGGAATCGTGGATGGGACAAGGATGAGCTAGTAAACTGGTGTGCCCTTAGGCTGGGCTCTTCGGAGGGCACATTCATCAACATACAGGAAAGGCTAGTCCTCAGGCTGGCATTTCCTACCCACAGGGTGTGCGGGTACCCAGATTCTGCCTGAAGCTTGGGCCCATTAGAGAACACTAGGGCGTGGGAGGCAGAGAGTCAAGTGTCTGAGAAATAAAGACACACAGAGACAGACAGACAGACCTGGGAGAGCTGTCTCTCCTTTCAGGATTGGTCAGAATTCTGTCCTTTGCCCCCTGGATAGCAATTTTGCTTTTAAAGGTCCTTTCTCACTTGGGATCCAGCCTCCTACCATAGATCTCCCCCACGGGAGAAATCCACAGAAGGAGATGGTAATTAAACAATCTGGTGGCTGGATAGAAATGAGCCTTGGAGTTAGGAAGATAAATGGCCTTCTCCGTAGTCCCACCGAAGATGCTGGCTGAAGGTGGTGCCGGGGGCGGGGTCTGCGATGGTTCCTCCTCTGTCCTTTCTCTCTCGTACCTACTCCCAGTTTCTTCCTGAACCTCCAGTCCTTTCCCCACCCTACCCTGCCCCAGCCCAGGCTGTTGTCTGACTTTGCAGCAGTCAGAGCAGGTTCCAGAAACATCACTGGAGTCCAGCGGAGTCAGCTCAGATCCTAGAAGTCATGGGGAACAGGCTAAAACACAGCTTGCCATGTCTGGGCCTCGCCCTAAGCTCTGATGGAAGCAGATGTGTGCTGCTGTCGTGGTCTTGTTCACACTTTTACCCTTATCATTTATTTTAGGCAGAAACAGAATAATAGGATGTTGTTGTTGTTCAGTCGCTCAGTTGTGTCTGCCTCTTTGCAACCCCGTGGACTGCAGCACGTCAGGCTTCCCTGTCCTTCACCACCTCCTGGAGTCTGCTTAAGCTTATGTCCATTGAGTCACTGAAGCCCTGTAAAATCACAATCCAACTCTGCGTTCCACAGGTGAGGATCAGGGAGGTTGAATCACTCATTCAAAGTCAAGGCAGAGGCGTTTCACTTTGCTCTCCCCTTCCCCACTCCATCCCTGCCTCGCGATGATGTAGTAACCCTGGGGTACCACTGCCAGCTGAGATACTGACCACCTTTGTGGGCAGGCCTGAGAGTCCCTTGGTCCCATGCGGACAGGCAGTGAGGGATCAGAGTTCCGGGTCGCATCGAAGTCTGGGCTCCACGAGCTTCTCTGTAGCCAGGAACACACGCTTCCACTGGGCCAGGTCTCACCTCTGCAGGCCCTTGCACCTGGGACTGGAAGAATGAATAGGAACCTTGTTTGGTAGGAATTTCTTTCCTCTGCTGTTTGCTTTGGGTTTTTTTCCCCCTCTCTCCATTCCTGGCTGCTAACCCAATATTTGGCTTTCTGTGAGCACTAAATATAATTCTTCATTTAACCTCCAGAATCATGGTTTCCTACCTGCTTCCCACGACCGGATCCACAGCCTGGAATGAAAACAGAACCCCGAGGGCATCAGAGCGGCTCAGGGCTGAGGGTGGGGGCGGGTTCCGGGAGCGGGAGGAGCAGGGGGAGGGAGGCTGGAGCGCAAGGCGCAGGCAGCCTTCACCCACGCTGGGCGTCTTAGGCCCCTCGTGGCTTTTGTGCTCGCTCGCTGAAACCTGGGGCTGGATGCTGTCCCTTCTTACCCCCCAAAAAGGATGCCGGGTTCCCACCCACAAACCACCTCCACACACCTCGGCGTTCCAGGGCCAGAGAAAACAAACAAAATCCACTACTCGGGACTCGCCCGCCTGCCACCCCCACGGATGCCTGTAGGATGCGGGGGGCGGGTCTCCGTGCGGGGGCCCCCCAACTTCCCCCGCTCTCCTCCCTGTGACCAGTCGGGGCAAGTGAAAGCTCCATGGACTGGGCGGTGGAAAATCCCCCCAGATCCTCCTGGGGAGGAGCCGGAGCAGCTGCTGCTGAGCACCAGGGCTGGTCCGACACCTGGTCCCCGGGCCCCCCGCCGGCTTGGCCCCAGCTGCGGAGGAGGGCGGGGGGCGCGCGGGCCGCGGCGCGCAGGGAGCCCTGCTCCCCGGCGCTAGCCGCGTTAATGCCGGTTACAAATCTCCTGAAATCACACGCGGTTTCGCAGACTCGGGGAGCCCGTGACAGGGCATTTCGTCTCCCTCTGGTTGAGCAGGCACACAGGAGTCGGAGCTTCCTACCGCCTGATTTACAGCCTCGGCGTATTTTTGACACACACATCACCCGGGAGGGCGAGGCTCAATTTCGGCCGTGATGCAGACGCGGTGAAGCCGCCAGAGCGCTTCCTGCCGGGCGGGAGCCGGCGCTGGGCTCACACCCGGGGACCCGGGGGCCAGAGAGCAGGGGCAGCCCTCCTCACCCCCCCTGAAATGCCCCTGGCACCCCGGTGGGCCATCTTGAGGCCTGGGGTGCACGGTGGGTCGGCAAGACTGGGGAGCATGGGTGAACCTGGCCGTTCTCACCTTCCTCTGCCCCCAACACCCCCTCACCCGAACCCACCCTCATCTCCACCGCGGGTGGGGTGGGGGGTGGGAGGGTGCGGTCCGTGCGCACCCTCGCCAGGCGGGGCCTGGGGGAGCTGCTGAGGGGAGGCACAAGGGCCCCACCCTGGGCTCCACGAAGAAAACACAGAACAGCCTGCAGCAAAACACGAATGCAGGTCCAGAGGAGGGCCCTGGGGGCTCGGTCTCTCACTCGGGGGCAGAGGAGGAGGTGGTGGCGATGTCTGTGCCTCTGCAGATGCCCCTCTGCTCAGGCTGAGGTGGGTCTAGTGCTGAGAGGGGTCTAGGGCTGAGGTGGGTCTGTGGGGAACCCCTCCCCCCCACAACTAGAACCTGCCCAGAGCCGCTCCTCTTTACTAGTGGATGAGTCCTACCCAAGTGGGGCAGGGGCCGCCCTTCTTTCAGGAGCTGCTGGGTCTCTTCAAGGTGGCACCAGGCAGGCGTCACCCCTCTGGCCGCCCCACTGTCCCGTCAGACAGATGGAGAGTGCTTTGGGTGTTGGTTCCACTCTCACCTCTTGTGATGGGGTCACTTGGCTCTCCCTGTAAGACTCCTGCAGCTTTGACTGATCTAACTGAGGAGCCTTGGGGGTGGGGAGAGGGTCCCCTTGGGTGCTTCCCACTTCCAGAAGAGGGCATGTGCTTAACCTTCCCTCCCGGTGGTCTGCCCCGTGATGCCTGGCTCCTCCTTGCTTCCCCTCCAGCCCCAGCTCCTACCGGGCAAGTCTCCCCTTGCTCCTCATGGCATGAGGTGTGGGTACTGCTTCATTCCACTTGGACATCCAAGGAGGGTGATCACAGTACCTGGACAGAGAGATGAAGGAGATCCCATCTCGCTTGAGGAAATCAGAGCTGGGAGCTGGGGTGGAGAGATACCATTACTACCTGCAGTGAAGAGGCAGGTGATGCAAAGCTCTGATTCTCCACGGTTTGCCCACATCCTTACCATCGGCTGGTGGGACTTGCTCTCAAGTCCTACTCTTGCCATTGGGTTCTTGGGCAACTTTTCCGTCCATGAATGACCCACCTTGCTGGGCTGTGGTTAAGAGCAAATGTGTAACAGCTTATGTCTCGCACGTAGAAGGCACACTGTGAGGTTGGATTTCTTTTCTTGTGGGGAGGAATACATCGTATGTTTACGTGAAGCTCCCTGAACATTGATGGAGACCACTTTCCCGTCTCCAGCCCTCTCCCTTTGCCTTGGTTCTTTATGAGGGTGAGGGAGGGCTGGGGCTAGGCTGGGGAAAGGAAGAGGGTGCTGCTCACAGGGTGGGAGAGAATCTGGGCTTTATTAACCCAGGAACCACATCCTTGTCTCATCCCAGTGGGCAGAGGCCGGGCAGGTGGGTGTCCCGCCCTGCCTGCTGGCGGAGGCAGTTTATGGATTTGGTGACAGATTCCTCCGAGGAGATGAATGAAACAATTGTGCTCTTGGTGTAGAAAAGATCCCAGATAGAGGAGATGTTTTCAATGGCAATAACCCTGAGACAGTGTTTCACCGAGTCAACAAACAAGAGCTATTGGCCTGGCTTCCCTTTGATGGGCCTGCGAGTACATGTAAGCCTTGGGAGCTGTTCCTGGCACTGAGGGACCGTGTTTAAAAGGTTTTATTCTCTTCTTCGTTTTAATCATCCCTCCCACCTCCTGGAGGGATTCCTAACTCGCATTCTTGGACAACAAAGGCAGTTAAGGGAATCCCAGCCGGTGAAGTCCCAAACCCGAAAACAGTCTTCACCACAGCTTCGCTGATGCCCCCTCCTGGGCCAGCCTTCATCTTCAGAAATATCTGATGACCAGATTAGAAGGGCCCTCCTCACCTGCTTGTTTAACAGGACAGCTAAGGGCTGGACGAGGGCAGAGGAGGACTTTCAAAATGTTTGCTTGGTGAATATTGGATTTTTAAACATCTTCCACTGGAAGCTGTAGGTGAGGGGTGGGTGGGTGGGGGTGGTGGAGGATCTGGAGAGGTGTGTGTGCCCCAGGCTTGCCAACAATGAAGGGCAGGCCACTCAATGTGGCATTTCATTTGATGCTGTTGAGAATCGCATGTGAAAAAGTTTTGGCATGAAGCAGTCCTGGTGGCCAGCCACAGAGTGGCAAGGATGTGATGGGGTGAGGGAAAGGTGGTAGGGGGAGAGGGGGAGATTTGGAAACTGGGGGAGAAGACAGTACTGGCCTAAAGACACCCAGAGGAAAACCACCCTCCCTTTCAAAGACTTAGAATCCTTCCATCCACTTACTCCTTGGAAGGAAAGTTATGACCAACCTAGATGGCATATTAAAAAGCAGAGACATTACTTTGCCAACAAAGGTCCGTCTAGTTAAGGCTATGGTTTGGCCAGTAGTCATGTATGGATGTGAGAGTTGGACTATAAGGAAAGAATTGATGCTTTTGAACTGTGGTGTTGGAGAAGACTCTTGAGAGTCCCTTGGACTGCAAGGAGATCCAACCAGTCCATCCTAAAAGAGATCAGTCCTGAGTGTTCATTGGAAGGATTGATGCTGAAGCTGAAACTCCAATACTTTGGCCACGTGATGTGAAGAGCTGACTCATTGGAAAAGACCCTGATTCTGGGAGAGATTGAGGGCAGGAGGAGAAGGGGACGACAGAGGATGAGATGGTTGGATGGCATCACCGACTCAATGGACATGAGTTTGGGTGGACTCTGGGAGTTGGTGATGGACAGGGAGGCCTGGCATGCTGGGGTCCATGGGGTTGCAAGGAGTCGGACACGACTGAGCGACTGAACTGAACTGAATCCTGCCTTAGGCGTCTGGGGAAGATACCCCAAGGCCAAATGTTCTGGTGTTACCAGAGATCGCTCAGGGGTTGCTGTGAGAACATGTGAGCTTGGCCATGGAGATAGCTGGCCCTCCGCCCCCCGGCTCTTGGCGGGTGATGTCTTGGCCTGTGGCGGCTGCCCTGGTTGCTGCCCCTTCACCGACACCACAGTCAGGCTGGGCAACATGGCGGCCCCGGGGTGGGGGAGCATAGGTCAGAAACAGAAACTGTAATTAAATCTTTTTATACCCAGCTCACCCCCAGCAGGAAGTTATTCTCGGTGCTCAGTGAGGGGGAAGAAGGGGGCGGAGTAGGAGCCAAAAGACGGCTTTTGACCTTGTGGCCTTCCTGGTGATTGGGTGGCGAGGTTTTTAGGTTGAAGAAGAGATTTCCTTGAGCATCTTCTGAAAATAGTCACGGACCTCGCTTCTGACTCCTTCCCAGATTCCGCTGCTGCTCTGGCAGCAGACAAGAAGGCCAGAGCATCCAGCCCAGACATCCTCCAGCCAGCTGCAGCTCCAGGTCCTCCTCCCTCCGTCGCCGTCGGGGTCGGATGTGAACCACATCCTGGAGACACAAGCCCGGGTCGCCTCACTTGCGAGGGTGGAGGCAGGTGTGGCTGTGGTGAGCCAAGGCCTCGTGTTTTCCAGATTGGTGGCCTTGGTTTTGGCGAAGCAGGGGTCTTGGAAACATGCTCCATCCACAGCTCCTCCGCCTCCTTCTCGCCTGGAGTGAGATGAGGGTGAGAAGTCCAGGCCTGTGGATGCTGAGCAAGGAAGCAGAGACAGAGGATTAGCTGTTTTGCCAGGACTCTCCTTCCTGTCTTTCCTTCCCAGGGCTGTTGGGAAGAGCCGTCTATCCCTGCTCTATCAGCCCCCTGTGTGTTCTCTGCTCCGTCAGCGCCCCCAGCCCTCTCCTCTTCCCCCCCAAACTGGAACCTGGCCTAGGGAAGTGTGGCCAGGAGTGCAACTTGGTCCGGTCTCCTGCAGAAAGATTTCCAGCATCTCCCATTCAACGAAAGCCAAAGTCTGCAAAAAGAAAAAAGGACGTGGGGTCCGAGTTCTTGGAGCAAACACTGCAAACACTTCACCTTCCAGAAGAAAAATTACCAGCCACTGAGGGAGCTGCCTCCAAAATGGAGACCGAAGATCCTGTTCTGCTTTAGCTGCTCCTTGGGGCAAAATCCTCTTCCACTTGCACTTTTGTAAAAAAGTTTGATGGGGGAGCATCTCTTCCCTTTGGTTCCTTCCTCTTGGAGCTCACCCTCCTGCCCCCACCTGTGGGGCCAGCTGGAGCCTGGAGCGTTTCCCACACGTGTGTATGCGATTTCCTTTCCACAGTGACTAGTTAGTCATCCTGACCGTGGCAGCACGTGTGACCTCACTGGCATCTCTGCGGTGGATGAACCGGCTGGGGAGGGGAAGAGAGTTCTGGAAGGCCCTTCATCCTTGATGGTGGCCAGCGGGGGCTGTCCCGTCCTGTCCTCACATCCAGGGTACTGCCCCTCCTCACCCTTCACTTCCAAACACTCCTCAGGCCTGCTGTCTCGTCCCCTTTAACATCCCTCATTGTATCCTTTACTGCATCCCCGGTCACCACCACCTGGCCGATCATTCCCAGGTACCTAAGAGAGCCTCTGGAGAAGGCAATGTCACCCCACTCCAGTCCTCTTGCCTGGAAAATCCCATGGACAGAGGAGCCTCGTAGGCTGCGGTCCGTGGGGTCGCTAAGAGTCGGACACGACTGAATGACTTCCCTTTCACTTTTCCCTTTCATGCATTGGCGAAGGAAATGGCAACCCCCTCCAGAGTTCTTGCCTGGAGAATCCCAGGGACAGGGGAGCCCGGTGGGCTGCCGTCTGTGGGGTCACACAGAGTCGGACACGACTGAAGCGACTTAGCAGCAGCAGCGGCAGCAAGAGAGCCTTCTCTGCTCTTGGAGCCTGCTCCTTGCTCCTTCATTGTATCCCCTCCGTCAGGCCAGAGTGAGTTTCCTAAAGGTCCACTGTGGCCTTGCCATCCCGTACACCCACATATCCCACACACATGTACTTCTGCTCGCACATAGTGTCCAATGCCTAGGCTTGACTCCCTTTGGGGACCACAATTTCTAGGAAAACTTCTAGATGGACTCCTACCCTCACAGCTATCTCCATTCCAGCTCATACAAAAAGATGACTCTTAATCTCTCTGTTTATTTTTTTTTTCCTTCTCCTTCTATTTTCTGGCTATATCACACACATGCAGGATCTTAGTTCCCTGACCAGGGATCGAATCCATACCTCCTGCAGTGGAAATGTGGTGTCTTAACCACTGGACTGCCAGGGAAGTCCCAATCTCTCTATTTTTGATGCTGTTGATTACTTCTTCCTTGAAAGGATCTCATCTGTGATGCTTACCCATAACATGCATTCTGTCTACATTTTTAGTAATTTTTTAAAACATTTAAAGAATCTGTTCCCCTATGTGCTTTGCAGAAAACCAAGTCTGTCCCGTGCTCTAATTCTGAGGAAAGTGCTTTTCGTATATAAGCTAATCAGAACCACAGAAATTGGTTCAGGGATGGGGATATCACCAAATTCAAGCCAATGAGCTTGGGCAAAAATTTTGGCAGTTTTCTAGGTAAGAAAGTTCCTTGATCCTCTGGGAGATATCTGGTGTTTGGGTCTCTTTCCCCTGAACTTTGAGGGGATGATAAGAAACCTGAGTTTTGGCAATTGGCATTAGAAGAAAGCTCATCTTACTTAAGGCAAAACCAAGAGACACAAAGAAACTGAATCCTTGATGTTGTTGTTGAGCAGCTGGATCAAGCTGAATCTGAAGCCAATGTTGGCCCTGGATTTCCAATTACATGCACCTTTAACTAATTTTTATGACTTAGATCAGTTTGAATTGACTTTTCTGGTTACGTGTGGAAAATGCACTTCCTTTTCTTCTCCCTTGATTTTTCTTCTATGATCATTCTGTTCAACTTTTCCCAAGTTCCTCCTCCTTTTCCTTTGGATTATATAATAGTGTTCCTCAGGGTTCAACTCTGTTGTCATTTACAAACTGCATGATCTCAGGCACTTGTATGGCTTCAGTTTGCCGTGCCTTCCAAATCCATTACACCATCTACCAGCTTTCCAGCATTTCTTATTTGTCCCACAAACGCCTCAGTGTCAACAAGTTCGAAACTGAACCCTTCATCATTCCCAGCATCCTGCCCCTTGTCCATATTCCCTGCCTTTGTTAGTTGCTCAGCTGTCCTCCTGGCCGATCAAGTCGTTTTCCTTCTGGCCCACAGCCTGCGTCCATTAGTCACCACATCCTGTCCACTTACCTTCCTTAAATCCATTCACTTTGCCCCTTTGCCCTGCCTCACCTCTGCTGCTTGAGTTCAGTTGTCAGGCATTGCTCACTAAACAAAGGCAGACTCCCCCAGGACAGTATCCTCCCAGCTCTGGCCAGTCACTTTCTAAAATGTAAACCTGGGGGGACTTCCTGGGGGTCCAATGGTTAAGACTTGGCCTTCCACAGCAAGGGGTGGGGGTTTGATCCCAGGTCAGGGAACTAAGATCCCACATGCCTCAGGGCCAAAAAATAAAAACCCAAAACCTAAAACAGAAGCAGTATTATATGTAATAAGTTCAATAAAGACTTTAAAATTGGTCCACATAAAAAAAATAAAAAATCTTAAAAAAATTAAAAAAGAGCATAAACCTGATGGTGCCAGGGCTCTGCCTAGAGTGGAGGGCCTCTGCTGTCCTGCCTGAGCTCCAGCTCCTAGGTCCATCCCTGTTGTGGCTCTGCCATGCCTCTGCCCTGTGTCTCGTCCCCCATCTTAAGCACTGCTTGGATGTCCCCTCTTAGCCGCTCACTCTTGCCTCCCTCCGACTCCACTTCCAGCCTTATCGCATTGTGTCAGCCTGGCCACCCGACTCGAAGCTTCTTGAGGGCAAAGGGCATGAAACTAACTCCCCGAGGTACCTCCCACATGATGGTCAGCTCCACCCAGCCCTGCTCCTTGTCTGCTCCCCAGGCGGGGCTCTGTCTGAGGATGAGAGGGGGTTTGCTGTCCTCCACCCTGGCCTGAGCTCAGCCTGTAGTTAAGTGCGCAGCAGACATCCGGCCCAGCCAATGAATGAACACCGTGGATGAGACGGGACCCTGGGGATCACGACCCGCACAGCCATCCTTGTGTGTGAGTAGAGTGCCGGTGCAGCCCTGAGCTGAGCTTCTCCAGTCAGGGGGAGCACTGAGAAGTAGCTAAGGGGCTCCCTGGGGTTGAATTGGCCTGCAGGCTTCGGGTTACCCCACGACACTGTTCCAGGTTGGAGGTGGGGGGCAGTGAGGGAGAGGGTGACGGACCCTAGAGGCTACCCTCTGATTGGTCGAAGCAGCGGATGTGAAGAGCAACTGAGATGCTCTCACTAGACATCTCCATTTCGGCTGCTGAGAGATGTGTGCCCTGGGGACACACTCAGGATCTACCCAGGGGCCAGGGAGGGCATCAGGGAGGAGACCGTTCCTCTGTGGAAGGACTGACCTCTGGGCCCCTGTCATCCATCAATTCAAAACTGGCTAAGTTCTTACCTTGGAATTGTTGGACTAAATTGTTTTATTAAAAAATAACTCAGCAAGCACTTGTTTTGTTAAAATAAAAAAAGTGATCCTCGCCTCCTAGGTCTGTGGGGGAGCTTGTTGAGAGGGCGGGGGTCAGGGAAGACCACTTTGATGTATAGAATTCACAGGAGAATGCCTTTTGCTGCTTTGGGGGGCAGTTGCAGGGAACCTTCCAGGCTATCAGAGACCAAGTCTCTGGCTGCCTTTATTCCAGGCTATCCCAATGCCCACTGCCCCATTTTGCTCTGGCCGTGCCCCCTTGGGAAGCTCCCCCTGACCACCAGCACTAGAACCTGGCTTCTCTGGTAGGGGACGCTCCACTTCACTTTTCGGCAGGTCTAGCTGCCACCTGAGTACTTGATGAATCCACATGGATTGAAATCCACATGGATTGGAAGCGGGAATGTGGGTAAGGCTCGTGGGCAGTGTGTGGTAGGGGGCTGATGCTGATCAGCTGATCCAGGGGCAGCTGCAGCTGGCCAGAGGGCACTGGTTCTGAATTACTTACAAGTTCTGAATTATGATGAAAACTGCAGATAATAACAACCACATGACGGGAACTCACTGGGATGCCTGATCCACTTTCCAGCAGGCCCCCTTAATGAGGTCACAGTCTGCGGAGCGAGGTGGGGTCTCCAGCCGGGGTTCGGGCGCAGGCCCTCCAGGTCCTCCTCTCCTGCCACCCCTGCTGTGGTGGGACCAAGCGGGAGGCCCATTTCCAAGCACCTCTGCTGGGGGCTCAGCGGGGCTGGCGGGGTGCTGGGAGGAGGGGCTCCGGGACCCCCAGCAGCAGCATCCGTGTCCCCACCCACGGTGTAGCTTTGGATCTTCCCCTCCTGAACAGAGGCCCTGCTTTTAGGTTTCTAAGGAAGGGAGGGGGATTCAGGGTCTGGGACTTCAGGGAGCTGGGACATGAAGGAGCTTAGGACAAGCGGACTCAGCAAACCACAGCTCAGGAGCCACGTGGAGCCCCATCCATCTGCTCTATAGGGTGACCACACAGGGCCTCTCCCCACGGTGGCCACGGGTGTGTTCCTTCCGGGGCAGTTGTGTTTGTCACCGCTGCCTCTGTCTCTCCTCCTCCCCACCTTCTTTCTGCTTTCGCCAGACTCCAAGCACCACCCTTTATCTCCCTGGAAGAAAGCTCAGAGTTATTTCCAGGAATATTTGAATTTTAGTAGGGCTTCTCAAGGCCAAAGTGTTCTCAAGAAATGCAGCAATATTGGTGGAATCTGACAGGATGTTTTGGAGATTAGGAGACAGGAGGGTTTCCTAGGTGCTCTTCTGAATAGTCAGGCCTAGGTAACCAACCCACCCATCCATTCCTTCCTCCTTCCCTTGTTTCCTTCCTGCATCTTTCCTTCTTTCCTACCAGGGCTCTGAGCTTGATACTGGAATGCACAGAAGTCTAAGACCTGGATCTGCTTTAAAGAAGCCCCCACTCTCACTCACAGAGCCCAGCTCCCTGCTTTAATAAAGGGCTGATTTTCCCAGAGGATGGGGCAGGGCTTCTGCTGGGGATGAGGTTGGGCATGAATTTTCTGCTCCCTAACGAGGCTCTGGATCACAGGATCACAGCCTTAAATGGGTTCTCTGTGGCGTGGGCTCAGCTCCAGTAAACCAGGGGCTCTAGGTCCCAGTTTGCCGTGGCTAAAGGCACCTGGCAAAGTGCAGTGGATTGCTCTGAGTTAGCCTTGGCTCTGGGACTGTAGAAGGACTTGGAGCTGGAGGCTGAGCCCGGGGCCTGGGGGATGGACATAAGAGTATAAGTATAGGAGGAGCCACCATCACAACCTGTGCACACCAAGGGCCAGGAGGCAGGGGGATGCTTTTTTTAAAAATTGAAGTATAGTTGCCCTACAGTATCATGTTAGTTTCAGGTATACAGCAAAGTGCATCAGTTAGAGATACGTATATATTTTTCAGATTATTTTCCTCTATGGGTTATTATTAAATATTTAATATAGTTCCCTGTACAGTAAATCCTTGTTGCTTATCTATTTTATGTATAGTAGTTTGTACCTGTCAACTCCATCCTTCTCATAGATCCCTCCCTGCCTTCCCCTTTGGTAACTATCCGTTTGTTTTCTGTATCTGTGTTTCTGTTTCATATATTTGTATATTTATATTGTTTTTTAAGATTCCATGCAGAAGTGATGTTGTGTGACATTTGTCCTCTGTCTGACTTACTGCGCTTAGTATGATTATCTCTAGGTCCATCCAATTTCCTGCCAATGGCAGTATTTCATTCTTTTTTATGGCCGAGCAATATTCTATTGTATATATTGATATATACCACATCTTTATCCAGTTCTCTTGATGGCCACTTGGGTTGCTTCATATCTTAGCTACTGTAAATAGTGCTGCAATGAACATCTTTTCAAATCAGAGTTTTTGTCTTTTCCAGATATGTGCCCAGTTGTTGGATCACAGGGTAGTTCTATTTTTAGTTTCTTAAGAAACCTCTATACTGTTTTCCATAGTGGCTGCACCAGTTTACCTTCAAGGGGGGAGGGTGCTTTCTGACATCTTCCTGGGGCCACGGTGAGACCCAGAAGCTCTCAGTGCTCTGCCAGCCTCAGTGACTTGGGAAAGGCTGATGGGAGACGGGCCAGACACAGGGTGACCCAGCCTCAGGGTCCCTGAGCTTCTGGAGCCTGATTGGAACCCATGAAGCTCCCAGCTCTCAGGGACAGCCCTTCAGCCCTCTCCCACCCCCTTCCCCATTCAAGAACTTGTTCCTTCCTTCATCCTTTTCTGAAGAATCTTGCTCCCTTTTGATGAATAGAAGCAGCTTTTATGATTTGTGGGGCCCAGCCCACAATGCAAACAAAGGCTCACTCTCGTTAAAAATTGTTAGGAATCTCAAGATGGCCCCAGTTCAGTTCAGTCAGTCGCTCAGCTGTGTCCAACTCTTTGTGACCCCATGGACTGCAGCACACCAGGCCTCCCTGTCCATCACCAACTCCCAGAGCTTGCTCAAACTCATGTTCATCGAGTTGGTAATGCCATCCCACCATCTCATCCTCTCTCGTCCTCTTCTCTTCTTGCCTTCAATCTTCCCCAGCATCAGGGTCTTTTCCAATGTGTCAGTTCTTTGCATCAGGTGACTGAAGTATTGGAGTTTCAGCTTCAGCATCAGTCCTTCAGGACTGAAGAACATAAAACCAGAAGTGGGGGTTCTTCCATGGGCCATGAAGCCAAAGGAAGACTGTGAGGCCAACTCAGGCAACAATCCTAAATGAGAACTTTCAGGTCCTGGTGGCAGGTAGCCCAGGAGTTAGTTCTGCCTGATTCTCTCAAATTGTACCACGGGGATCAGGTACCACCTACCCCAGACACTTGTATGACATAGTCTCCTTGGCTTTGCCCTCACCTGTGTTCCCTTTTGAGTTTCCTTATCAGGGGCCAGGGAAGGAGGGGGCCTCTGTGTATGTGTAGGGGCGTGTGTGTGTGTGTATGTGTATGTGTCTGGGCAGAGGAGCCATCGGAAGGAGAAAGCGGGTGGACATCAGGGTTTGGTTTTCTAGTAATCTCAGCCCAACCCTGATCCTCAGGAGAGGGGACACCGTGCAGGGTGCAATTCCTGTTGTTCTGCCTTTTGGGTGTCATTCAGGTGAATTGGGGCTCAAAGTACAGTCTCTTTCCTATTTCCCGCACGTGGAGGAAGACCCTCGTCATTCACCCGGCTGCTGGGTAGGGAAGATAAACACTGTGGAGTGCCCGGGAGCCCTGCCGGGAGAGGAGACGGAGGTTTAATGGATTTCTTATCAGGCAGCTGCTGGGCTGCACATCGCCCTCTGTAGAAGACAGGGCACAGAGACAAATTATCTGGCCAGAGCTGCCTCCCTGGTGAGAGGAGAAACACCTCAGAACAGGAAGGGGCGAATTCACAGAGCAGTGGGTCATGGGAACAGGCAGAGACTCAGAGGCCCTGATTCAGGGGGTGGGGGAAGAAAAGCAGCCATCCCTTTGCACTGCCATCATCCACCCGACTCACCACTGAACCCAGAAACGTCTGCTGTGGGCCTCCTGGGCGGCCGCTGTCCCCAGAGATGCAGGGAGGTACCCATCACACTTGCCTCCGATGGGTCTGCAGTCTAGTGGCAGACACAACCCTGGCCACACCTCCTTGAGACCTGGGGCTGGGGCTGGGCACCTGGCAGAGTCTGGTGCTTGAAAGGTGCTGAAGAAACTGTGTTGAGGACAATAAGCCCTTCGGAGTTCAGACAGTAAGAATTCAGAATGGTGAAAGAACTTCCATGGGGTTGAAGATGGGGAGCTGTCAGAAGAGATGGAATTTGAGGTGCCTTTTGAGGGATTTAGATTGATTGTTGGGAGCCAGAGAGAGTGGAAGGTGTCAGGCAATGTGGGGGGTCGGGGAGATTGAGAGCAGAAGTGTTGGAATTAGGAAGGTGTGATCTGCTTGACCCTGAGCAGCTGTGTGACTCTGGGTAAGTCACTCAACCTTTCTTAGCTTCATTTTTCCTTACATGTATATGGGGAGAAGTTGTACCTGCCTCGTAGAATTACCTAAAATAGGAGAAGGAAATGGCAACCACTCCAGTATTCTCGTCTGGAATATCCCATGAGCAGAGGAGCCTGGCAGGCTACAGTCCACGGGGTCACAAAGACAAGACTTAGCAACTAAACCACCACCACCACCACCATAACCTCACAGACAGTTCATTGAATCACAGTATCTCAGCATTACTGAAATAATACACAGTACTTCAGTCACTGGGCTTCCCCGGTGGCTCAGTGGTGAAGAATTCACCTGCCAATGCAAGAGACCTGGGTTTGATCCCTGGGTCAGGAAGATGCCCCCAGAGAAGGAAATGGCAGCCCACTCCAGTATCCTCGCTTGAGAAATCCTGTGGACAGAGGAGCCTAGTGGGCTACAGTCGGTGGGGTCACAAAGAGTCGGATACAGCTTAGCGACTTAGCGATGGCAGACGCTGCGCCTCTCCTAGGAGGTCCTTAACAGTTCACAATTGGAGGAAATTGGGCTGAGAGAGGAGAAGACAAGGCAGGGCAAAAAAAGAAAAAAAAGAATTACTAAAATATCCCCCCGAATGCATGTAGAAGAGTGCCTGGCATATAATAGATGGAAATGGTGCCAGCTTTTTATTATTAATGACAAAGACACAGTGTAGGAAAATACAGCATGTTTGAGGGAAGGGCGGCAACTTCTATTTCACTCAAGAGAAGTAGGGTTTATTTAAGGGATGTAGGCTTTAAAATTTGCTAGGAAGCCAGGCAGGCCTTGTAGCTAGATGCCTGGTTCTGAAAATAAGGTTTTCTTGGGAGAAGATCACAAAACAGCAAGTGATCCTTTGGGACCTTGAAGAGCTATTCTTTTTGCTATAACTAGTTCTATGAACTCATCCTTAGTTGGTACTAACATCTCATGCACTCTGTGATCCTACACCTTCTTCCAATTACTTTTAGACATAACGGATTTTGTCTAAATTTGGAAATCACCATGAAATCTTTGAACTATGTGAGCAAAGAGGTAACCAGAAATTGAAAGAGGAAATCCTTGGAATCTTAGAACTGGAAAAAATGGCCATAACTCAAGGATTTGGCTGGTTTCCACCTGTGGAAATTCACTGGAGGTGAAAAGATATGATGTCCCCATCTCTGCCTCCAGGTGGGGAGTGATGGACAGTCAAATGGAGCCCCTTGCTAGTCCCCTGGCTCTAGAAGCTGAGGTCGGAAAGGCACTTTTTAATGCAGGATCGTCCCAATTAGCCTCCTTTCTAGAAGGAGATTGAGGAATAGACATCCAGTTGTAAAATACATGACTCCTTTGGCTGATCATTCCAATTTCTAGGAATGTATTGGGTTGGCAAAAAAATTCGTTCAGGTTTTTCTGTAAGATGTTATGGAAAACACCAGAATGATCTTTTCAGCCAACCTAATATCTCAGTGAATGTCCATTGTAGCTTGTTTAGCATAGAAAAAACATGACAACAGCTTAAATATCCATTAACATGGAGTTGACTAGTATAACTGGGGGGTTATCTATTCAACAATATTAAGCATGCACTAAAAATGATGGTGTATATCAAAATATTTGGTCGTTGAAAGCCATCTATGATAGGCTGCCAAAGAAAAAAAGCTGGTTTCAGAACAGTGTACTTGGATGATCAAGTTCGTGCAAATTACATTTATATTTATACATTCATTAAAGCTCAGGAAGGCTATAAAGCAACCTATTATATTGGCAGTCTTTGGGGAAGGGGTTATGAGTAGGTGTTTGGTGTTTATTATGCTATTTCTGTGTTATATGAATTTTTAACAATGGATCACTTTGATCATAAAAAGATCTCAGATTTGAAAAAAAAAATCCTTGTGCCTTTTTTGTGGGCTTGAAAAGAAAATAAAATCAGCAAGTGCCCTTGAAAAGTAGCTGACTTGAGAGTAAACAAGGTGGAATAGAGTAACCTAGATGAGACAACATCTCAGTAGTTGGTATATTTGGAGTCAATATCAATTGTAAGAAAATGATTATGTTCATTGTAAATTATTTTGTATTTGTAATAGCTTTATTGAGGTGTAATTCATATGCTAGAAAGTCGCCATTTGAAGTGTATAATTCAAGGATTTTTAGTATAGCCTCAGAGTTGTGCAATTGTCACCATGATCAATTTTAGAACATTCTTCATCACCCTCAGATAAACCCCATACACAACAGCTATCATTTCCCCATCTCCTCCTAGCCACTGGCAACTACTACTCTGCTTTTTCTCTCTCTGAATATTTCCTATAATTGGAATCCTACCATTTGTAGTCTTTTGTGTCTGGCTCCTTTGAATTAGCATAATTCTCAAGGTTCATTCATGTTCTAGTGTATATCAGTGCTTCATTCCTTTTTTCCCCCAAATAATATTCCATTATATGGAGATACCACACTTCATGTATCCGTTCATCATTTGATGTACGTTTGGATTGTTTCCACTTTTGACTATTTTGAATAATGCTGCTATGAACAGTCATATGCAGAATTTTGTATAGACATATGTTTTCATGTAAATTACTGCTAAAGACTGTTTTTTTTTAAAAAATTAAACGTCCACTTGGGCTTCCCAGTTGGCACTAGTGGTAAAGAATCCACCTGCTAATGCAAGAGATGCAGGTTTGATCCCTGGGTCAGGAAGATCCCCTGGAAAAGGAAATGGCAGCTCACTCCAGTATTTTTGCCTGGAAAATCCTATGGACAGAGAACCTGGTGGGCTACAGTCTGTGGGGTTGCAAAGGGTTGCACATGACTACACAGGCATGCACACTTGTGATTAAAGCTAAACACTTAAAATCCACACAAATGTCACGAGGATGATAATGTGGCTCCCCCTTCTGCTACAGTCTCCTGGGGTCCCCCGAGACTTCAGAATTGAATGGCACCTGGGACTCAGAGGCTGCTCAGTGGCCTGTCTGCCAGTGACACATTTCAGGAGATCAGGATCTCACAGTGCACTATGAAGCTCTGAGAAATGTGGTCACTCCCACCCTCCGTCAGTCCTTGTCCTGGCTGTACATCAGCCAGGAAGTATAGCTGCCCTCTGTATCTGTAGGTTTCTCATCCGTGGTTCAACCAACTGCAAATTGAAAATATGCAAGAAGAAAAAAATTCCAGAGAGCTCCAAAAAGCAAAACTTGAATTTTCAATAGTATTTACTTTGTATTTACAACCATTTACATAGCATTTACATTTTATTAGTTTTTCTAAGTCATCTAGAGACTATTTAAAGTATAAGGGAAGATGTGTATAGACTATACACAATACTATGCCATTTTATATAAGGTACCTAGGCATCCTTGGATTTTGGTATCCTCAGGGATCCTGGAACCAAGCCCCCTACCCACCCCCACCCCCCCACCACCAAGAGACCAGCTGATTGTTTTTAATCAGGCACTTAGTAAATGCCCCAGTAGCTGAGGAGAGAGATCTGAAGGGAATAAATGATCATTGCTCTCAAGGAGACTGTATCCCTCCTCTCTGGGGCATTGCAACACTGGCGATGATAGAGCCGCAGTTAACCTGGCAGGATGTGGACCAACCTGCTTATTCAGGAATAAAGGGGAGTGGGGAGAGATTGTTGGGAGAGGAACAAGGATCTCTCTCCTGGAGAGGATGGCAGTTGGGAGGTGTGTACTCCTTCCCTGAGTAGCTGTGGTTTCTGAAGCAAGCACCTGGTGCTCCTGACAATTCGACGTCAGTGGTGCAGAGGGAGGCAGCATCGGCAGTGGCTAGAAGCAAGGGTGGCAGAAGCAGACCAGCCTGGTCTTGGGTCTCGGCTCTGCCATTTCCCATCTGCCTGGCTCTCGGCAGGTTGCTTCATCTCCTGGGCCTCCATTTCACCTCACAGGCTTCTCTAGTTGAAGCACGCAGACTTCGTTGTCCTGCGTTGTTTCCCCCGCCAGGGATCAAACCCACATCCTATCCATTGGAAGATGGATTCTAAACCCCTGGACCACCAGGGAAGTCCCAAGTCATATCATCTTTAAGCTCCAATTCCTTCACCTGTTAAGGGGAAAAAAAGGATGAAGAGTGTGAGGTCATGGAAGTAAAGTTCTATGCATACTTTATATTTTAAAAGTCCTCCATGGTGGACTCATGTCAATGTATGGCAAAACCAACACGATAATGTAAAGAGAAAAATAAATAAATAAATATATTAAAAAAAAAATCCTTTAACTTTTCCTGTTGGGTATTACCCATTTTATAGAAAAGCAAATAGAAGTGTAGGGTGAAAAATGAAGTCTAGAGTTTCAGCTCTTGCCGCTTTCAGATCAGCCTCCCTTGCAACCCCCTTCAGCACCCCCACACAACTCCCTAGCTCTCCCCTCCCATCCCCCCTCCATCCTCCATGTGGTTACACACACATTTGTCTCGCTCACCTTTCTTTCATGTTTCATGTCAAAGACCAGACTGAATGCTCACGTCCTTGAATAGGGCATAGTTAGGAGACTGGAGAGATAAGAAGACTGGAAATACAGAGATGACTTGGGGGGTGATAATTTCTAAAAAGCAGATGAACAGTAGCATCTCTGGGACTGAAGGTTCAGGAGAAAAGGGTTAAAGGCAGAGCTTTCTGAGTGGGGTAGGAGTCTGGAGCACCAGAGTCAGAACTCCCCATTGCCTTGGCTGGAGGCGGGTGCCGAAGTGAGAAGGGAATTGGGTCCCATGTAGGACCTGGCGGGTGAGCCGGCCTGTGCGTTACAGACCAGTGGACAGTTTCAGGTCTTGAAGTAAACGGACATCATATCCTCTCTTGGGGGACCCCAGACTCTAGGATTCTGAGGATATTTGTGTGTGGAATAAGGGGTTAGGAATTTGTTAATTTCTTTTTTTAAAAAAAAAATACAAATACCCAGCTACATCTCATTTTATTTTATTTGTTTAATTTTTGGCTGAGCCTCAAGGATCTTAGTTCCTCGACCAGGAATTGAACCCTAGCCACATCAGTGAAAACACCGAGACCTATCCAGGGAATTTCCTGTGAGTTTCATTTTTTAAAATGTGCAAGGCATTAATTTCCAAACCTGATTCTTTTACCTCTGCATCTTCTATCCCATATCCCTTTGTCTGATGCAGGCAAGTGAGGGCATCTCTTGGAAAAGTATACACACATATGTTACCTGTTCAAGGATCCGTATGCTACTGTCATTAAAGGAAGGTCGCTCCGAACGTTTGCCAACACCCACTCCTGCGTGGGCCAGCGCTGACAGCTCCTGCTGGAGCAGCTGTGAGAAAAGGAGGGCTTGCAGCCCAGAATGAGGCCCCTCCAAACACAGCGGCCAAGATAGTGCAGGTGAGGGGACGGAGCGGGGAGCCAGGAAGCCAGGGGGGAGGGCTGGCGTGTGTGCCCGCAGGGCATGGGGTTGACTTCACACCTTCCAGTTGTGGGATGGGCAGCCTAGGTTCCTCTTTAAACAGAGATGATGGTATCATCCACTAAGCGGCTGACCCCGGGCCGACAGGGAGTGGACACTCAGTAAGCATCCGCTCTCTTCTCCTCTCCTTTGGACAGACGGTCCTCTGGGCTGATATCTTCATGTGGTAAGACTCTTGCCTCCTGATATGCTTGGAAGTCAGTGGATAGTTGATCAAACTGTGGAGCTGCCAGGGTCCTCCCTCCTCTGCCAAGTCCTGCTTCTGATGCGGCCCACCTGGCCGCCTTCTGTCTGGGCAGGTGAGGTGGAGGCAGCAGATGGCGAGTTATTTTTAGCCTTCCAAAGAGGATGACGTCGGTGTGTGCCACATACCCGTGGCCGTGCTTATCAGACATATGTTCATCGATCCCGTGTGCGGTGAAGAAGAAATCTCACTAGCAAAGGGCCAGGAAAGTTCTTGGACTGGCAAAGCAATGGCATCCTTTGGTTGACCTCAGCCAGGCCCCCAGGGTGAGGTCCGGCCTCTGGAAGCCGACTCTCAAAGGGACCGCCTTTCCCCATGGTGCTGCAGCTCTGAGCCCGCCACCCGTTCCCCGCACTTCTTATTTTCAGGTCCTGGTGAATTGCTCCCAATCTTCCCATGTATTTTCCTGACACCCCAGGGCAATGTCAGACCCCCATGTGGGCAGCCCTGCTGTTAGTTGTCACACACTGTTTTACACACACACTGTTGTTCACACACTCTGACGATCGCCTGCCTCCTAAACAGTAACTGAGACCTTGCCGGGCCAGGGCCCTGCCGGATTCCGGGCTACAGGGAGGGGGTGCCTGATGGGGGTTTGTCAAAACGAATTATGTGAATTTGTCCATCAAATATGACAACTAAGACAAGGAGGACTCTGTCAAATTTATGACAGCTCTCCATCCCCTTGGCTCCCCCAGAGGACTTTCTGATATTGCATTGATTGCTTTAAAAGGATGAAAATGAATTCAAATGACTTTGGTTTTGAAAATTTCACAGGTACCTGCAGAAGCCACTGCAGGTCTGGGGGATCCCCAAGGAAGGATGAAAACCCTTGGGCCCCATCCTTAGGTTGGAGGACACGTGTCTCAGGACCTGGTGATCCAGTGTTTACACCTCCACACTCCGATGCACGGGGTCTGGGTTCAATCCTTGGTTGGGGAACTAAGATCCCACATGCTTCCCAGCCAGAGAAAATGAACAAATAGTTTGTGTTAAAAAAAAAAAAGACCCTTGTCTCAGGGTGACCAGCTGTCACCCACATGACACAGCAAGGAACACAGGAGTTGGTTAGCTGGGAGCCTGGGGCGAGTCACTCTGGCAGAAGCCCCTGTCCTGGGTCACCGGTGGGCTAGGGGTGACTGGCCCCCACTAAAGAGGCGCCTTCACAGTGGATTAAAGCAGCCCCGGGAGAGCTGCAGCTCTAGGAAATTAACGTCAACCCAGGGGCTCCCCAGAGACTGGATTTTCATCTGATGTCTTGAGCCTTCTCTGCCCTGGGCTTGATGAACACTGATTGGATTTAAGTGTCCCACAGGCTGGGGCTGGTGTATCCCCTTCTTCTCCTCAAAACTAAGACTATGTACCTCTACTTCCCTCAGGGCCCTCATGGGGATGCCCTGCTGATACCCAAGGGGTCAGGGAAGAACGGAGTGGCTGAAGGGGGTCTCTGCTATACTTGGCGGCCTCCACTCTGGACGTGTGTGGCTTTTCTGTTCTGGTTGCTGAACAAGGAGGCTGTGCTGTGGACTCATGGATAAACTGAGTCAGTCTCCATTGCCTCTGATGGATCAAAGTTCACTGGGATTAGAGCTTCAAAGATGACCCCAGGGAAGATGCTCAATGAAACTAGGACCATTTTAAGGGGAAGGTAGGCAGAGAATCTAGGACCATTTTACAGGGAAGGTATGTGGAAATGGGGCTTCCCTGATGGCTCAGTGGTAAAGAATTCAGGAGATGCAGGAGACATGAATTCATTCCCTGGGTCAGGAAGATCCTCTGGAGGAGGAAATGGCAACCCACTCCAGTATTCTGCCAGGATAATCCCATGGACAGAGGAGCCTGGCTGGCTACAGTCCACGGGGTCACAAAGAGTCCGACACGACTTAGCGAATGAATGACAACAAATGCAGATACGGCAAGAAAAAGACGAATTAAGCTCCAACCTGGACTCTGAAGGATCCTCCTTGTAAAATCTTGGAGCCCAATTTTGAATAGCTTGGTGGTCGTGTTGCCAGCAGCTGGGGAAGGTGGGGGGCAATGAGACTTGCCTTTTGTCCTGTCCCTGCATCATCCTCGTTGCGTCACCGAAATGAGATACTCAGGGTTCTGAGAACATGCTGCTTCAGAGGTTGAAATTACAGACTTGTGGCCGCCCAAATGGCTATTTGCAATAATAACTACTCTAGCACAGGTTGGAAAAGCCTAGTAAATGTTGCCCTGGTTTGAAATCTTCCCCTGATCCCCACCCTAGCACCTCCCCAGTGCTGAACAGGTTGAGAGGCAGAGGGACTATTTTTTGTTTGTTTGTGTTTCAGAGCCAAGCTGTCTGGAACCAGTGTCTGGAAGAGCCTCTGCCCCGTCCCAGCAAGTATACCCAGCAATCAGCAGCCGCTCATGGACCCGGAGCTGCCTGGATAAACATTTACTGTGAGATCGAGAGGGACTATCAGGGGCGGGCCGAGAATGTCACTGTCTGAGCCTCTGCCAGTCGCCACCGGTCCCACGCTGACCTGGCTCATTGACCTTTGAAAGTGTTAGTCGCTCAGTCGTGTCTAACTCTTTGTGACCCCATGGACTGTAGGGCCACTGGTCCCCAGGCTCCTCTGTCCATGGAATTCTCCAGGCAAGAATATTGGAGTGGGTAGCCATTTCCTTCTCCAGGGGATCTTCCTGAACCAGGGATCAAGCCCTGGTCTCCCACATTGCAGGCAGATTCTTTACCATCTGAGCCTCCAGGGAAGAGGAATTCAAATACACTGGGAGAGAGAGAGAACAATCTAAATCAGAGACTCTCAACCATGTCTGCTCTTTAGAATTTCCCAGGAGCTTTTGGTAATTCAGATCCCCAGGCTATGCTCCAGAGCGTTAAGTCAGAACTTCTGCGTGTGGGACTCAGCCATCATCTCAAAGTTCCCCCGGTAGATCCAATACTCAGCCTTGGTTGAGAAACTCTGACTTCAGTGGCTTGTGGGGTACCTGCCAGCCATCCTACCCACGGCTGAGGACATGACTCTCCTATCCCATAGGGAGGCTGGTTCCTTGTGTTTTTCATGCCGTGAGTGTAGCTCTATGCTGAGTGCAACCCTGGGATTTAATGATCATGTGAACAAGGTCCTGGAACTTCATCTAATTCAACCAAAGCAAATGGACTTTATGGATAATTGAAGGGATTTTCAAATAGAATGTTGACCTAGCGAGGCTATACTTATATCCAGACTATCAGACCCCCGCCCTGGATGACTCCTCTGTATTCCTTTCTCAGTGGATAGTTAACGATTCACCGGTGGCCCTGCCAGAAATCTAGGCATCGTTTTATCTTCTTACAATCCCTCTGTTCCTGTGTCGCTCCTGGGTCTCATAGGTGCTACTTCCAATCTTCCTCCAGGCCCTCTGCCCCTGCTTTGGGTCAGTCCTTCCTCTCCCTGCATTACCAGCACCTCCCGAATGGCCTCTCTTTGTCTCTGGTCTCATTCCCTTCACCATCTGCTTGCTTTCAGATGATCATCCAGAAACAAACTGCCCTTGTAGGCCCCTGCCTTTATTATTGGAGTATAGTTGCTTTACAATGTTGTGTTAGTTTTTGCCATACAACAAAGTGAATCAGCTATATGTATACAGATACATGTATCCCCTCTGTCTTGAGCCTCCCTCCCACCCCCTCCAGGGCCCTGCTTAAAACCCATCAGGAGCTCCTCTCACTGGTTTTCTAAGAAAGCTTACACATCTGCGCATGTCCTTCAGCGCTCTGATGGCCAAGCACCTTTCCAGTCCCATCTCCCATTACCTTAAGGATTCTATATTCCAAACACACAGAACTCTGCTTTCCTGACAGTGCATGGGATCTTAGTTCCTCGCCCAGGGATTGAACCCGTGGCCCCTGCATTGGGAGTGTGGAGTCTTAGCCACTGGACACCAGGGAAGTCCTATTCATAAGACTTGGTGTGTAGGCTGCTCCCTCTGTCAGGTATTCCTTTCCCTCTGCTGTTAGATTCCTTTTTACTTGTCTGTTAATAGCCTGCAAGCCGGATGCTCCCTGTTCCCCAGGCCCCTCCCCTGTATACATAGCTTAGCTGAAGCACTCTCAAATGTTGACCCCCTTGTGCTTCTTCCTATGAGTCTGTGAGCTCTTTGAGGGCAGGAGCTGGGTCTTTGCATTGCTGGTGCCTACGCAGTCAACCTAGACAGCATGTTAAAAAGCAGAGACATTACTCTGCCAACAAAGGTCTGTCCAGTCAAAGCTATGGTTTTTCCAGTCGTCATGTATGGATGTGAGACTTGGACTATAAAGAAAGCTGAGCCCCGAAGAACTGATGCTTTTGACCTGCGGTGTTGGAGAAGACTCTTGACAGTCGCTTGGACTGCAAGGAGACCCAACCAGTCCATCCTAAAGGAGATCAATCCTGAGTGTTCACTGTAAGGACTGATGTTGAAGCTGAAGCTCCGATACTTTGGCCACCTGATGCGAAGAGCTGACTCATTGGAAAAGACCCTGATGCTGGGAAAGATTGAAGGCAGGAGAAGGGGTCGACAGAGGATGAGAATGGTTGTATGGCCTCACCGACTCTATGGACATGAGTTTGAGTAAACTCCGGGAATTGGTGCTGGAGAGGGAGGCCTGGTGTGCTGCAGTCCATGGGGTCACAGAGTTGGACACGACTGAGCGACTGAACTGAACTGAACTGAACTGAACATCCCGGCCTAAAGGAGGCCTCTGTGGCTAAGCCCTGAACTGGTGCCCGTACACCCCCCGCCCCCCTTTCCCCTTGTTGGTCTGAGACCTGGCTCAGACTCACTTGGCAAGTGCAAAGCTCTGAAACAGGAAAAGTGTGCCTTGGGCCCCCTTCCATCTTTCTGTTATCCAGTTGTTCCCTCTTTTTCTGAGGCCTCTTTTAACTGTTCCCAGCTCCTTTATTCTCTAATTCTGCATCTCCCTATCAAAGGAACTCTCAGATTCTTTCTCTATCAAAGTATGCCCGTGGAATAAGCACATTTGCTCTGAAACACAAATAGCTGTTCCCTTCCTCTGTTTATTCATATTTTAACAAAGTCAAAGAAATTAATTTCTAAGTGTGGAAATATCAGCCCATAGGAGGACAGGTCAGAGGGAAAAAACAGAGGATGAGACAGCCTTCTATGGAGACTTTCTTCCAAGATGGTCATGCGTCCTTTTTCTAAACCAGAGGATGGATTTTAGGGCTGAAGTTGACTCATCTTCTGCAGTACAGAGAACAAAGAGAGGAGATAATGAAAGCAAACAGGTAACTAGGAAGGCAGCAGGCAGACCCTCACTGAGGCTGTAGGAGGTAGAGCAGAAGGGAGACAGTTGTCATCAGGGAGTGAATTGAAGAGCATGGCGTGGGGTGAGGGGACCAGGGGGAACTGCTCAAGACCTAGACCTCCAGCCCTGAGAAGCCTGGGGTGCACCTTTTAGGTGGATCCCCGCAAGACTCCGCTGACCGAGAGAGATAGCATTCTGGGTGGTAGTCAGGGCTCATGTCCTGTGATGAGCTATAGTACACTCTTCTTCCACGGTCTCAGGCTGGTAGTGATCCACATCCTCGGCGACTGTGACTCCAGTGACATGAAGACCATCACAGTGAGTAGTTTGGTGCCCCAAGGGACCGAGTACTTCCTGTTGATATCAGCCACTGTGCAGCTTTCTGGTGGACAAGTTTCACGTTTTCCCTGGGGTAGAAGTGCAACATATAGGAGTCCCTTTCAGGCTTGTAGCCAGCAGCCAGTGGTCCTCGGGTCCGGCCATCACAGTGCGTATTCCTGCCTTGTGGTCCTGCATCTAGGAGTGTGGCCACTCAGTGAAGGATGCTCAGACCTACCTGACACCTGCTCTCTCCTTCGATCATGGCAGCTATGGTTTCCTCCATCCTCTTCAGAGGCAGGAGATTTAAGCTGGCCGACAGCAAACAGGTAGCAGCCACTTAGCTTCAAGGGGCTCCAGGGGTCTCCCTCTCTCCCTTCCCTCATATTATCTTGCTTAACCCCCAGTTCCTTATTAGGATTTGACACTTGGTCTCAAGGGGCTTCCCAGGTGGCTCAGCAGTAAAGAATCCACCTGCCAAAGCATGAGACGAGGGTTTGATCCCTGGGTCTGGAAGATTCCTTGGAGGAGGAAATGGCAACCCTCTCCAGGACTCTTGCCGTGGACAGAGGAGCCTGGCAGGTTACAGTCTGGAGGACTGAAAATGAGTCGGACATGACTGAGTGAGTCCCAAGACACCACCTCTTGTGAGGATGCCAAGAGCCTACCATCCTTTTCAGATACTTGGGCTCCATGTGCTCTTGCCAGATCCCTCCAGGGGCTGTTTTCCTCCAAGTGGAGGCCAGCGGGAGGCAGGAGGGGATGGGCAGCAGGCAGTACCGTGTGGGAGGAGAGCACAGGTGATGGGACAGGGAGACGGCATGGGGACCCAGCACACCCCCTGCCCCATCAGGCTCGAGCCGGCCAGGACATTTGGGCGATGAGAGATTTTTGCACCCATTCCAAAGTGAGGGGGCAGTCTTGAAACTGTAGTTTGGACGCTGAAATGGTATAATTTCCAGGCCATTTGGCTGGTTTATGGGGTCAACGGCATATTTGAAACTGGAACTGTTCTAGAGAATCCAGGCTGGCCACTGACCACATTGTGGTGGTGGGTGATTGGTGGGTCCCTGGCCACTGCCTTCCGCTGACCTTTGCCTCATCCTTTATTCCAGATCACTCAGAGGATGGGGACAAACAGATCCACCCTGGGGTCCTGCCCTGATCAGACCCTCTTCGGGGCACAGACCCTGGCTCAGCTCTAACATGAACCACGGTTTCCCCAACTGCTCAGGGAAGTGGGGTGAGAATCCGGAAGCTTCTCTGCTCTCCTTGTCTTGAGGTCTAAGTGTGGTGTTTTTCTTCTGTGGGAAGGAGAAGAAGGAAAGAGGGAGTGGAAAAGAGGACCGGGTGGGGCAGGAAACCAGCAAAACACAAACAGAATGGGAACACACCATCCAAAGTCCCTTCTGCATTTCTTGTAGGAGACCGCAGGGTCTAGTTTTCAGCCAACAGCTTGGTGGCCTGCGTTGAGCTGGCTTTGCATGTCATGGGGAAGATGCAGGGGTTCCCCAGTCGGACAGGATATAGGATGGACAGGATGACATTGTGAAATACTCCACGTCTACATCTATACCCAGGGCTTCCCTGGTGGCTCAACAGTGGTAAGGAATCCGCCTGCCAAGGGAAGATCCCCTGGAGAAGGGAATGGCAACCCACTGCAGGACTCTGGCCTGGAGAATCCCACGGGACAGAGGAGCCTGGCGGGCTACAGTCCATTGGGTCACAAAAGAGTCGAACATGACTTAGCGGCTAAACAACAACATGTCTACTCCCACCTTGGCTTGGAGGCCAAGGGAAAGGTCTGAACACCGCCTGCATCCTCCTTGACAGGTCTCGCCTCTTCCCAAAGACCCTTGTCTTGTGAGTTAGCCTCACTCTTGTTGGAGGATCTGAATCACATCCACCTTCATTCTCCTCCAGGAGGCCTAATGGTGCCGTTCGTGTAGCAAGAGCTCAGGGAACTTGGCTGGGGCCTCATCAGCTTCCCTTTGGCTGCAGAGCTTGCAGTCCGGAAGCTCGGAGGGACCTCCCAAAGGCCACGCTCCGTTCAGAGCCGAGAGGCCACGTGATTGTAATAATCAGGTGGGAGCAGAACCCTCAAGTCCACCTGTGTTTCCAGTGACCTTGGCAGAGGCACCTCTTTTCTCTGCCACGTCCCTCCATCTGGCTCCCAGGGCTTCTTGGGCACACTCGGGTGCTCCCACCAGTGCAGAAAACGCTCCAGACTCTGAGATGACACATAGGCTGTCCAGGTGCAAATGACTGCTACTCTACTGCTTCAGACACCCTCCCTTTTCCCTTTTAAGTTGTCTTTGAAATGAAACTGCAAAAAAGTAATATTTGCACAAAGGTTTCCCCCAAGGCCATTTCTAATACAGATGGTAATCAGCCCTGGCTTTCAAAAGTATGGTTATGATCGCTGTAAAATTATTGCATTATTTGACTAAAATCCTTCTGTAGATGTTTCTGATAAAATTTTTTTTTATTAAAAAATGTTTTCTAAGGAGACTGTTTTCCTCCCTTTTCATCTGAGGGGTGGGGCCACCTCACTGTTTCTGGTTCTTGAGATGATAGAAGGCTTCCTTGACTGTTTCCCATACCTCTTCTTCTGAAGACCCCAAGATGATTTCGGCATCCAGGAGAAATTTGTTTTGAATCTAGGATGAAATTGAGGCACTGTAGATATGGTGGGGTTGTTGTAAAAGGTGCGCCCCAAATCACGCAGTGATCAGTCCTGCGGCTAGGAAAAAGGCATCAATCTCCTTTACCTTCCTTTGCTTTTTAGGAAAGTTGTTTAGTCACTAAACCTTCTCAAGAGTCTTTTTCTGACTTCATGGGCTGTAGCCAGCTGTCCATGGGATTCTCCAGGTAAGAATACTAGAGTGGGTTGCTGTGCCCTCCTCCAGGGATCTTCCCCACCCAGGGACTGAACCTGTGTCTCTTCCATTGGCAGGGGGATTCTTTACCACTGAGCCACCAGGGAGGTCCATTTTAGGAAAGTGCCTTTGGATAAAAAATCATGGAAGAGAGATTAATCTTCATGAGTCTCTCCTTCCCTGTTCTAATTTTTTTTCTCACCCATCCCACATCATCCTTCTAAAAGACTCTTGTTAATTTTTGACATGGCAGTATTTTTTATTCTTTTTCTTTTTTGAGTAGTATTGTGTCACCCTTTTGGAGAATTAACTCTTCTCTACTGGATGAGCTGTGATGGTTAATCAGATGCCTGCCTTCCCTCACACGAGCTTTGTTAGTCAGTTTGATGATTGTGCTTACTACTAATATGATAACATTTCATAGAATTCTTTTAAAAAAATTTTATTGGAGTATAGTTGCTTTTGGACATGAATTTGAGAAGCCTGGCGTGCTACAGTCCATGGGTTGCAAAGAGTTGGACAGGACAGCAACTGAACAACAATAGCAATAGTTGCTTTACGATAGTCTATTAGTTTCTACTGTACAGCAAAGTGAACCAGCTATAAATATATCTCCTCTTGTTTGGGTTTCCTTCCCATTTAGGTTACCACAGAGCACTGAGTAGTTCCCTGTGCCATACAGTAAGTTCCCATTAGTTATCAATTTTATACATATAGTGGCATGCAGGCTTGTGTGCTAAGTCCCTTCAGCTGTGTCCGACTCTTTATGACCCTATGGACTGTAACACACCAGGCTCCTCTGTCCATGGGATTCTCCAGGCAAGAATATGGAGTGGGTTGCCATTTCCTCCTCTAGGGGATCTTCCCAACTCAGGGACCAAACCCATGTCTCCTGCATTGGCAGGTGGATTCTTTACCATTAGCACCACCTGGAAAGCCCCAAAGGCTGACTTGTCAGGAATGGGATGGTAGTTCATACCAGTGAATCCTAATCTCCCAATTCACCCCATCCTCACTCCTCCCCTTGCTGTCCATACTTTTCTTCTCTGTGTCTGTCTCTATTTGTGCTTTGCAAACAGGTTCCTCTGTAACATTTTTTCTAGATTCCACATATATATGTTAATATATATTTGTTTTTAACTTCCTGATTTACAACATCCTGTAAGACAGTCTCTAGGTCCATCCACATCTCTGCAAATGGCACAATTTCATTCCTTTTTATGGCTGAGTAATATTCCATTTTATATATGTACCACATCTGTTTTTTAATTTTAAAATACTTTAACCAGGAACCTTCTTTCTTTTTCTTCATTGGATCGTTTATTTTTAGATTTCACATATAATGATGTCATGCGGGCTTTCACCTTATCTGACTTATTTCACTCACTATGACGCTCTCTAGGTCCATCCATACTGCTGCAAATGGCATCATTTCATTCTTTTTAACGGCTGAGTAATATTTCATTGTATACAGGCACCACATCTTTATGCATTCCTGTGTCGATGGACATATAGGTTGCTTCCATATTAGAACTTTTATTTAACTGGATTTTATCTGATCTATTCTTAGCGTTGCCAAATTTAGCAAATAAAAATACAGCATTCCCAATTAAATTTGAATTTCAGATAAATGGCAAATACTTTTAAACTAACTTATATTTTATGTTACTTATACTATGTCCTCAATAAGTGTACCTGGGGTACACTTATACCATGAAAGTATTCATTGTTTATATGAAATTCAAATTTGCCTGGGCAACTTTCATTTTGTCCATAAACCCTATCAGTTTGCTGAGATGCCCCAACTCCTGGAAAAAGTTTAGCTGATGGCCCAGCTGTGGTTTGCTTGGAAGCAGATATTGGGTGGGAACAGGGTCTGTGTGGAAGTACAGCCCCTCTGAAAGGCTGGGGAGGCAAACTGAGAAAGAGTGCCCCTTCTGTTCCAATAAAGAGGCAGACCAGATTCTGTTTATTCAGTCAAGTTCACGGCTGGAGGTGGAAATAATACACAGGTCTAGAAACGTGTTCTTGGATTCAAGACAAGCGATCTTTAAAAGCAAAGGAACCATTAGATGCTGATTAAAATGTTGGGATTCAGCCAGGGCATCATGCATTTTCCATTTTCCGGGCAGCAGTAGATGGGAGAAATTCAGTAGAGAGGTAGGAAGGGAGAAGGTCTGAAGACAGAGGATGGAGGGTGGACAGAGGTATTGGGACAGGCTGGTCCAGACTCCAGGAGACCCGGAGTCTCAGCATCTGCAGGGAGCTGGGACTATCCCTGGAGGAGGGGTGGCTGTCAGGCAGGAGGGATGACCCTGGCATTGTGTGTAGATGTTTTCTGCACAAGGCTTCACACACAGGCACTGAACTACCCGACAGGATCAGTACCCCTCACAGCACCCTCAGATGGCAGATTGTTACCCCACCGCATGGCCAGGGCACATGGAATTCACACGCACTCCAATAGATCCTGGCATCAGTCATCTTGTGAATTTCGCCAGGCTATTGCACTATGTATTTCTTATATTAAAGGTGTCTGTTTCCTTGATGCAAACATTTGTAATAAGGCCCTCTTTAGGAAATACCTCCAAAACCTAAAAGGGGTTCAGGAACTTTCCTGGCGATCCAGTGGTTAAGACTTCACCTTCCAATGGAGGGGTGCAGGTTCCATCCGTGGTTGGGGAACTAAAATCCCATATGCCTCAGGGCCAAAAAACCAAAACATGAAACAGAAGCGATATTGTAACAAATTCAATAAAGACTTTAAAGATGGTCCACACACACACACACAAATCTTTAAAAAAAGAAGTGGCTCAGACCTACCTTGACTTCCAGGTTTGCCTGCAGTACCAGACAGCCCGCAAGAGCTCTGTGCCCCCAGCATCATTGAAAAACAGTCCAGACACTAATTAGTCAGGTTTATGTTCATGGTCAGCTGGGTATGCCTGGAATGGTCTTAGGTCCTCCCCATTGGCTCTCCCAAATCTCTGTTTGCTGACTCTTCAAATTACATGTTCCCTTATGACTTGTTACAAATTACGCGTTCCCAAATGACTTATTCCCTCACACGGGAACAAGTCTCAGTGTGAATGAAGATGGTGAGGAAGTGGTAGAAGACCTGAGAATTGGTGCCCAACTGGGGTTCACATGTCTATATAAAAAGGAGCCTGACCCCAGAATATAGATCTCCGAGTCTGCATAGGAAGTTCCTGGGACTTCCCTGGTGGTCTAGTGGCTAAGACTCTGTGCTCCCAAGGTAGGGGGCCTGGGTTTGATCTCAAGTCAGAGAACTAGATTCTACATGCAGCAACTAAGGGTTCACGTGATGCAATGAAGATAGAAGAGCCCACGTGGGACAACTGACACTGCACAGTCAGCCAGAGAAACGCAAAATAAACAAAAAGCCACGCAGAGTTTCTTCTTTAAAAAAATAATAAATGGTCCTTCCTCTCTACCTTGAGCTGTTTGCTCCGGCCCTCCAGTCCTGAACCTAGAAGCCTACCAGCCGGGTCTCACCTGATTTAGGAAGATTTAGGGGAGTGATGGCTTTTTCAAACACACTCTCAAGGAAAGAACGCCATTCCCAGAGGATCAGTGACGAATTATTCTGTAAAATCATGGCAAAATGGGCTTCCCTTGTTGCTCAGCTGGCAAAGAATCCGCCTGCAATGTGGGAGACCTGGGCTCGATTCCTTGGATTGGGAAGATTTCCTGGAGAAGAGAAAGGCTACCCACTCTAGTATTTTGGCCTGGAGAATTCCATGGACTGTATAGTCCTTGGGGTTGCAAAGAGTCGGACACGACTGAGCAACTCTCACTTTCATGGCAAAAGGCCATCTGAAGCAGATCAAGAAAGCCTGGGTTTCGAGGAAGTGATCTGGGAATTTTAGGCATTCTTTGTCAACAGCATCCGCAGATGCTAGTGGTACCAGAGGGGTGACTGGGGCTATAGCAACTTAGGGGGCAGAGGCAGGGTCTCGTGGGGGTTGAATTAGCTTGGGGGGTTCCAGCAGAGGCGAGAGCTGTGCTACAGGCTAGAGCAGCGATTCCCAAAGCGTGGTCCCCGGACCAGTGGCATCAGTGTCCTCTGAGAACGTGTTAGACATGTGAGTTCTTGGGCCTATCCCAGACCTATTTAATTCGAAACTCTGGGGATAGAGACAGGCAATCGTGTTTTAACATGCTCTCTTGGTGATTCTGGTGCTAAAGCCCGAAAATCTCTCTGGTCTATAGAATAAGTAAAACCAAGGTTCAGATAACTGAGGTGAAGTGAGCCAAGAGCTTGGAGGAGGGCGAGATGGAATTCGAGCCAAATCAGAGAGTGGAGGTTCTGGGAAATTGCTCTGAACACCCATGGCTATTTTCAGGCAGGCTTTATCTTCTGCAGGTGCAGCCTGGGGATGGGTTGGGCTAACTTAAAGGGCCAGAAGCAGAGCGCATCGGCAGAGAAGTGTTTGCAAGCGTTCTTGCAGGTCATTCTGATTCTTTGCAGATGACAAGCTGCAGTCTGTCACTCTTTCTGCATTCAAAAGATTAGTCCTTGTCAGTGCTTTTCTGAGCAAGCTGGCCTGGCTTTAAAATAGTATGGTAGAACCAGAACTTTGCCATCAGATGGGGGCCTTTAGGTCAGAGTCTAGACCTTTTCTCCAGAGCAGGAATCGACTCTGCAGTCTTCCTGATAAAGGGTCAAGGATCTCCCTCCAACACTGTGGCTGGTTAATTCCGTTAACTAATTCCATTTGTTGCAAAGTCTTTCCTAGGATGGCTCAAGTCACCTATCACCTTGCAGAGAGTAAGCTCACACATACTAATTAAAAAGCCTGATATTGAACAGATATCTGATCCATGTGACTCTCCCCTCTGCCTGGAGCAACACAGGACATGTCTGTTCCTGCTTCCATGCAGAGATGCCCGAATGCTTCTCATGGCCTCTTCTCCAGGAGAAATGTGTCCTGAGTTTCTTCCAACGTCCTAGTATGAGGTGGATTTCAGAGACCCAAAAGGCTCCAAGTGCAATGACTAAGGAGCAGAGATGCGAAAAGAAGGGTCCAGGCAACAAAGCTGTGGATAAAATGAGAGGGAGTGAGTGGGGGAATACAATGAATGGGCAGAGGTCAGAGTAATGGTGGGATTGATGAGACAAGCTAGCATTGGAGCCCACGGATGCTGCGTGACTGCTGGGGAACTCTTTTCTGTGGGTCCTATGTGTCTCGCCAAGGCTAGGAGGACTTGGGTGGGAGCTGAGTAGGACCAACCAGGCTCAGGTTGAAATTACGGTCACTCAAACCCCCAGGTCCTCTGTCTTTGAACTGATGCCAAGCCAGCAATCCTGTGCTTCCCCATTGGTATTTTGGACCTAACTTAAGGGCTTTACCTAATCCTTATTAAATTTAATCTTGTTTATTCTAATCAGCCGAAACCATTTGAACTTTGTTTCTGGAATGTGTTATCTGTCCCTTTCAACTTTGTTACATGCGTCAAATTTATAAACTGACTTTGATCTTGGTGTCTAAATTGTCGACAAAAAATGTTGACCAGAGGCCATTAGAGACTGCATTTTCAATCAAAGCTATATTAACCGTCACAATTGGCACAACCAACTATGGGCTATTTGTTCTATTGGACAACTTAACTGTTTGTTCATTTCTTTGCTTGTTCATGGGCAAAATGCTACTTGGATGCTGAAGGGATCTTTTTCTGACAGTGCTGGGCAGAGGACTGGGTTCAAAACATCTATGGCAGGGCCAGTGTATCCAGAGGCTCTTATAAGGATTTATCTGACTTGAGGAAGCATTAGGCTACGGTCTTTTACACCATGGGACCTCTCTCCTCCTCCAGCTGCATTTGACTGGACCTGATTCAAAAGCAGCTGACTCATGGGCTGCCCATGGCCCAGTGGACTAGCCCAAGCCAGTACCTGTTCCCAGGAATTTGAATTAAGACAGGTGGCGAGGCCAGGTATTTAACAAGAGGAGCTGAGGCTGACATATTGCCCACAGAGACAATGAAATTATTAATCTGGAGTAATAAAGTGTCTGACTCAGCCAACTATGAGAGGATAACAACTATGTAGAGGTTCAGACTTTAATTTGTAGATATGATGAACCAATATAATTTGGGGAACTCTTTTGCTACAAAACACCTAAAAATTTTGGCTATGATAGAATAAATACTCTTTTTAATACACAGTTGAGCTTATAGAAAAGTAAAAGAAATCCCCAAGGTCAGAAATGTAGATCAAAGGGAAAACCAGACTGGTAAGTATGGGCTTCCCTGGTGGCTCAGAGGTAAAGAATCTGCCTGCAATGCAGGAGACGCAGATTTGATCCCTGGGTCAGGGACATCCCCTGGAGAAGGAAATGACAACTCACTCTAGTATTCTTGCCTGGAAAATCCCATGGACAGAGGACTCTGGTGGGCTATAGTCCATGGGATCACAGAAGAGTCGGACCCAACTTAGTAAACAACAACAAAATAATGTGATCAAAGACACAGAAGTCCTGAGAGGAGGCCAGCTTGTTCTGAGACCTGCTAATGGATAGGGGTTTGGTCTGAACCCCCTCAGAGACAAAGCCTTGGACCTGCATCAAGCAGAGGGGTTGGAACTGAGGCTCTTGTCTAAAACTAGAGTCATTTATGGGCTACATGCTCAGTAAAATAATGGACTAAAAACAAAAGCTCACTCATCAGCAGAAGGAGACAGCAAAGATACTTGTCTTCTTTGGCTTGGGTCTGGATGGGAAAGAGTACCCCCTGAGAATCTGTGGTCACAGCCTGTACCTTGCCTGAGTTTGGTTCTGATTTATACTATCTGGGTGGTCCAGGAATCCTCAGGCTAATACATTAACACACAAATGGCCCAAGGCTGATGGTACCTCCTGGGAGACTGGCGAGAGCAAACCCAAAATCCCACTGGAATGACACACCCTGACACAGGATTCTCACAGATGGAGTTCTGTTGAATATGGGCTCAAGAAATTTAAAACTCACATGGAAACAATCCATAATGAACATGTGTCATACGGATATGACTAAGAACTTTGGAAAATGTAAAAGATATGAATTCTTAAAGGGCTTCCCTGGTAGCTCAGCTGGTACAGAATCTGCATGCAATGCAGAAGACCTCGGTTAGATTTCTGGGTCAGGAAGATCTCCTGGAGAAGGGATAGGCTACTCACTCCAGTATTCTTTGGCTCCCCTGGTGGCTCAGTCAGTAAAGAATCCACCTGCAATGTGGCAGACCCAGGTTCAATCCCTGGGTTGGGAAGATCCCCTGGAGGAGGGCATGACAACCCACTCCAGTATTCTTGCCTGGAGAATCCCAATGGACAGAGGAGCCTGTTGGGCTGCAGTCCATGGGGTCACAAAGAGTCAGACACGACTGATTGACTCAGCACAGCATGCGAATTCTTAAAAATAGATGCTTTAAAGGATTAAAGACATTAATGAAGTAATAAAAATGCTAGAAAAGAGAAAGATAGTGAAAATATAGTGGGCATATGAAGTGAAAAATATGGGCACTGAAATGAAAATATAATAATTGTTTGAAAAAGCAAAATGACATACAAAAAGAATAAGCAAAATGAAAGCTTGAGCTTTCAGAAATTGCCCAGAATTTATTGTAAAAATTTAAAGAGGTATAAAATATTAGAGATGTTAAGAGACATGGGGGGTACAGTAAAACATTTCAATGTATTATATACCTAACAGAAGTTCCAACCTGGTGGACTACAGTCCATAGCGCTGCAAAGAGCTGGACGTGACTGAAATGACTATGACCACACACACACATGCCTAACACTATGTCTACACCAGTGGGTTCTTGATTAGTATTTGATGGATATATTCTAATCGAATCGTTTGGCCCCATACTCCTGCTCTTTCTTTTGCTGTTGTTGACTGTTAGCAGTGAGCAAGTTTATCCTGATCCTTCTTGCCACTTCTTTCCATAGTGCAGCATCGATCAGCATGCTTTCTTCACAACTGGAACAGTAACAAGCTCAAGAAGTCGTTTGCCTGTAGCATTTTTCTCCTTGGTCTGTGTCACTCTATAACCTTGGTTCTTTAAAATACATCATGGAGTTGGCTTCTTGGTATCCAGACTGCCCTTACTTAGCCATACTGCCCTGGAGAAAGTTCCTTGATTTCTGACACTTGCAATCAGATGGGAGGAGTACCGAGATCCTCTGAGGATGGAGACTGACAAAGACTTCTTTGTGCCGCTCCAGTGTGGCTTGGTGTCTGGTGTTGGAGTGCTGAGGGCTGGGACCTGTTCTTACCTGGGCAGGAAGACGTCTTCCTCAGTTACAGGAAGACGGCTGTCTGAGCTCCGGGCCCAGGCGCATGATGAAGGGCACCGTCTATCTGGCGAGGGCAGCAGCCTGCATGTGATACTTTCATAAATCAGTTTCAGCGACGCTCACTGCAGCTAGCAGATGGAGAAGTCTCAACTGGTTGGAGTGTGATCTTGAAATGGTGTGATTTTTCTCCAATCACTACTTGTATTTATAAGTGTATCTGTTCCATCCCAGTGGTGAGTGCACTCCTTAATGACTTCTTGGCTGGGTGCTGACTTTCTGTCACTTTGACTCATTTGCCCCATCTCTTTCCAGCATTTAAGACTTCAGTCTTACACAAGTCAGTACTGTCTCCCTCCTCCTGGGCTGGCCAGTGTTGGCTCGCAACTGCTTAGAGAGCAGGAAGAGGGTGTAGTGCGTTTCTGAGAGCTTTCCTCCTTTCTCTCTCCTAGAAGTGGCTGAGAGGCAGGAAAGAAGGGTGGAGGAGGCAGAGGTTTCCTTACCTGACCAACCCCCGTGTCAAGGTGGGGAGGTTCCAGACTGGCTTTCCTGGGTGTGATGTTCATCTTCGCCCTGGGGCCTGCCTGCTAACCACAGACTCCTTGACGCCCAACCACAGGAGTCCCTGGGGAGGTCACTGTATTCCTCTGGCAGCCGCTGAGCACTGGAATGGATGGGCGTTACCTGCCTTCCTTTTAGGTGCTCTATGCCAGGAGCATAGCTCATGCCGTTTCTCCTGAGAAACCTGTATGCAGGTCAAGAAGCAACAGTTAGAACCAGACGTGGAACAACAGACTGGTTCCAAATTGGGAAAGGATCTCATCAAGGCTGTATATTGTCACCCTGCTTATATAACTTCTATGCAGAGTCCATCATGTGAAATGCCAGACTGGATGAAGCACAAGCTGGAATCAAGACTGCAGGGAGAAATATCAATAACCTCAGATATGCAGATGGCACCACCCTTATGGCAGAAAGTGAAGAAGCACTAAAAAGCCTCTTGATGAAAGTGAAAGAGGAGAGTGAAAAAGCTGGCTTAAAACTCAACGTTCAAAAAATGAAGACCATGGCATCTGGTCCCATCACTTCATGGCAAATAGATAGGGAAACAATGGAAATAGTGACCAAATTTATTTTCTTGGGCTCCAAAATCACTGCAGATGGTGACTGCAGCCATGAAATTAAAAGACACTTGCTCCTTGGAAGAAAAGCTATGACCAACCTAGACAGCATATTAAAAAGCAGAGACATTACTTTAGCGACAAAGGTCTATCTAGTCAAAGCTATGGTTTTTCCAGTCGTCATGTATGGATGTGAGAGTTGGACCATAAAGTAAACTGAGCTCTGAAGAATTGATGCTTTTGAACTGTGGTGTTGGAGAAGACTCTTGAGAGCCTCTCAGGCTGCAAGGAGATCAAACCAGTCAATCCTAAAGGAAATCAGTCCTGAATATTCATTGGAAGGACTGATGTTGAAGCTGAAACTCTGATTCTTTGGCTATCTGATGTGAAGAGCTGACTGACTCATTGGAAAAGACCCTGATGCTGGGAAAGATTGAAAGAAGGAAGAGAAGGGGATGACAGAAGATGAGATGGTCGGATGGCATCACTGGCTCAATGGACATGAGTTTGAGCAAGCTCCAGGAGTCGGCGATGGACAGGGAAGCCTGATGTGCTGCAGCCCATGGGGTGTGCAGAATCTGACACGACTGAGCAACTGAACTGAATTAAACTGATGCCAGAAGTCCCCCACCTCTGGGATCTAGTGCCTGATGATCTGAGATGGAGCTGATGTAATAATGATAGAAATAAAGTGCATGATAAATGTAATGCACTTGAATCATCCCGAACCATTCCCATCCCTGGTCTGTGGAAAAACTGTCTTCCATGAAACCAGTCCCTGATGCCAAAAAGGTTGAGGGCCACTCTTCTGTGATATATAGAAAGCCTTCTCGCTCAGCTGGTTCTGGCCAATCCAGTGAGCCTCCCACCTTCAGAAATCTCTGGTCCAGAAATGGTTCATAACAGTAACTGTTGGCGGTGAAATTGTGTCCCCCTCAAAAAAGATATGTTGAGTCTTAAACTCTAGTACCCCAGAATGTTCCATATTTGGAAACAGGGTCACTGCGGATGTAATTGGTGAAGATGAGGTCTGGAGGTTGGTGGACCCCTGATCTGATGATTGATGTCCTTGTAAGAAGAGACTGCATGAAGGCTCACACACAGGGAGGACACCGTAAATGACAGAGGCAGAGATGCAGATGTTGCAGCCCTAAGCCAGGCAACTCCAAGGCTTGCTGGCAAATCAAAAGGAGCCAGGTCGAGGCAAGGAGGGATTCTCCCCTGAAGGTTTTCAGCTGCCCGTACCTTGATTTTGGACTTCTGACCTCCAGAACCGGGAGACAATGAATATCTGCTGTTTCACGCTGCCCTGTTTGTGGTTCTTTGTAATGGCAGTCCTGGGAAGCTGAGCTAGTATCTCTGCTCACAAATGCAAAAGAACACATACCAAGCACCTTCTCTGTGTTCCCCATGGATTGGGGGGGGTGCTGAAATGCCACTGCACCCTGCTTTTAGGCTTCCAGAATGTTCTCTGAAGAGTTTCTCATCACCCTCCACTCCTATCAGTTCTGCGGCTCTGTCACTGCCCAGTGGGAGGATGAGATGCCAGTCTTTCTTCTTTGGGGCATCTCTAATCTTGACTAGATAAATGTAATGCACTTGAATCATCCCAAAACCATTCCCGTCCCTGGTCAGTGGAAAAACTGTCTTCCGTGAAACCAGTCCCTTGGAGTTCCCCTCAGTCCTCTTTGCGGCACAGAAAGCACCCTTCTGTTCACTGCAGGTCGGTGCCCCTGTCCTCAGGCCCTCCTCCTATGTCCCAGGGTGGGGCTTGGCTCCTTCTCACCTGTGCTGGGTGACCTGGTTGGTAGCTCTGAACACAGAAGGTGAGGTCTGACTGTGGCTGGCCTTTCTTGCCTTGGGTCCTGGTCATTATCCTGGGCAACAACGCAGCCCCATCCATCCCTTCGTACCCTCTTTAGAGCAGACCCTCTGCTTCACCAGAGGAGGAGCCTGAATGGCTGTGATGCATTTCCCTCCTGCTCCCGATCCTCTGGTGAGAAGGCAGATGACTGGGGCGGGGGACCTGTAACCCAACAGGATGAATGTCCTTCAAGAAGAGACCGTGTGAAGTCAGAGACAAGTCTCCATGGTCCCAAGCTGCCTTGGGAAGAAACTCACCTCACCTTGGGCTACCTCCAGGGAGGGCCGTATCTCTGCCAAACCCAGGGGCTGAAATGCGAGCTTCCTTCCAGGCAGTCTCTTTCCCCATCAATATTTGTAGCAAAGGATCCTGCTGCTGCGAGCCCCCAGGGCTTACCCGGGAGTGGAAAGGGTCCCAGTTCAGCCTGAAGCCGAAGTGGGTGTGGAGACAGGGGCACAGGGGATGGCCTTGCCCACGTGTGTCCCCCACCCACTCCCGCATACGTGGAGGTTCTGCCTGGGAAGCGGACAATTCCCCAAGGTGTGGCTTCCCTTGGCTCTGTCATCTGCAGGGACCCGATGCTCCCAGACCACCTGGAGAACAAGGGGCAGCACTGTCTTAGAATCAGGAGTGGCGGGCCGCTGAGGCGGTCCGGAACCAGCTGCCTGCTGGGCTGGCTCTGGCCACAGGGTCTGCCCTGCTCGGCACTGCCTTCTCTCCGTGTGTCTCATTTCTGACCAGCTTGCCATCTTCTCTTTCTTGGCTCCATCACACACAGAGTCAGATAGGCCAAATTCTTCATGTCGGGCTATCTCCAGGGATGCCAGCCAGCCAGTGGGTGGGAAGCCCTGGACTCGGTGTCTGGCTCCCGCCAGCCTGGGTCAGAACCTCTTAGCACCGCCCCCCTGCAGGTGTGGGCGGGGCAGCCTCGTAACTGACAGGTCTGGTTGGAGGGCTTGCTTCGCAGCCATGCTTCTGTCTCTCCTAAGTCAGCCCTCTGGACAGCCCTTTTTCTCAGTGTAAATTTCTCCGGGACAAGAGAGGCAACAGGAGGGCAGTGGATGCTGAAAGTTCGGAGAAAAGGTCTGCAGAAAGGGTGGTGAGGCTGCGTGCTGAGTAGCCTGGCCCCTTGTGTTCTGTCTGGAGGGGTGGGTCCTCAGAGACTCTCCAGGGGACCAAGTCCCAGAAACCCGCCTTCCAGTGCTTTCCCAAGTGTGTGTGCTCAATCGCTTCAGTCATGTCCAACTCTTTGCAACCCTATGGATAGTAGCCTGCCAGGCTCCTCTGTCCATGGGATTCTCCAGGCAAGAATACTGGAGTGGGTTGCCATGCCCTCCTCCAGGGGATCTTCCCGACCTAGGAATCAAACCCGTGTCTCTTCTGTCTCCTGCATTGGCAGGTGGGTTCTTTACCACTAGTGCCACCTGGGAAGTCCTGCCCCATGATGTCTGTGCTTAATACCGTTCACTGAGGGTGATGTGTGGAGGCCAGCGTGCTGGTCTTCCCCTTCTCACACCCTCTGGAAAGAGGCACCAGGTAGAAACCCCTACATCTGCGGGGACTGACACTGGGCCCACCCTCAGACCTGGACACCCCAAGACGGTCCAGTGCAGGCTGGAGAGGGGGTAGAGGAGAGCTTCCCAGAAGTCAGTGGTTGGGCGGGTCTCACCAGGGACTAGAGAGGGTGGAGGATGAATATAGAACCCCCTGGAGATTTAAAATATGACAAGCAGTTTCCACCTGTTCTGTGATTCTTATGGTTTCCGGCAGGGGGATGGGCAACTCTATCTTGAAAAGGTTCTCTCCAGAGCATTCTAATTCTCTCATCCACTTCCCACTTTCCTTTTGGAGAACCACTGCTCTATCCATGTCATCTATAAACTTTTTAAATTGGGTACCCAGGTATTAAAAATTTTAAGTTATGTACCCTTAATATTTGGGTATTTATTAATTTAAAAATGACACCCTCGTACTTCTGTATTCATATATTGTTGTTTTAGTTGCTAAGTCATGTCCAACTTGTTGAGACCCTACAGACTATAGCCCACCAGGCTCCTTTGTCCATGAGATATCCCAGGCAAGAATATTGGAACAGGTCTCTGTTTTCTTCTCCAGGGGATTTTCTCGATCCAGGGACTGAACCTGTGCCTCCTGCCTTGCAGGCAAATTCTTTACTGAGCCACCTGGGAAGCACATTCATATATTACAGTTATCATAAAGAAAACACAAGAATAGAAATTAACAGAGGGCATGCTTAAAAATAAATAAACAGAAATGGGGACTTTTCTGGTGGTCCAGTGACTAAGACTCTGCCCTCCCAAATGGAGGGGCCCTTGGTTCAACCCCTAGTCAGGAAACTAGATTCCACAAGCTGCAACTAAGACCCAGCACAGCCAAATAAATATTTTAAAAAATAGAAACGGAACTTCCAGTATTTTCTTACTGACCCCTAACTCACCTGGTGCTCCTCTCCAGGGTTTGTGTAGCCCTTTGGGAGACCACTGCTCTCAGTTCCTATTTGTAGCTCAGGGCCTGGCACTCAGTAGGACAGATGAGTCTGAATGAGTTAGAACTCGATCTTGAAGAATATGATTATTTTGAAAATATGTAAGTGGGGAGAGGGAGCAAGCTGAGAGACTCATAGATTAATATGATGATTTATTGACTTTTTAAAGTGGAAACATTAAGATAGGACTTTACAGGGAGGACATAGCATTCAAGTTATAATTGATTGCTTGGTTAATTAAATTAAATGTTTTTGTTTATCTCTCATCTCCATTAGCATAGAGCCCCCATCTTTCCACATTCTAATTGCTCAGTCATCTCCTGGCTGGCCCTGTGAGGCGGGTTCTGACAGGGAGACAATTGAGGGGACCAGGGGAGCACTCTGGAGGGAGGGATTCCGTGAGGAGTCACCCAGGACAAAGGAGCCCCAAGTCCCAGCTATTAGTTAATTGAGCACTGGGGAAAACAGGCTTGAAGGGCTGAGCAAAAGGGATTATTACAGGTTCTTAATGGCTGAGAATTGATTTATTAGCACAGCACCGCATTTGCATGCAAGACAGAAAATTGGTAATAACCCAGAGTGGGACTTTGCAGGAAGAGGGATGGAGGGATGGGGCCACTGAGTAGCCTCTGCAGGGGTTTCTTTGAACTTCTTTCCTGCCACTCCAGGAGCCTGTCTTAGGGGAGCAAAGAGATACTTTCCAAACAGGAGAGCATTCTCAAAGACTGCCTTCAGGAGCTCCACACACTTGACAACAGGAGGCAGAGACAGTCCTGTCTCGGTGCTGAATTTTGTAGATAATAATAGCAGCACTTATGTGGTGCCTACTTACGGCTTCTGTGCCAGACGCCATTCTCAAGATGCTTCGCACGTGCGCTGACTTACTAAATCCTCACGACAACATTAGAGGATGCTGCTAAGAGTTCTTTTTTTTACAGCTGAGCAAACAGACACCCAGTTAATGGATAAGATGTGGCAACCCTAGGATTTGAGCCTCTGCGCTCAATAATGTCCTCAACCTCAGAGTCATCCATGAAGGAGCAGAATTTGCCCTGACTTAAAATGACTTCGTCGAATACTTCCCTCCCCGCTCAGAACCGTGGTACCCTGGGCCCCCCACCTCCTAATTTTCTAAATCTGGTTTCAGATCCTTCATTCACAGGCATGCCTACTAAGTCCCTTCAGTTGTGTCCAACTCTTTGCTACCCCACGGACTGCAGCCTGTCAGGCTCCTCTGTCCCTGGGATTTATACTAAAGTGTAAATGACTGAAAACCCCTTAAAGGGATACTCCTTCATGGGAAAATCTGTTAGTGTTAAACCAAAGCTTTATTAAAGGTGGAGTCTGAAGTAACCTCAGGAATGTGGGTCTTGGGTGGGATCTGGATCGCAGTCTGCAGACTGGTGGGCCCCCACTGTTTGGGGGCCAGGCCACCAGGAGGATGGGGGTGGGTGGAGCCTTTGCTGTTCCTCATGCTGGCTGTGTGCCCAAGTTCACGGTTTCTGCCGGAGTGGCTGCGAGCCTTGTAGAACCCAGCAGCTGCCAGCCCACACCGACTCCGTCGTTAGCAAACCTGGTATGAAGTTTATAGCATATTTCACAGTTTTAAAAGTGTGCATTTGATGTAAATCTTCTCGAACTACTCACCCTCCTGGGGCAGGTTGCCTTGGTCCTCCTGCCAACCCCGCAGCCGTCCCGGACACGTGGGGCTTTGAACAGCAGTCTCCGCAGCTGGGATCAAAGGCAGATGTGGGGGCATGCTAGGGACAGGAGTGGTCTCTTGGAAAGTGTAGGGGAGAGACCAGAGACCCCCCGCCCTGAGTGGCCCAGAAAAGAGGTCCAAGTCCTCCTCAGGTGTCATGACACATGTGCTCTACAAAGAGGGGACCTTTTGATGGAGTCTGAGGAGCCTGGGGTTGCTGGCAGGGACCATTTCTGAGGCCTCCCCCACCACGGCAACTGGCCCATCCTGGATCCAGGACTCGTGTGTGGCCTTTATGGGGCGTGACCAATGGCTCAAGGCTTGGGCTGGCAGCCTTAAGCCTTTATCCTGGGCAGGAATTCTAATTAAACTGGGGCTCCTGGGTCTCGCTTACAGAGAGTTCAGCACCAGACTCTGCCTTTCAGGCCCCACCGGGCTGGTCATATGGAATGCCACCTGCAGAGCCAGCGGCTCAAGGGTTCCCTGCTTGTCTCCTCAGTGGATGCGGACGGGGTGGGGTGTGGAGTCCAGTACTGAAGATGGGAGCCCGCCCTGAGCTTTGATTCAAGCGCATCTCTGGAGAAAACACACTCAGCAGCCTCTGCCATCATCCTGGTGCTTCTCTTGCCGTTTGTGTCCTTGTTTTGTATTTGTCACCTTTATCTCTTGCCTTGGTGATGAACTGGGTGGGTTCAGGTCTTCAAGGACCCAGGAAATTTCGAGGAGATAGAATAACCCCATACTGGCTTCTCCAAGGGCTCAGTGGGCAGGGGTTTCCTTAGATGGGTTTCCTTAGACAGTTTACCAACATCATAGTCCCTGGTTCACGGGAGATGGATTGGGGATGTAAGGCTTGCTAGAGAGGCTTGACCCAGAGCTGAACCCCGAGGGACTGATAGAGTTTGTATAAGAGACAGGAAGCCTGAGGGATGAGGAAAGAGCTGCCTTGCACATTTTTAATAAAATTAGAGGTTAATCTGCAAATTAGAAGTCCTTAATTCCCAAACTCATCTCATCCTGGTACTTTTTAAAAAATTAATTAATAAATTAATCAATTGGGTCTCCATTGCTGTGTGTGGTCTTTCTCTGGTTGCTGTGTGCAGGGGCCATTCTCTAGTTGTGGTGAGTGGGCTTACTGTGGTGGCTTCGCTTGGGGCTCTTGGGCTCTAGAGCTCATGGGCTCAGTAGTTGTGGCGCCCAGGTTTAGTTGCCCGGTGGCATGTGGGATCTTCTGGGACCAGGGATCAAACCCACACCACATCCCCTGCATTGGCAGGTGGATTCTTAACCGCTGAACCACAGGGAGGTTCTGCATTCTGGTAGTTTCTAAAGTGGAGGGTTGGCGCGCCCCTGCTCCCCTGCCATATTTAACATTCAGACCATCCTGTGGCTACTGATTTTCCCTTCTAAATGATGTCCGCTTCAGTCTGAGGCCGGCAGTCCTACCTGAGAACGTGTGTGGTTGTGGCTGGTGATGGTCATGATTGGGGGAGGGAGGCAACATGCCCCTTGAACTTTTACTGAAGTTGTGCAGGCAAGTGCATGATTGCTGTGGCTCTGCCCTCCCCCACAAAACACATCCTTCCCACAGCCTCTCCGGGGTCTCTTCTCTGCACCCCCCACTGCCCCAAGTGAGCCCAGGTCCCCATTTCCATGCCCCATCCCTGGTCCCACTCACTGGTGAACAGAGAAGCTCAGAGAAGAAAGGGTGGAAGGTCTGGGGTAAAAAAAATTCCAAGGGTCCCTGGTGGTGCCCAGTGGGTACAGAAGCCCCCAGGGCTCCATAGGGCTGCCCCGGTGAAGGCCTGGGCTCCTGGACCACGTTCCAGCTTGCTCTGAAGACACCCACACACCCAAACCACCCGGAATGTGGCTTGCTGACCTTGGCAGGAAGGAGGGCTGAGTCGGCCTTTTGCGTAACATAAATACTCAGCACAGCTTCCCCTGACCAAATCCAAGAAGGAAGGGACCTACTGGCCAAACCCTTTACCCTACTGTACCTCAGACCCCAAGGAACTTGGACTCTGCTCTGGGGAGCCAGCTGGGGCTCCCCAATCCCCCAGGCTGGCTGCTGGTGGAGGACAAATTCTGGGTAAGAATAACAACAAAGAAATCCGAGGAGCTGCCTGTGCTAATGGAAAAAAGAAAAGAACTGCTGTTGATGAACATTCTTGAGAAGCTCCTTACAAACCCTGGTAGGCAAGCTCTGGCCCTCTCTGATCCAGGTGGGGAGAAGGAAGGAAGAAAGCACAAAATAATTTAACTTGGCCAAAGAGCTTGTCTTTCCCAGTGCTATTCACCCCCATCTTCAACAGGGACACTGGACCCCTCATCCCCCTCCCGTCCCTGCTCAGCCCTTGGTTCCTAACGTAGGGTCACCATCCCAACCCTTCCATCATCCACAGTGTCACCCCTCTTCCCTCTGCTTGTCCGGGTCCCATGCATCCTTCCAGACCTGACTCAAGTCCCACAGCTTCCCAGAGGCTCTCTGCCACTCTCTTTTCATAATTAATTAGATTTTATGTTTGGTTGTCCTGGGTCTTCTTGCTGGGTGGGCTTTTCTCCAGTTGCGGTGAGCAGGGGCTACCCTTTAGTTTCGGTGCATGGGCTTCTCCTTGCGGGGACTTCTCTTGTTGCGTTGCCCTGGCTCTAGAGTGCATGGGCAGCTCCCAGGCTCTAGACCATAAGTTCATTAGTTGCTGTGCACAAGCTTAATTGCTCTGAGGCATGTGGATCTTCCCAGAACAGGGATCGAACCTGTGTCTCTTGCTTTGGCAGGCGGACCCTTTACCACAGAGCCACCGGGGAGGCCCACTGCCACTCACTCTGATTTCTCTCTTCTTGGAACTCTTGACATCGTGGTGTCGGCTTCTCAAATGCTGTTAGCACTTAATTTTTCTCTAATAGCTTCATGAAAATTAGCTGTCTTACCAGCTTGTTGTCATCACTGAGATAGCCCGCCTGGTTGCAGCTTGAGCTGGACTCAGTAAAGACAGCTTGATGGATGGGTTCCTGGTAAGAGGGCGAATCCCTCCAGTGAGTGGAGACTGGCCACTGTGGCTGTCTTGCAAGGTGTAGACTGCAAGGAGGGTCTTTGGCCCCGAAGTTTGGAGATGAGGGTCCAGTGAGGAAGGAGGACTGAGCTGCTAGATGCATGGAAGCTTTTTGGAAGGAGGCCACATCGATCCCTAGGTGCCACTGATAGCCCTCATGTGAGGACTTGTCTGCAGGTGAACAGGCAAGATCTTTCCTCAGTGTTTCAGGGGCACAGTTTCCTTACATGTATGAATGGTTTGAGTAGGGTACCCCCATGTCCTACTACTATGGCTGAGTTGTGTTCCCCCAGATTGTATGTTGAAGCCCCAACCCTTAATGTGACTGTATCTGGAGGTAGGGCTTTTAGGGAGATGATTAAGGTTAACTGAGGTCATGAGGGTGGGACTCTAATCTCATAGAATTGGTGGCCTTTTAAGGAAAGAGAGAGACGGAGAGAAAGCGAGATCTCCATGCACACAGGCTGAGTCAAGGACACAGTGAAAAGGAGCTATCCGTAGACAAGAGCCCTCACCAGAAGTCAAAGCTTGCCAGACTCCGAGCTGGGACTTCCCAACTTTCAGAACTGTAAGAAATAAGTCTCTATCATTTAAGTCACCCAGTATATGGTATTTGTTATGGCAACCCAAGCTGCTTAACACCTACATTTTATTCACTCACTGATACAACCAGTATACAATGAGCACTCACTGTGTGTCAGGAATTACTATCTCTATGGGGGTGGTGGACAAATAGATAAAAAGTCCCCTCCCCCCGTGGAGCTTACATTCTAATGGGGGGAAAACAGATTGAAAAAGAATAAATAGATATAGTACATAGTATGTCAAACAGAGATCAAAGCAATAGAGAAAAATAAAGCAGAGAATGAGATAGGAAATGCTACCAAAGTGGGTTTAGGCAAAGCCTGATGGGCTTGTCCAGAAGACCACCAAGAAGATGATGTTTATGCAAAGAACTGGAGGAGATGAACTAGTATTCTGGGTGAAAATCTGAAATTTTAAAAGATTAGATTAGGGACTTCCTTGTTAATCCAGTGGTTAGGAATCTGCCTCGTAATGCAGGGGATGGATGCAAGTTCAACCCCTGGTCGGGGAACTGAGACCACACGTCTCAACTACCGAGCCTGTGCCATCTGGAGCCCGTGTGCCACAACTAGAGAGTATGTGTGTGTGGCAACAAAAAGTTGTGTGCTACAACTAAGATGTGAAGAAGCCAAATTAAAAAAAAAAAAAAAGATTAAAATTATCCACCGTGCAAGTGAAAGGAATGGAAACCCTAGTCTAACAATGGTTCGTAAATGTAGGGATTTAACAGACTGCGAGTTCACCGCAGAGTCCTGAGGGGCCCGTGGTTATGCAATGGTCAATGTGGCATTAACAGAAGCTCAGCGGACAAGTAACAGCAGTGATGCTACCGCTGCGCTGCATCTAGACTGCTGAACTCAGTGCTGAGCATCACACACTGCAGCACTCCAGAGGACCACAGCAAGGGGGGCGGAGACTCGGAAACCTCGTCCTTTGGGGAGCAGTGGGGGAGTCTACAGAAGGAAAGAGTTGCATGGTTGAGAGAGGGGTCTTATCAAGACTGCGGAGGGTTGCTAGCTAGAAGCAAGGCTAGTGCGTAGAGGTGCTGAGTGTAGAACAAGAACCTGTGGGTAGGGCTTCCCTCCTGGTCCAGTGGTTAAGACTTAACCTTTCAATGCAGAGGGTGTAGGTTCAATCCCTGGTCAGCCATCTAAGACCCCACATGCCTCGAGACAAAAAAAATAAAAAATCATAAAACAGAAGCAATGGTGTAACAAATTCAATAAAATCTTTAAAAATGGTCAACATCAAAAATGTTTTAAATTTAATTTTAATTGAAGGATGACTGTTTTGCGATATTGTGTTGGTTTCTGCCATGCATCAGCATGAATCAGCCATAGGCATACATATGTCCCCTCCCTCTTGAACCTCCCACCTCTCACCCCTTCCCACCCCTCTAGGTTGTCACAGAGCACTGGTTTGAACTCCCTGAGTCATACAGAAAATTCCCACTGGCTATCTATTTTACATATGGTAGTGGCTACGTTTCCATGTTAATTCCTCCACTTGTCCCCCCCTCTCCTTCCCCACTCTGTGTCCACAAGTCTCCTCTCTATGTCTGTGTCTCCACTGCTGCCCTGCAAATAGTTTCATCAGTACCATCTTTCTAGATTCCACGTATATGCTTTAATATATGATATTTGTCTTTCTGTTTCTGACTTACTTCACTCTGTATAACAGGCTTTAGGTACATCCACTTGGACAGCAAGGAGATCCAACCAGTCCATCCTAAAGGAAATCAACCCTGAATATTCATTGGAAGGACTGATGCTGAGGCTGAAGCTCCAATACTTTGGCCACCTGATATGAAGAGCTGACTCACTGAAAAAGACCCTGATGCTGGAAAAGACTGAGGGCAGGAGGAGAAAGGGATGACAGAGGATGAGATGGTTGGATGGCATCATTGACTCAATGGACATAAGTTTGAGCAAACTGTGGGATATGACGAAGGACAGGGAAACCTGGTGTGCTGCAGTCCATGGGGTCAGAAAGAGTCATACATGACTGAGAAGCTGAACAATAACAAATATTCCATTGTATGCATGTACCACAGTTTCTTTATCCATTCATCTATCAATGGACATCTAGCTTGCTTCCTTGTCCTAGCTATTATAAACAGTGCTGCAATGACTATTGGGGTACGTGTGTCTTTTTCAATGATGTTTTCCTCGGTATGCCCAGTAGTGGGGTTGTTGAGTCATACGGTAGTTTTATTCCTAGGTTTTTTAAGGAATTTCCTTAGTGTCCTCCACAGTGACTGTGCCAATTTACATTCCCATGAGCAATGAAGAGCATTGCCTTTTCTCCACACCCTCTCCAGAATTTACTGTTTGTATTATGTTTGTGATGATGGCCATTCTGATCAATGGGTGGTATCTCACTGTAGTTTTGACTTGCATTTCTCTAGTAATGAGCGATTTTGTGCTTATTAGCCATCAGTATGTCTTCCTTGGAGAAATGTCTGTTTAGGTCTTCTGCCCACTTTTTGATTGGGTTGTTTGTTTTTCTGGTATTGAGTTGCATGAGCTGCTTGTATATTTTGGAAATTAATTCTTTGTCAGTTATTCCTTTTGCTATTGTTTTCTCCCATCCTGAGGATTGTCTTTTTACCTTGTTTATAGTTTCCTTTGCTGTGCAAAAGCTTTTAAATTTAACTAGGTCCCACCTGTTTATTTTTGTTTCTATTTCCATTACTCTGGCAGGTGGCTCATAGAGGATCTTGCTGTGATTTATGTCATAGAGTGTTCTGCCTCTGTTTTCCTGTAAGAGTTTTATAGTTTCTGGTCTTACATTTAGGTCTTTAATTCATTTTGAGTTTATCTTTGTGTGTGTTGTTAGGAAATGCTGTAATTTCATTCTTTTATATGTAGCTGTCTAGTTTTCCTAGCACCACTTATTGAAGAGACTACCTTTTCTCCTCTGTATATTCTTGCCTCCTTTATCAAAGAAAAAGGTGTGTGCAGGTTTATCTCTGGGTTTTCTATCTTGTTCCATTGACCTATATTTCTGTTTTTGTGCCTTGGGCTCTATTTCTGTTTATATACTGTCTTGATGATTGTAGCTTGGTAGTATAGTCTAAAGTCAGGAAAAAGAACCAATGGGAAATAATTTGAAAACCAAGTCAGTGCCAACAGTGGAACAGAAATCAGACAGGTATATTTTATCCTTGAGCCTTGGAGTTTCTCCTAGTACTGGTGGAGGATAGTGAGAACCAGCATGGAAATTGGTGGGAAGGTGATGGTCGCACATCAAGCATGCTATAGAAGAGATTCCTGCATGGGAGCAAAGAAGGACTAATGTCCTTCTGCTCCATTTAGCTCTAAGAGTCAATCAGAACATGTATGAAACACCATGGCATCACAGTGTGGAAGTTACTAAATGGGAAGCAGGGAGCCTCCCTCTGCCATTAACCCCCTCTGGGTCTCAGCTGTCTCCTGTGAAAAAGTAAAAACACCTGTCCTGTTCAAAGTAGCAGGGGGCAACCACCTGATTGCTTGAGGGTCCTTCCAGCTCAAAGATCCACTCATGTCAATTAATAGAAGGGAGACTGCAACCCATTATGCATGCATGCGTACTGAGTCGCTTCAGTCATGTCTGCTTCTTTGCAACCCCATGAACTGCAGCCTACCAGACTCCTCTGTCCATGAGATTTTCCAGGCAAGAATACTGGAGTGGGTTGCCATTTCCTTCTCCAGGAGATCTTCCTGACTGATCCAGGAATTGAACCCGGGTCTCCCACATTGTAGGAAGACGCCTTACCGTCTGAGCCACCAGGGAAGTCTAAAGAGATGGAGGACAAACTGCAATTTCACTCGTGCCTGATGCTGAGGGCACAGGTTCTGGTTCTCTGCTAGAACCAGATATAAACTTTGAAAGTTCGAAACTTGAAGGGTTCTACGTAGGGGGCTCACTGTAACACATCCTGGCAAAGACAACTCATGAGATGTGTCTTCGGAGGTAGGGCTATATGACGGATACAGAGCAAACAAGGGCTGGATCAGAGGAAACCTTGCAAGAGTGACAAGGGGCTCCCTGCCTCTCTTGGTTTCTGGCAGAGCTGTGTCTTCTCTCATTAACTGCCCACCTGTCTTCCTCTGGACGTCTCGCCCGTCTTCCACTCTCGTGGTCATATTTATGGATCCACAGAACCCTAGCATTTCCCATCTGCAAGAATCCTTTGAGAATACATAATTCAGTGTTTCCCCAAATGTCAGTCTTTCACACACCACTTTCACAGTTTTTGCCATATCCATATGCCAACTGTTCTATTATTTACTCATAGCTTTATTTAAATCAGGAGTTTTCAAAAACCTGCATTTTTTGCTACCAGCATAAATGGAAAACCAGCCTGACTTGCCACTCATTAAGATAACTATGATTAACATTAAAATTAAACCATGAAAATTAAAAAATGTTTTCCCATGTACCTGTGTAAAATGACCCCAAGTACCTTATTGTGGTAGCTCCATACCATGCTTCTAAACAGGGATCTCCTGCAGCCCTTTTCCTCAACAGATATGAAAACTAAGGCCCAGAGAGGTTGAGTGACTTGTTCAAGTTCTACCGATGGTGGGTGACCTGCATTTTTGACTCTCAACCAAAGACTCACGGTCCATTCTGTTTCATTCCTCTTTATTTTTTACACCATTTAACAACTTTATTTTATTTTTTTGGCCATGTTGTGTGGCATGTGGGATCTTAGTTCCTTGACCAGGGGTCAAACCCTCGCCCCTTGCATTGAAAGTTCAGAGTCTTAACCACTGGAAAGCAGGGGGAGGCCCCTTCCATTCCTCTTTAGGTGAAGCTGATGAGAGAAAAGGTTTCGTTTATTATCTGTATTAGTTTCCTAGGGTGGCAGTCTACCCATTTTGGTCTCATGGCTCTGGAGGCTGGGAGCCCAAAACCAAGGCACCAAGAGGACCACGGTCCCTCCCAACCTTCAGGGGGAGGATCCTTTCTTTCCTGTTTGCTCTTCCGGTCATCTCAGTTGTTGTGGCAACACAACTCCAGTCTCCACTTCAACTTTCCATAGAGCTTTCCCTGTGTATTACTGTGTCTTTCCATGGCCATCCTCTTAGAAGGACACCCGGCATCCTGGATTAAAGACACACTCAGCTCCAGTATGACCTCATACTGGTTTGACATTACAACTGCAATGACCCTATTTCTAAATAAAGTCACATCCTGGGGTGCTGGGGGGTTAGAACCTCAACCCCAGCTGTATTTGTATTTTGGGGGAAATACAGTTTGTTTTGTATTTGGAGGGGAATAAAATTTGACCTGTAATACCATCCCAAAGGGGCCTGAATTTCAGAGGGGTCTTTCTATAAGACCCTAGATACATCACAAATAAAATGAAAATAATGGAATTACATACACTGACAAAATAATAATTTGCATTGTACCGTGTGATGTGCAAACACCATCTTATTTGATCCTGGCCAAAGCTCTGGAGGACACAGACATGGTAGATCATCACAGTAATGGTCCTCAATGAATCATTCTTTCTGTATCTACGTCTTTGTGTAGCCCCTTGACAATGATTTTGGGCTTGGCTTGATGACTTGCTTTGGCCAATGGAATATTAGTAAATGCGATGCAAGCAAAGGCTGGAAAGGTGCTTAGATAGTGGGGGTTTGCTTTCTTGTTGCCAAGAACTCTTCTGCTATCATAGGAAGAAGCTTGGACTAGCCTGCGGAGGATGAGACTTCATGGGGAGGAGAAGACTCTCCCCATGAGGCCCCTTAAGCCAACCCAACTCCAGATTATGGGCCAGCTGAATGCAGCTGTGTGAGTGACCCAGGGTGGGGGAGAGTCAGGGTCCAGCAGAAGAACTGCCAACTGAACCCAACCCAAATGGCTGACTCACAGAATCATGAGCAAATAAAATGATTGTTTGAAGTCACTAAGTTTTTGGGTGGTTTGTTACTCAGCAACATGTAATTATCACAGCAGACACTGCTGCTGTTTTACAGATGAAGAAACCAACTCTCCAAGGATTTGACTGATGGCCAGAAAGGAAAAGTCCTATCCTTCTTTCACACAAGAACCTAGCAGTTGAACAAAAGGATATGGGCATTTTTGATCTTGGCCGACCAATAATCCATGATAGAACTTGAGAAATTCTAGAAGAAAGGAGTAATGTATTCTAGGGGCTGAAGTGTCTGGCCAAGTATAAAGAGATTTCAGAGAGGAGGCCCTTTTTGACTGGAAAAAAGTGTGTGTGTTAGAAGTGAAGGCTGCAAAAACATGGTAGAAAGGTAAACACAGACATGGCTACTACATCTGAACATCCCAAATTTGGGGAGTAGGACAGCCTCCAACACTTGAAAGAGGTAATTCAAGGACCAATAAAGGGAAGGGTTGCTTTCCATGATAGGCGTTCAATTAACAGGACTCTTTACTTTTAATTATGGTATAGATTTTAAATACAGTTTGATTGTTCTATTAATATAGTCAATCACATGGTTGGATTCATAAATAAGTGGTATGCATTCAACTCACTCATATTCCTGCAAGAGAGACACATAGGTTATTCAATCAATATACACTGATGGAGCACTAGGCAGGCCAGATCCTGCCCTGTTACTGCAAAGAGGGTGGGGAGGAAAACAGAAACCCCTCCTGCTGCCCTCCTTGAGCCTGAAGTTTCTTAGAGAAGGCAAAGATTAGAGAAATAACTGTTTGTTTAAAAATTGGAGTATAATTGCTTTACAATGTTGTGTTAATTTCTGCCGTACAATGAAGTGAATCACCTGTAAGGGTACATATATCCCTTCCCCCTTGTGCCTCCCTCCCACCCCTTCCCACCATCCCACCCTCTAGCTTCCTGCTAGCTAGCTATTTTACACACCGGGGTGCATATACGTCAATCCCGATCTCTCAATTCATCCCACCCTCCCTGTCCCCTGGTGGAGTCACATGTCTGTTCTCCATGTCTGCATGTTGATTCCTGCCCTGGAAATAGGTTTATCTGTTCCACTTTTATAGAGTCCACATGTGTGTGTTTATATGATGTTTGATCAATGGGTAAAGAAGATGTGTTACATATATACAACAGAATATTACTCAGCCATAAAAAGGAATGAAATTGGGTCATTTGTAGAGACGTGGATGGACCTAGAGTCTGTCATAGAGAATGAAGTAAGTCAGAAAGAGAAATAACTAAATGTTAACACAATTCTTTAGTCACTAGATAGCATGGTGTTTTAGAAGAGGAGCAGAGGGTGTTATGTGCGTGTGCGTGTGCTAAGTCGGTTCGGTACTGTTCAACTCTTTGCGACCCCACAGACGGCAGCCCAGCAGACTCCTCTGTCTATGGGATTCTCCAGGCGAGAAATACTGGAGCAAGTTGCCATGCCCTTCTCCAAGGGATCTTCCCGACCCAGGGATCTTTAGGAATATAGTTAAAGGAGTCATTATCTAGGCTGGGGAGTCAAAAAGTTCTTCCCCAGGGATTTAGATTTAGATTGACAATAGAAGGCTGAACAGCAATGAGATTGACAAAGGGAGGGGACCCGTGGGGGCAAAGGGCATAAGAGCTGATTGGAGGGATGGAGAGATGTCTAGCCTGGCTGTGATGGAGGGAACCCTGGTGGCGAGATGGGGCTGGAGGAGGTCCTTCTCTGCCCTGTTCTGCAACCAGCAGGCTGACCGATAGAGCTGCGTCCTCCGGGCTTCATTGAGTGTTCATCATCCTGGCTTCCCATTGAGTGTTCTAGGTGATGGCGGGCTGTGGAGGAGATCAGAGAACTTAGTGGAGTCACGGCCAGGCCTTTCTCCTCCTGTTTGGGTGCTGAGGTTCTGGTGGTGATTGCCTCCTGTAGCGACGGCTCCTGTCCGTGGCCCCACTTCCCCAGCCCCAGTTTCACTGGCTCTGGAAACAGCCTTTGTTCCTTCTGCCTTTTAAGGTCTGCAGTCACCATGACTCCCTACAATTGCCACTCCCCAGCTCCTTCATCTCACTTCCTGTTTCCTTTAACCTCTGTAAATAACCTCTCTCTTTTTCGAAACATTGCAGAGATAACCTGCTTTACTGTTGACTGGGAATAACATTAGCACAGTCTTAAATGATCTATGCATACAGAGTTAAAGATTAAGGAATAGAACCTTACTGGAGGGGCTTCCCCAGTGGCTCCCCAGTAAAGAATCTGCTTGTAATGCAGGAGACATGGATTCAGTCCCTGGATGGGGAAGATCCTCTGGAGGAGGAAATGGCAACCCACTCCATTATTCTTGCCTGGTAAATCCACATGGACAGAGAAGCCTGGCGGCCTACAGTCCCTGGGGTCGCAGAGAGTCATACGTTACTGTGCATGCACATACCTTATTGGAGGTACTCACTCGTTTTTCAAAAAAAATTTTTAATTAATTATTTTTGCCATACATGGGCTTTTCTAGGTGCAGAAAGCCAGGGCTTCTCTCTAGTTGCAATGTGCAGGCTTCTCATTGCGATAGTTTCTCTTGTGGTGGAGCATGGGCTTTAGAAGTGCTTGACTGAGTTGTTGTGACAGGTGGGCTTATATGCCCTGAGGCTTATGGAATCTTCTCAGACCAGGGATCGAACCCATGTCCCCTGAATTAGCAGGAGGATTCTTAACCACTGGACCACCAAGGAAGTCTCTCACTCACTTTTATACTTTGCCCCAGACTATTCCTCTTTTAAGAAATCCTCTTTAAAATTGTGGTTGCAGAAGGAGGCCCATGGGCTGAATTCAGCCTCTATAACTCCCCTGTTTAGCCTGTACAGTTAAAAAATTCTTTTAAACTAGTATTTAAAAGTTGTACTTAACAAAAAAGGATCTGATTTCCAGCTTCTCTTTAAAAGTTATAAGATACGGTGACCCTGGGTTTATATATTAATAATATATGGTGGCATAAGGCAGTAACTGGCTCTGACAGTCGTCTCCTAAAAGCAGAGTGTTTACTTTAAAAGTCAAGTGTTCTTCCATTCACCTTCTCCATTCACAGAACGCCTGCACTTGAGAACTCATGAGGCATTTAACTGAGTGCTTGCTGGTCTGAAAGAAGTCAGCCTTGGCTATTCATGTGATGGTCAGTGATGGCCTGAGATGTTAACTTTCAAAGTGAGACTGCAGGAAATAGAGTGATCACAACACACGTGCCTCAGTTTCCTGATCTGTAAAATGGGGCTGACTGTGGGCTGTTGTGAGCAGGATTGGAGATGGAGCATGCAAAGGGATGGCCTGAACCGGGGGCCTAGGGAGCATGACTATGGGGGTGCATCTGTCTCACATCCACACCCCTGCATCTTCCCCCCAAGCCCTGGGCCAGCCCCTCTCGGGGAGCACATGGGCCCTCCTCTTTGACTCCCACCTCCCTTTCCCGCTCGTTTCTTCCCAGCTCAATGCCCTTTACCTCCTGTCTCAACCTCACTCTCACCAAAGGTGATGGTGGTCCCTCTCAATGGTCTCTTTACTGAACTGTTGTTGTTTTTTTTTTAATTCAATTAAAAATATTTTTCACATGTGCTTTTTTTAAAAATTGTTTTTTCAGTCTTTTTAAGATTCTTTTCTCATATAAGTCATTACAGAGTAATGAGTAGAGTTCCCTGTGCGGTACAGTAGGTCCTTATCTATTTTATATATAGTAGTGTGTACATGTCAATCTCAGCCTCCCAGTTTATACTGGGAGTATAAATAAGTTCATTGATACCATTTTTATTAAAAAAAATTTTTTTTTTGACTGCACCAGGTCTTAGTTAAGGCACGTGGGATCTAGTCCCCAAGCAGAGATTGAACCCCAGGTCCCTGCATTGGGAGTGCAAAGTCTTAGCCACTAGACTGCCAGAGAAGTGCCAACATCATTTTCCAGATTCCACGTATAAGTGATATAATATGATATCTGTCTTTCTCTGTGAACTGTCTTTAAAATTCCCAGTTGAAGGTGCCTTTGGTTTCCTGCTCAGGGACCTCAGTCAAGATCACGCAAAGGATTTAGGGTTTTACTCCAAGGGCAATGATAAGATGCTTATGAGATTTTAGCAGGGGAGTGACACAATAGCTGCTTTTTAAAATTTCTTAGAGTCTCTACTTCTAGAGATAACAATAAGATCTTACCAGATTGATGCTCCTATAAGAATTAACCAAGAATCTGGACAAGGTGCAATACAGCAGCTGTGTGAGGTTCAGGAGGGTAACAGAAGCAGCCAGTCTTGAAGGAAGTACACCCTCCAGGAAGGGAGTTTTACCAAAGTGAGTTCTCATTTTTGTGGCTTTTTTTCTGGGGGCCAAATTCAGTGATGTGATGCCAGAGGTGGCAGGGTACTGATGGAAAAAAATTGTAATCTTTCTGGGTTGTGAAACCAGGAAATTGAAACCAGAGAAATTGTGACTGCTGAAGAGAGTAAAGGAATCATGAAAGGGAAAAAGCCAAAAAAAGAAAAAAAAAGAATCTCAAATTCTGACTACCCAGTATCTCTGAATAGTCCCCCAACCATGCATTTACAGAGCAGACTCAAAGGGATTCATTTAGAGAAAAATATTTGGAAATGCCACTTAAAAACAGAGTTTCTAGTTCTTATCAGAAAAAAAACCAAACAAATCAAGATTTTCCACAGCTTAATATTTGTAATGACCAAGATACAACCCAAAGTTATCTGATGTACAAAGAGCCGTGAACATGTAACACACTCTTAAGAGAAAAGAAAATCAACTGGAAATGACCCCCAGATGACCGAGATATTGTAACTATACACAAGGATTTTAAAATGGCTATTCCAACCATCCTCAATGAATTAAAATAAAATATGCTCATGATAAATGAAAAGATAGGAAATTGAGCAGAGAAAGAGAAATGATGAAAAAAACACCTAAATGGGAAATTTAGAACTGAAAGCTATAAAGTCAGAATTGAATGGAGTTTGTATCCAGTGGAAATGACAGAGAAAAATAGTAAGCAAACTTGAAAATAGAGCAATAAAAATATCCAAGATAAGGCATGGAGAGAAAAAAAAAAGATTTGTCATAGTTGAATTATTGAACATGAAAGATAAAGAGCAAATCTTGAAGGCAGCAAAAGAAAAGTGATATACACAAGGGAACAACCATTCAATTCAGAGCTGATTTCCCATTAGAAACCACTGAAGCCAGAAGAGTAGAATTTCTTTGAAAGAAAAAAACTATCATTGCAGAATTCTATCCAGTGAAAATATCCTACAAAATCAGGGTTAAATAAATAAATTTTCAGATGAAAGAGAATCTTGTGCCAGGAAACCTATAGTATGTGCTCTGCCATGATAAGTTGCTACAGTTGTGTCCAACTCTGTCCAACCCTATGGACACTAGCCTGCCAGGCTCCTCCATCCATAGGATTCCCCAAGCAAGAAGACTGGAATGGGTGGCCATTTCCTTCTCCAACCTATACTACAAGAACTGCTAAAGGAAATCTCTCCATACATCAGCGACAACATAAAGGCTGGGGAAGAGTGAGGGGCTATGGATCAACAGAGTTATAAGTTTTTCATAATTTGTGTGAAATGGTGCCATGTTTATTACAATATACTGTAAAAAATTAAGGATGTGTATTGTAATTTCTAGCGTATGCTAAATCGCTTCAGTCATGTCCCACTGTTTGCTACTCCATAGATTGTCATCTGCCAGGCTCCTCTGGCCATGGAATTTTCCAGGCAAGAATATTGAAATGGGTTGCTGTGTCCTTCCCTTCTCCAGAGGATCTTCCTGATCCAGGGGCTGACCTCAGGTCTCCTGCTTTGGCAGGTCGTTAGCACCACCTGGGAGAGCAACCACTAAAATTAATGCAAAGAAGGATAGTTAAAGAGCCAGGAGGAAGATTAAAATTGAATCTTAAAAAAATGTTCAAACAATCAACAAATAGAAAATGAAGAACAATGGGAGAACAAAAACAACAATAAAATAGGGGGAAAAAAAAACCAATTTTCTATGTAGCTTCAAACCCAACAATACCAATAATTACATTAAATACTAATAAATTAAAACTCTTCATTTAAAAGAGATCGGAAGAAAACAAAATCCTGCTCTATGCTTTCTACAAGAAACAGATTGTTTTTTTGGCTGTGCTGCACTGTATGTGGGATCTTAGTTCTCTGACCAGGGACCCAACCTGTGTCCCCTGCATTGGAAGTGCAGTCCTAACTACTGGACTGCCAGGGAAATCCCCACATTTTAAACATGAGGACACAGATATGTCAAAAGTAAATGAATGAGAATAAGAGATACTATGTGAATGGGAAGTGTAGGAAGGCTGAAGTGGCTATATTAATTCAGAAAAAATAGAGTTTAAGACAAAGAGTATTACTAGAGGGAAAGAGAGACATTTCATAGTGATAAAGTGGTCATTTCATTATGAAGACATTACTTGTAAATACATGTAGACCTAATATTAAAGCTTCAAAATATATGAAGCATAATTGACAGAATTAAAGAGAGAGCTAGACAATTTCAAATAGTGACTATCATTTCTCCTTCAGCAATTGATAAAACTAGACCAAAGACCAAACCAAAACAAAATCAAAGTCTGCCAAACACTGTGGATTTGAAGAACAGTATCAACCACTTTGCTTTAATTGATATTTATAGACTAGAACACCCAACAATGACGGAATACTTTTTTTTAAGGGCACATGAAAAGTGTGTTTACCAGGACAGCTCATCAGCTGGGCCATTAAAAACAAGTCTTAAATTTAAAAAGATTGACATCAGAGCGAATGTATTCTCTATGGTGGAATTAAATTGCAAATGAAGAATATAACCAGGAAAATTTCCATATAATTGTAAATTGAGTAACACACTTCTAAATAGTCTATCAATCAAAGATGAAATCATAATGGAAATTGGAAGATATTTTGAATTAAGTGATAATGAAAATAAACCACATCAAAATTTGTGGGATTGGCTAAAGTGGTGATAATTCTAGTACTGAGACAGGGACTATCTGAAATGAACCTGGAGCACCTTGTGCCGGAGAGTAACGTTTAACACCAAAGAGCAAAATATGGAAAGGGGTTGGGGAGGATGAGGCGTAATTTTACAGTGGAGAACCTTGACAGACAATGCTGACATGTACCTTTGTTTGATATGATGTGATGAGACTAGCACTTTTTAGTCTTCCTCCTTTTGGAGGTTTACTCCAGGAATGCAAGACTGGCTTAACATTTGAAAATTAATCAGTGTTTCTCAACAAATTAATAGAATAAAAGAGGAAAACAATATGATCATTCCAATAGCTGCAGCAAAACATTTGTCAAAATGAGGCACTCATGAAACACTCAGCAAATTAAGAAAAGTAGGGAGTTTCCTCAATCCGCTTAGGGGCTTTTTCTAAAAACCTGTATTTTACTTTAACGTGAAAGGCCCCATGACTTCTGCCTTGGATTAGCAACAAGGCAAAGATATCTGTCCTCACCACATCTGTTCAACATTGTGCCAGAGGTTGTAAATAAAAGGAATGTAAATAAAATAAGGGATAAGATGCATAAATACTGGAAAGGAAGAAATAAAATTATCTTTTTTGTACATAAAATGATTGTGTTTGAGGAAAATCCTAAAGATTCTTCAAAAGAGCTACTAGAACTAATGAATAAATTTAGCAAGGTTTCAGGATATAAGATCAATATACAGAAATTAATCTTATTCATAGATACTTTTCTAGTTTTCAGTGTACAGATCTTGCAAATGGAGATTTTTTTTTGAACGAAAATCTCCATTTTCAATAGCATAGAAATTTAACAAAAGATGTGCAAGATCTGTACACTGAAAACTAGAAAACATTGCAAAGCGAAGTGAAGTGAAAGTCACTCAGTCATGTTCAACTCTTTGTGACTCTTGGCTGATTCTCCAGGCCAGAGTACTGGAGTGGGTAGCCTTTCCCTTCTCCAGGGGATCTTCCCAATCCAGGGATGGAACCCAGGTCTCCTACATTGCAGGCAGATTCTTCACCATCTGAGCCACAAGGGAAGCCCGAAAATACTGGAGTGGGTAGCCTTTCCCTTCTCCAGGGGATCTTCCCAATCCAGGGATGGAACCCAGGTCTCCCACATTGCAGGCAGATTCTTCACCATCTGAGCCACAAGGGAAGCCCGAAAATACTGGAGTGGGTAAGCTTATCCCTTCTCCAGGGGATCTTCCCGACCCAGGAATCGAACTGGAGTCTCCTGCATTGCAGGCAGATTCTTTACCAACTGAGCTATCAGGGAAGCCCAGGAAGACTTAATTAAATGGATTCCATGTTAACGGTTTGGAAAAGTCAGTATGAGTAAGATGGCAGTTCTCTCCAAACTGACCTATAAATTTAATGCAACCCTGATAAAATTCCCAACAGGCATTTTTGAAGAAACTGACAAACTGATGCTAAAATTTGTATGAAAAGACAAAATATAGAGAATAGCCAAATTAATTTCACAAAAGGACAAAGTTGGATCACTTATGTTACCTGCTTTTAAAACTTGCCATAGTTGATAATGATCCAGACACATCACTGGAGGACTTCTGGAGGTTCAGTGGCTCAGACACTATGTAGAGTTTCCAGGGTTTGATTCCTGGTCGGGGAACTAGCTCCCACATGCCCCAGTGAAGACCTGGCCAGACACATCAGTGGAACAGACTAGAGAGTCAGAAGAAGAGCCACACTTATACAGTCAGTTGTTTTAAAAATTGACTTTCTTTTTTTTGTAGAATTATTTTTTAGAGAAGTTTTATGTTCACAGCAAAATTGAACAGATAGTAAAAGGAGCTCCCATATACTTCCTACTCTTACTCCTACAAGCTCACAGCCTAATATACTATCAACAGCCCCTACCAGAGTGGTACATTTGTTATTACAGTCGATAAAGCTATGATGACTTGTCACTGTCTCCCAATGTCCATAGTTTACATTGGGTTCCAGTTTTGGTATGGTACATTCTATGGGTTTTGACAAATGTGTGATGGGTATCCAACATTATAGTATCATATAGAATGTTTTATGGTCCTAAGAATCATCAATTGATTTTTGACAAAAGTGCCAAGAAAATTCACTTGGAAAAAAATAGACTTTTCAACATATGGTGCTGGGACCACTGAATCACTGTATGAAAAAAAATTAAACCTTGTTCCTTACTTTAAACCATGTAGAAAAATTAACTCAAGATGAATTAAAGATCTAAATATGAGAACCAAAGTTAAAAGAAAGTATCAAATTACCATCTCTTTTACATTAAGCAAATAAGTTGCAAAGATATAGAGGGTACAAATCAGTTCATAAAATCGGGTTCAACAAAATTAAAGACGTTTTGCTCTTCAAAAGGTACAGTTAGGAAAACAAAAAGAAGATCTCTGAATGAAAAACAAATATTTGCATAGCATAGTTATGACATAGGATTTGTATTGAGAATATACAGAGAACTCAGTAATAAGTAACAACTCAGTAATAAGAAAAGCGGCAAGCAAAAAAAAAAAAAAAAAGAGTGGGAAATCCCTGGCAGTTCAAAGGTCAGGACTCTGCACTTTCACTGATGAGGGTCTGGGTTCGATCTCTGGTCAGGAAACTAAGATCGGCAAGTTGGGCAGTATAGCCAAAAAAAAAAGGCAAACAATTTGAATAGAAACTTATCAATAGAAGATATAAGGATGACCAGTAAGCATGTGTAAAAATGCCAGTATCACTAGTAATAAGATAATTGCATACTAACCCTCCAATGAAATATTATTGCATATCCACTAAAACAAGTTGAGTAAAAAGTCTGATAAAGCCAAGTGTTAATGAGGATGTGAAACAACCAGAACTCTTACATGTTCCTAGAGGGAATGCAAAATTGTACAGTCACTTTAGAGACGTTTGCTCCTTGGAAGAGAACCTTTGACCAACCTAGACAGCCTACAAAGGTCCATCTAGTCAAAGCTATGGTTTTCTTTCATTAGTCATGTATGGATGTGAGAGTTGGACTATAAAGTAAGCTGAGTGCTGAAGAATTGATGCTTTTGAACTGTGGTGTTGGAGAAGACTCTTGAGAGTCCCTTGGACAGCAAGGGGATCCAAACAGTTCATCCTGAATATTCATTGGAAGGACTGATGCTGAAGCTGAAGCTCCAACACTTTGGCCACCTGATGCAAAGAACTGACTCACTGGAAAAGACCCTGATGCTGGGAAAGATTAAAGGCAGGAGGAGAAGGGGATGACAGAGGATGAGATGGTTGAATGGCATCATCTACTCTATGGACATGAGTTTGAGCAAACTCGAGTTGGTGATGGACAGGGAGGCCTGGTGTGCTGCAGTCCGTGGAGTTGCAAAGAGTCAGACACTACTGAGCGACTAAACTGAACTTTAGAAACAGTTTGGCAGAGTTTTACAAAGTTAAACATATACTTACTCTGCGTGCATGCTCAGTCGTGTCCAGCTCTTTGCGATCCTATCTACTGTAGTCCACCAGGCTTCTCTGTCCATGGGACTTTTCAGGCAAGAATACTGAAGTCAGTTGCCATTTCCTTTTCCAGGGGAATCTTCCCAACCCAGGGACTGAACCCACTTCTCCTGCATCAGCAGACAGATTCTTTACCACTGAGCCACCCTGGGAAGCCCATAGAAGATCTGCCAGATGTTGGGCTTGAACCCATGACCCTGAGATTAAGAGTCTTATGCCCTACTGACTGAGCTAGCCGGGCATCAAGAGTCCATGACCTAGCAACCCCACTCCTAGATATTTACCTGAGAGAAATGAAGGCATACATCCACACAAAGACCTGCCCATGAATGTCCCTAGAAGCTTTATTCAAAATAGCTAAAACTGGGAAAAACTCAAATGTCAATCTACTACAGAGTAGATAAACAGATTGTGGAATATCTATCCAACACTCGGCAATAAAAAGGAATGAAATACTAATGTGGGCAACATGAATGAATCTCAAAAATGCCTTGTTAAGTGAAAAAAGTTAAAACAAAAGATTACATGCTGCCTGATTCCATCCACATGGAATTTAAGAAAAGGCAAAATTATAGTGATGGAAAACTGATCCATGGCTGCCTGGGGCAAGGGTTGTAGAAAGGATCAACACAATGGTTGCTTGGTAAAGCTTTTATGGTGATGGAAACATGTGTATCTTGAGTATGGTCATGTTTACAGGAGTCTATGCAATCTCTAAAATTTTATCAAATTTTGCACTTAAAATGGATGAGTTTTATTGTACCAAACCATATCTGGCCGCCCTCGTGGCTCAGATGGTAAGGAATCTGCCTGAAATGTGGGAAACCTGGCTCTGATCCCTGGGTCGGGAAGATCCCCTGGAGGAGGGCATGACAACCCACTGCAGAGTTCTTGCCTGGAAAATCCCATGGACGGAGGAGCCTGGCAGGCTATGGTCCATGGGGTCACCAAAGAGACTGACAAGACTGAGCAACTAACACTTTCACTTTTTTCTTACCTGGTAGTGGTGAGCTGAACAGCTGAGAAGGGAACAGGAGGCCAGGAGGCCAGAGGGAGGCTAAGGTTCCCCCCCTTTCCAATTGCTTTGCAGCTAGAGAGTCTGACACAGCAGAGCTGGGGGACCTGGTCGTTTCCCAACTCATTGTAACTCAGATGATCAGATCACCACAGCTGCTCGGTCACCATCTCTGTGCAGGGCTGGCTCCCAAGGACGTTACTGGGTTAGCGCAGATCTTGTCTACAGAGCATCCTGCTGCCATGGAGACCAACATCCACTGAGCCCGAGGAGGTAACAGCTCACCCGAGGCAACTTGCTTTCTCCAGAACTCTGTACTTTTATCGGCAAAGGGAAAGCCTGAACCCCACGGCTCTGAGATCCTTTTGAGTCCTAACAGCTTGTGATTTTAAGTCCAATGCAGCTGGGATTTGAGCTTTTATTTCCAGACTTCCCATGTGTGCTCTCAGCAGGAAAGCCCTCCTGCCTGAAGCACAAGATTGCATCTCAGCCTTCAAGGGCCATCTGACGTCCTCCTTATGCTCCAAGAAGCCCCTGCCGACTCTCCTCCGTCCCACCGCCCTGGCCTCCAGCTGCGGTTAGAGTTGGTACTGAAACGTTCAGCACTCATGGAGGGTAGTGCTGGCCTCTTGGGCTGGTATTTCATATAGAACAGTGGTCATTTTTCAGGTGGTTCACAAAAGATCCTCCCCTTCCCTGTCCTCTCTGCCCCAACACACACACGTAGACACACAGACACACACATGTACACACAGACACAGACACACAGACACATACACAGACATACACACACAGATACACATAGACACATAGACACACTCGGACACACACATATACATAGAGACACAGAAACACACAGACACACACACATACACAGACACAGAGACACACAGACACACACACACAGATAGACACAGACATACACAAACACAGACATACACACACACATACACAGACACACATACACAGACATATGCACACACATATACACATAGACACATAGACACACCGACACACACACACACACAGGCACAGACACACACATAGACACACACACACATAGACACATAGACACATAGACGCACACGGACACACACATATACATAGAGACACAGAAACATACAGACACATACACACACACACATACAAACACAGACACATACACACACATACATATGCACACAGAGACATACACACAGACACAGACATACAGGCAGACATATATACACACAGACACACATATAAACATAGACACATACACACAAAGAGACATATACACACACACACAGACAGATACACACACACATACACAGAAACATACACCATTGTGAGGTTGTTTTAACAATTATTCTATTTAATCCAGCATTTTCCAAAATACTATTGTTTTACTTTATTTATTGGAGTATACTTGCGTTAACAGAGTTAGTCTCTGCTGTACAATGAAGCGAATCAGCTCTAAGTATACCTATATCCCCTCCCTCTTGCACCTCCCCTCACTCCTTTGCACTCCCAGCCCTCTAGGTCATCACAGAGCACAGAGCTGAGCTCCCTATGCTATAGAGAAGCTTCCCGCTACCTGTCTATTTTAAACATGGCAGTGTAGATATGTCAAAGCTAATCTCCCAAATCATCCCACCCTCCCCTACCCTCCCCTGTGTCCAAGCTCCTCTGAATTTCAAGCATTAGGTACATACCCAGAGCAATCTTGTGAAAAATCTGGTGCTCTTACTCTGCTTCTGAAACTTGCTTTTAATTCTGCTTGACTCTCTGCCTTCTTGTCCCAGGGCTGGCTACTTCTGTGCAGAGATCAGGCAGGTAAGCTCCAGCGTGTTCTCAGAAATCATTAGGAAACAGAGATCTATCTGGCTGCCCAACTCCCTGCGGTGTTCTTACTGCTCCTCCTTTAGTAGGGTGGGCAGCCTGTATACTCAGAAGGCTTCCCACCAAACTCTTGGGTGCTTGGCTGAAGCTTGGCTGAAGAGGGGCGCTGGAGCTCAGTGTGAGAGGGCTTTTCCCCACATTCTCTCAAAGATGAGCATTGGCCCGATGGCACAATTTATTTCAGCCTTTCAGCCAGAGACCAATTTCTATTTGGTCTTAAGCGCATGGATCCCAGACACATGTAGATCAAGGCTGATTTTCAGGGTTTTATAGAAAGAAAATCATTCACCATGTGTTGAGATGTATGGTCTTGGAAGTCTGCTAGCCACCCTGGGGCAACTAAACCCAAGCGCGGCGACTACGGAGCCCCACCACTGCAAGGTCAAGTCCTGGATCTGCCACCTACCAGCTGTGTGAGCTTGGTCTAATGACCGCAGCTCTCCGTGCCCCAGCTTCTGTATCTTTAAAACAAGGCCCATGGGAGAAACAGAGACAATGACACACAAACAGTGCTTGGCACAGGGGCTGGCATGGACTTAATTACTCCACAAATGGTGCTTTTTATGCTCTTCCTGTCCCAAGTGCAGGGTGCAAAGCAAAACGGCTCCCCTTTCCCAATGGGGAGGCAAGGCTGGGTGTGCCCTGGAGGTTGGCCCTCTGATTCCCATCCCGGGGAGCTCTCCAGGGCCCTTCTGGGGAGCGAAGAGCTGGCTGCGGCTGGAGGCTGTGGTGTTCTTTCTGGGCGGGAACCCAGGCTTCAAAGGCCCAGCCCTTCCTTTTGAAGGGGGGTATTTGCAGCTCATTAGCTCTGTGGCTGAGACCACCAACCAAATGAAATAAGGGTTCTTGTTCAGCCTCAGCCAGATCCTCAGAGACCTCTGCAGCCTTTCTGGAGAAGGTTAAGCTTGCTTCCCTCCTACTTCCAGACTAACACGGTGAGGAGAGGCTGGCTGGAGAACACAGCTGTGTGGGTGTGCAGTGAGCAGCGGCTCTCGATGCTGAAGAGAGAGCTCGCAATGCTGCAGAGTGAGGCACTTAATTGGCCCACGCCAGGGACATGTCTATCTGGACATCCTGGGGAAAAAACATGCTATTTGACGATATAATGCTGATGTCAGAACATCACTCCCTGAAGAACCCTTGGGTGACATGCACATCCAGGTTCACACAAGGGACTTCCATGGTGGTCCAGTGATTTAGGAACTCACCTTCCAAGGCAGGGGACACAAGTTTGACCCCTGGTCAGACAGCTAAGTTCCCACTTGACCTGGGGCCATTAAGTCCACAGGCCTCAACTATAGAGCTTGAGCGTTGCAAGGAAGATCCCTCAAGGGGCAACTAAGACCCAATGCAGCCAAAAGTTAAATAAATAAAAAGTCCAGACAAATGTTCTCCTGCTGTACTAACCATGCACCAAACGATGGTGCTGTTCTGATTTGAACTCTAGAAGTGAAAGGATGAGACTTCTTGTGTCTGGCTCTGGTAGAGACCATGGGCTGTGCCTGCAGAGAACCCCACAACTGCAGGGCTCCCAGAACCCCCAGCCAGGATCCTGTGTCCAGGTTCATCTCACGGTAACACGTACACTGGGTTGCCGGCAGGATCATGTCCAGGTTCATCTCATGGTAACGCATACACTGGGTTGTGTCTCTCTAGACACAGCTGGAGGGTGGCAGGGACTATTTCAGAAGAGCCCTCACTCACCACTGCTGGCATTTCACAGTCCTTCTCCAGTCCAGAAGTGAGGACAAGCAGCCTCTTAACTTGGCTTCCGGGAGTGGGTTCTAGGCTGACCTCCGTGGGCCGGGAGGACGCAGCTGCCCGAAGAGTCTGTGTTAGGCACATGAAAGAGCACAAGGCTCCCTTCAAGGCCTTTGCCTGGGTGGATGCTGCCTGTGGTCATTTTAAAGCCTTTAATTCCACGGTTAGGGATGATTGAAAAGTATATATCTCTAGGCTGACCTAACTGGGGTTTTAAATTCATGTGTAAGTCTAAAGGATTGAGCTCAGAGAACTTTCCTACAGGCGTGTTTTGCTGGGCAGGCAAGAGAGGGTGTGGGTGCCGGGTTTTACAAACCTGAGAGGGATGGGGCTGCCAGGGAGTGGAACTGGTACTCAGTGAACAGTTCCGCCCAAAGCCTTGCCTTAGGGTCATGGATTAAAGGGCCCATGTGCACCACTGAAGTCACTGGAGGGTGGAAGTGGGTGGATGGGTGGAGTCCAGGTGATGCCACGTGACGGGAGCTTCACACGGATTCCTGCTGGCTTCCTGCCCTCAATGAGCATATGTTCTAACGAACTCTGAAGGACAGATTTTTTTCTCTTCTCTGTTCATGTAAGATGCCTAGAAGTCTCCAAGGATGCTGACCCTCCACTTCACGGAATCCCAGGTAACTTACAGGGAAGAGGAAGTCCTGAGAGAGGGACTTGGTCCCTGGGGAAGCAAAGAGCCCCATTTACTCTGGCACTTGTGAGTGTGGAAGAAGTGGGGTTGGGATGGAATTTGAGATGGACAGAAGCTGGGGGTGAAAAGTGAGGAAGGAGGAGGAAGGAAAAGGAAGTCCAGAATGCTCTTCTCTCTTTCTTTACATTTTACCTGGAAACAAGTGCCTGGGGAAAAGAGAAGGAAGGGGAGGGAGGCAAGGACAGAGCCACCCAGAGCCTTTTGAGACCATCTAAGAAAGCGGACCTCCCTTGGGGACTTTCTTGATGGTCCAGTGGTTAAGAATCTGCCTTGCAATGCAGGGGATATGGGTTTGATCCCTGGTGGTGGAACTAAGATACTTCGGTGCAACTAAGCCTCCGAGCCACAGCAACTGAGCTCACATGCCACACTAGGGAGTGTGTGCGCCACAGTGAAAGAACACACTCGACACGGCCAAGATCCTGCACGCTGCTAAGACCCAGCACAGCCGAATAAATGAAGAACCTACCAACATACATAAAATATTAAAATGAATGGATAAGATAAACAGAATGGACCTCTCATCCCTGCAACCGGGATCTGAGATATTTTCCAGGAACGTCCCTCCTCGGGCAGCTGTGCAGGGTGTTGCCCCGGTATCTTGGGTCTTCTTCTGGGACTGAGAATATTTTTTGAGGCTTTTGCTCTTCCTGCTGAGGCTTCCCAGCCAGCCAGCAGGAGGGAAGGGCTCTCCCCTCCCCTCCGCACACCCGCCCCCTCCCCCGCCAGCTTCACCCTCCTCCTCTCTCCCGGGGGGCGGGTGAGCCTGGCCTCCCACACTCCAGGGCAGACAGGACTGTGCTGAGCTGCCCACAGCTCTGGCAGGAGTGCCGGAGACAGCTCAGCTAAGTGGCCCGAACTAATGACTTCAAGACCTGCGGGGCTTCGGCTTACAGGGGAAAAAAAAAAAACGAAGCTCTGCCCCCTGGTCTTCAGGAAGATTTACACCCGGAGGCCCAGCGGCCCCGATTGCGTCAGGCAGGCAATTACTTGGAAAACGACATTTTATGGGAACAAAGAACACACCAAGAAACCCCTGAATTCCTTGTTGCTGCCTCCTCCAACTACAGCCAGGCTTTCTGGACTCACTGATGGTTCCCCTCCCTGAGTCTTGCCCACCCCAGAAAACCAGAGACCTCCTTGAGATCAGACAGAGAAGGGCAAAACTCTGCCCCCAGAGGAGAAACTGCCCCACTAGGAAGGGGAGTGTGCAGACCTGAGACCCAGGGCTTGGCTCTGGCTTGAACCCTTCAGCCTCCAGTGAAAGCATTTTGGAAACCCCTGGTGCCAGGGTGGGATGCGGCAGGGTAGGGTGGGCCCTGGCCTCTGAGAGGGCACTCCGAGCACCACAGCCCTGCTCCGAGATCAGGAGCAGCCTAACCTCACTCGGTTCCAAAATCCCAAATCCTCAGGGGCAACCGCAAAATATAGGCCCCCCAGAGTGGCCGCAAGTCTACGGAGAACTCTCTGTGGGACTTGATTACTGTTTTCAAGTACTTAACAGGCTATCATTTAGAAGAGAGATAGATTTATTTGGTGTGGAGCCAGAGAAGAAAATTAAGACCAAAGGGAGAAGTTAGAAGAAAACAGATGTAGGGCTCAATAAAAAGAACAGTCTTGCTGCCGGTGGCATCAGACAGTCTAATGGGTGGCCTTAGGAGGTAGTGAGCTCCCTGGTGCTGGAGGTATGCAAACAGAGGGGATCTGGAGAGGGGCATCTCAGTATTTGCTATTTTCCCATGTACTTCTGGAAGGTAAGCACTCTCTAGAGTGTCCAGGAGGTACACAACAGGTACTCAATGTTTGTTGAATGAATTAATGATTGGACACCAATAGGGCAGAAGGTCATCGTAAATAATGTGTAAGGCCAATTGTAACCGTGACTCTCTGCGAGTCTCTGAGTATTTTTTTAATTTTTTGGAGGCCAGGAATAGAACAGAGTTTTGAATGGGAGAGAGCTGAGTCCACACAGTGAGTCACTGGTGGTTGTGGGAGGAACAGGCCGGGGGCTACTGGGCTCCTTTCCTGCAGCTCAAAATACCAGGCCAGCTTCCAGCAGGATCCACTACTTACACAAGGGCTGGAACTGCGAGCTCTGAACAAGACGTCTCAAGTGCTCTGGGAGCCCGAGGGTCTGTGAGCCCTTGAAACATCACCAAAGGGGAAGAACAGTGTCGGGGGTAGCAGACGGAGTAGGGCTGTGTGTCCTCGCCTCTGGTTCCAACACCACCACTTTGTTTCTATCTGTCTGATATATGGATGGTGGCGGTGGTTTAGTCTCTAAGTCGTGTCCTCTGTCCGTGTGATTTCCTAGGCAGGAATATTGGAGTGGGTTGCCATTTTCTTCTCCAGGGGCTCTTCCTAACCCAAGGATCGAACCCAATTCTCCTGCATTATAGGTGGATTCTTTAGTATGGGAGTCTCTTACAATATTTTTTAAAGAAAGGGCTACACACTGAGAAGTTGAAAGTCACTGAACTACACGCTTTGTTCATTTACTGAGCACCTACTATGTACCAGACATTGTTCTAGGTACTGGGGATGTATCATTGAAACAAACAGGCAAAAATCCCTGCCCTTCATGAGCTTGTGTTCTAAGGGAGGTGGACAAACAGCCTAACTGGAGTTTGTTCAAAGTTACCAAGTGTTAGGGAAAAAAGTAAAGGTGGGAGAAGGAAGAGAGAGCCTGAGGGGTTAAGGGTCAGAGAAAGCATCACTGAAGGGGTGACACTTAAGCACAGACTCGAGGGGGATGACCCAGCTTTTGGGGAGCGTCCACCCTGGGACAAAGCCCCATGTAGAATATTATTCAACATAAAAAGAGAGATACTCTCATGCCTGCAACACGAATGAACCCAGAGGACATTGCGCCAAGTGAAAAGAACCAGCCACAAAAAGACAAATGCCATTTGGTTCTAGGTATACGAGATACCCAGAGTTGTCCCATTCACAGAGACAGAAAGTAGAAGGTTGGTTGCCAGGGGCTGGGAGAGGGGAGATGGGAGAGTGGATGTTTAGTGGGTACAGAGCTTCAGGTTTCCAAGATGAAAAAAGAGTTCTGGAGGTGGCTTGCAAACAATGTAAATGTACTTAACCACACGTTTAAAAATGAGTAAATGGTAAATTTCATATTATATGTATTTTGCCATAGTTAAAATAATTCTGAAATAAACACTAGCTTTAAAAAAAAAATAAGAAAAGCAAGGCGGTGCAAATCAGAGTCCTGGGGTACTCTAATGAAAGGAAGTCATCAGGGAACTGGGGAGAAAGGGGCAAAGGCTGATGACAAGGAGCCTCTCATGAGGTGAAAGGGGGTGGCATCTGGAAGCCAAGTGGAGAAAGTGCCCCACGGTGAAGGGGGTGACTGATTGTGTCAAATGCTCCTGAGGGTCAAGAAAGATAAACATTGGATTGAGCCATGTGGGGGCCAGGGATGACCTTGGCAAGAACAATCTCAGTGGAACACTGTGGGTGAAAGCTGGGTTGAGAAAGGGGAAAGGAGAATTGGGGACAGTGAGTGTAGCTAACTTCCTAGGAGCTTTACTCAAGGAGGAGCACAGAGGTGGGGTCAAGCAGATGTATTTGTTCTGTTTTGTGTTAAGTTAACGCGGGTGAAATGATAGTACGGTTGCATGGTGATGGAAATGAGACAGGGAAGGAGAAACAGTGACACAGGAGAGGAAGGGAACTTGCTGGAGGGAGGTCCTTGAACAGACAAGAGGGGAGGAGGTCACTGCACAAATGCAGAAAGTACCTCTCTACCCTATGACCCCAAAGGTTCTAGTAACCCTTAACTGCCTTTCCAGACTCTCTCTCACTCTTTATTAATTTCACACTCACACTGATTTGAGAGATACCATCACCCCATCCCTGAATGAGCCTCCACCTTCCTGTTCCTGGGCCTTAGCTTGTGGTACTTCCTACACCAGGCATGTCTCCCTGGCCATGACACATCTAACTCCCACTTCCCGAGTGCTGCTAAGGGCTGCCTTCCTCACCAAATCTTCCTTCATCACCCCAAAGAGACAGGGTTTCTCCCTCACTCCCCAGGAGTTCTTCATCCATGCCTTCCCGATTTCCTCGTCCATCGTGAGTTGCTGTCTTCCCTCCCTCCCTAGATGAAAGTTACCCGAGGGAACAATGCCCCCACCTCCCAACTCTGCATCATCACCACTGTCCTTGCAGACACGGTAGCATGGCACTAAGGGCGCGATCTCATCTAACGAAATCCACATAGGATTTTACAGAAGAGCTGAGTGGCTTGGCATAGCTGGTCTGAGTCACAGAGACAAAATGATTCCCATGGGGTTCGGGTGACCACTGCTGGGGCTCTTCACAGCAGCTGGGTTCGGCCTCTGGCCTCATGACTCACCCCCTCTGCCCTGGCCTCAGCCCGGAGTGATGTTCAATAAACCGTCCTCATTCGATGGACAGAGAGACATAGAGAAATCAGTCCGGCCCCAGGATGAATGGCTCCACACCTGTAACTTACTCCACCTGTTATCTGGAGCCCCTCTTTAAGGCCGGGGAAGGACAAGATCCCAAAACCTTGCCTGCTGTGGAGACCGCAGGCCCTGCTGTGTGTAAGGAGTGGGCGGCAGAGAGCAGTAAGAAGCAGACACTTTCTCTGACAGTTTTCTCCTCCATGCAAAGCTCTGAGAACCCGGCTGGGTGTGGGCATTCAGCCCATGCAGAACAAGTTTCTAACAAGGGCCTCACCTTGGACAGCCTTGTCTGTGCCTTATGCAGGCCTGCTCTCTCAGCCCATTCAGTATGTGCTCAGCGGAGTCTTAAAGCCATCACATCTAGAGCAATCTGTAAGAAGTGTGGAGTGGGCCTTCCTTGTGGTCCGGTTGCTAAGACTCTGGGCTCCCGATGCAAGGGGGCCCGGGTTTGATTTCTGATCAGGGATGTCGTGCTCTCCAGGTGCCTCAGGGATAAAGAATCCACCTGCCAAGGCAGGAGATATGAGAGATGTGGGTTTGATCCCTGGGTCTGGAAGATCCCCTGGAGAAGGGAATGGCAACCCACTCTTTCTTGCCTGGAAAATCCCATGGACAGCGTAGCCTGATGGGCTACAGTCCAGGGGGTGGACAAGAGCTGGACACGGCTGAGTGACTGAGCACACGCGCACACACACGGATGCCACAGTAAAGATGCAGTGGGCACCAACTAAGACCCAGTGCAGCCAAATGAGTAATTTATTTTTTAAGTGTGAAATGGTGTCATTTTGGAGTGTGCCTTACGGCACCCATTCCAAGGATGTATCTTCTTTGATACAAGAACTTTAGGCTGGAGATGTGACTTCCCAGGCTCTCTTGGGAGCAGCTTATGGGCTGGGGTGCCAGATTGTGGAGAGTGGGGGGCCCGGGGAGCTGGAGTTGTGTTGGGAACCGCAGCCTGGCTGCAGAACACACCCATCCTGAAGGCCACCAGGACTTGGGCCAGGGGCCTTGGTCTCTCTTCTGGCCCAGGAACACTCTGGGGCCACCTGGAATGGAGCGAGGCTTCTGAGCCCCTCCGTGGGCTCTGGCCTCTGAGGTGTGGGGAGTTGGGGTGAGCTAGGCGCCAGGGGAAAACATCCCACTTGTGGGCCCGAGGCCTGAGGCTGTGAAAGGGGTGAGGAGTGTCCTAGGGCAAGGCCACAGACTTCGACACAGAGGGTTTGATTTTGGTCCTCAGTCATTAAGGGAATGCTATGGTGAATAAAAAAAAAAAAAGAGAGAGAGCTTGGCAGGTGTTTAAAGAGCTAAAATAATTGGCCGTCCACGCCAAGAGCTCATTAGCTCAAGCCGGATGCTTCAGTACAGACAGACGGCCTGGCACCCCAGGCAGAGGGTGCCTCGATTTCTGCTGCCAGCTGGGAAGGGGTGCCTACAGATGGGCTGGGTCTGGCAGCTGGCTCCTCACCCAGCCTGGGGACAAAGAAGACAGCCATTCATCAGGACGACAGGCACCTCGGCCCTGAAATGCCTCCAGTTTTCACACTCCTGGCTTCTGACTACTCGGTGGAAAAGCCAAAGAAACAGGAAGGAGAAGGGCATGGCTGAAGGTTGAGAGTCTGTCCCCTTAGACAAGAACAAGAGCCTTCGAGGATGGCTTTATTCGCAGCTGGAGGAAGTCTCCATGGGGACCTGAGAAGTCTTTTCTTGTTTGTTTTTGCAAACAAGCCTGCCAGGTTTAGCTTCCTGTCAGCCCACTAGCCCTCTGAAAAGTCAGAAAATTTTTGTCTTGGATCCGGTCTCCTCACTGTTATACCAGAAGCATGACCTTGGGAAGGCCAGCCTTTCTGAGCCTCAGGTTCTTCATCTCTGTACTGGGATAGCTGTGATTTTATGAGATCATGTGAGTGAAAGTGCTTTATAAATAAGGAATTTATACACTGTGGGTAGAGTTCAAATTTAGTGAGTGTCATAGTGATGGGGATGCTGCAGTGCTCATGAAATCTGGTTAATCAAGTCTGGCTCCCAGGACGATTTCATGAGTCAGAAGTGGAGAAGACATCTCTGGGGTGAGTGGTTGAGTCTGTCCAAGTGGAGGCTTGTGCTCTCTCCGTCCCCGGGGCTGGTAGGATCTAGGACGTCAGATAGATCACCTGGAGTCAGAAGAAGGCTCATCAAGAGGAAGAGACTGTCCAGGATCTGTTCAGTGGAGCCCTTCTGTTCCAGGGGCCTGTAGAGTTTTCCTGCACAAAAACTTTGACCAGAGCATCTGAGGTCTGCTCTAAACAAGCTAACTCTGAATTCTAGCTTCCAGAGCCTTTGGAGGCAGAAAGGAAGAAAATTCACATCCGGGGGTGGGAACAACCCTCAGTGACATTCCAGCAAATTCCAAAGGAGGCAAGAGTTTCAAAAAAGTATATAAGATCAGGTCACTCTCGAGGCTAGATGCCTGAAAGTCTTGGGGTGAACATCCCACTGACTCCTGAGATGGTCAAACTCCCCCTAACCTGCTCAAGATCCAGGACTTCCTGTTTCCCTCAAAGACAAGTCATAAAATTAAATCATCTTGTTTTCCATCTTTAAGTTGATTACATGTAAATTCCATGAGGGGAAGATTCTGCCCAAGAATGGAGATTGGCACCACGTAGGCACTTAATAAATATTTGCTAAGTGAATGAATAGATGAATGAATGGTATGGCCTTCCATCTCACTTTTTAATCTCTTCTCCCATGTTCTGTTCTTTAAATTTTATCCTAGCCCTTCCCTAATCCTGCATAGGAACCTGTAAGTATAAATGAATTATATACTGAGAAATCAGATTTTGCCTAGGGGTATATTATTCATATGTTCATTGAACAGACCTGGAACTATATATCAATATTAAGTGCTTTATAGATATTTCTGTTAATTTTCACCTTTAAAGGCAATAAAGAGAAGTAAAGAGTAAAAGGATTGGAGAGGAAGAAATGACATTGTCATTGTTCATAGAGTACATGACTGTATTCTTGGGAAATCTGAAAGAATCGTCAGATAAACTCAGAATTAATCAGTGAGTTTATCAAGGTCACTAAATATAAAAAACAAAAAAGAAAAGATATAAAGGAACTTGTATACAAAACAGAGTAGACTCAGACAACAGACATACAAAACAAACTTATGATTACCAAAGGGGAAAAGGAGGAGGGATAAATTACAAGTTTGGGATTATCATATACACACTCAGTTCAGTTCAGTTCAGACACTCTGTCGTGTCTGACTCTTTGCGACCCCATGAATGTAGCATGCCAGGCCTCCCTGTCCATATACACACTGCTATATATAAAATATATAACCAGGACTTTCCTGGTGGCCCAGTGGTTAAGAATTTGCCTGCCAACATAAGGGACACAGGTTTGATCCCTCATCCAGGAAGATTCCACATACCCTGGCACAACTAAGCCCTTGCACCACAACTACTGGGCCCATGCTCTAGGGCCTGCAGCCCTCAACAAGAGAAGCCCCCACAATGAGAAGCCCGTGCTCTGCAACCAGAGAGTAATTCCTGCTCGCTGCAACTGGAGAAAGTCTGCATGCAGCAATGAAGTCCCATGTAGCCAAAAATAAATAAATACTTTTTTTTTTCTGTAAATCTTCCCTCTTGCTGGGGAAGAAGCCACCATTCTCCAGTCTTATATTGGAGGACACAGTCTGGTTGGTGGCATTCTTAGAGGTATGTTGGCAGAACTGGCTGGAGACCTAAATATTTAGGACATGTAGGTTTTCTAGTTCCTGTCTTCATAATGGTGCCATACTGTCAACTGTGCCTAGAATCCTCTAGCCCAAGATGTATTTGTTTTATCCCACCCAGAGACCACATTTCCAGTTTTATACCAAAGTGAGAGAGGGTGTACACCTGGCTGCAAGGTGTGAGGGAAGGGATCTAGAGATCTGTATCATAAACAGGCTTTTAAGCACGTCTATTACTTCCCAAGGCCTGAGGGACTTGGTGTGAACTCATAAGGTTTTGAGGGGTTCTGCCTGTAAATAGGTTCTTTTTTTAACTTTTACCAGGACTGGTTTAAGATCAGCTTTCTCTGGGCTGCTAATTAGTAACCATTCATTTGCATTTCACTTTCTAAAATGCTATTGCTTGCAACTTTATCTCCTTCTTAAAACTTTTTTTTAATTGAAGGATAATTGCTTTACAGAATTTTGTGGTTTTCTGTCATACATCAACAAGAATCAGCCATAGGTACACCCATGTATTTATTTAAAAAAATAAATAATTTTTTTAAAAGACAATCAACAAGGACTTGCTGTATAACACAGGGAACTCTGCTCAGTATTTTGTGATAACCTATAAGGGAAAAGAATCTGAAAAATATAGATATCTATGTATGTATAACTGAATCACTCTGCTGTACACTTGAAGCTAACACAACACTGTAAATCAACTAGACTTCAATTTTAAAAAGCAACATGCAAAAATCAATTGAATTCCTATATTCCAGCAACAAACACTTAGGAAATAAAGACTTTTAAATGACACCATTTATAGAAAAATAAAAATCAAATATTTAGGGATAAATCTAACAAAAAGATATATAAGAGATCTTCACTGAAAATTATAAAGTATCGTTGAAAGATAGTAAAGAAGAAATCATTAAATACACCATAGAATATACCATGCTCAAGGATAGGAAAATTCAATAGTGTACAGGGTCAGTTCTCCCCAAATTTATCAATGACTCGGTGCAATTCCAATAGAAATCCAAGCAGAGTTGCTTTTTTGGTGGAAATTGAAAAGCTGATTCTAAAACCTGTGTTGAAATGGAAAGGGTTATTTTGGTACGAAGTCAACCTTGAAGAAAAGAAATGAGGTTAGATGAGTTACAGATGAAAGACTTATAGATCTACAGTGACTAACACAGTGTGGAATTGGGACAAACTAGACATGCAGACCAACAGAACAGAACAGAATTCAGAAACAGACCCTCAGACCTGCAGTCACCTGGCTTATGGCAGGGTGTCACTGAAATGCAGTGAGTTCAGGATGATCATTTTAATAAATGCTGCTAGACTAAATACATGTCCAGCTGGAAAAAAATTTGATCCCTACCACACATTATACACAAAAATTAATTTTGGGTGGATCAGAGACAAGTGTGCAGAATAAAACAGTAAAATTTCTAGAAGATAACATAATGTGAACATTTTCGTGACCTTAGGGGGTATAAAAATTTATACACAGATCACCAAAACAACCCCGCCAAATCCCAAAACCAAAAAAACTCACTCAACAAAAATGAGAAAACTGTTTAAATTAAGACTTCCCCTTAATTAAAAAACACCACGAAGAGTAAAAAGTCAGTATGTTTTTATATTACATAAATCTGACAAAGGACTCTTCTTGAAAATATACAAAGAACTTCTACAACTCAGTTAAAAAAAAACACACAACACAGTAAAAAAAAAGAATTTGGCAAATGACAGTATATGTAATTCACAAGAAAGGATCTCTCAGTAACCAACGAGCATATAAAGAGGTGCTTATAGATGCGGATAGTCCTCAGCTCAGATCTCTTTTCAGGACTAAAGTGCTCTATCCCTTAGCTTCTGGGAGAGTCGCTCTCAGCCGTGTCCCTCCCTGGGAACTGCCTTTGGCAAAAGAGAACTTTTTACCCCAAGTCATAATCCTCCCCTGGGACAGCCCACGTTCAGTGATTGATCAGTACTGCTAGGAAGATCTGGCCTCCTGGTCTCAAGGGAGGACAACTCTAAAGGGTCCTGCCAGCTCCGAGCTGCCCGAGGGGTCAGCAGAAGCCAATTTCGGAGGGATGTCAGTCTTGTGGCCTTCTCTCTCTCCCAGTGCGTTCTCCCACAAACTTTCTGCCTACAAATGTCTGTCTCAGTCTGCTTCTCAAGGAGCTGACCTGAGGCAGTCCTCAGTTTCATTAGTCATCAGGAAAACGAAAATTCAAATCACCGATTGGCTAAAATGGCTAAAATTAAAGTGGTGACAATACAAAGTGTTGATGAGCATGAAAAACTGTGGGAGTGTAAACTGACCCAGGTACTTTGGTAAAGTGGCATATCTACCCGACTTAAAAATACGGACACCCTATGGTACCCAGGAAATTTCACTCTTGGGTATATTCCCAAATGAAATGTGAGCATATGTTCACCGAAAGACCTGTGCAAGAATATTCATAGCAGCAGTGTTTGTAATAGTCCCAAACTGGAAATAACACAAATGCTCATTAACACTAGAATGGAGAGATGAACTGTGGCACATTTATACAGTGCAATAAAAAAGAACAAATTACCATGATCGGATGAACCTAAATATCAAAGGAAAGAAACCAGACGCAAAAGAGTACTTACTGTGTGATTCCACTTAAATGACTTCAAAGGCCGGTGAAATCAATGTATGATTCTAGAAGTCACAATAGTGACCATTTGAGAAGGGGGAATGGTAATAACTGGGAGGGGTCTCTAGGGGGGATGAGTGGCAGGGTGCTCACTATAAAAATTCACTGGGCTTTAGTATGTATGTGTTATACTTTAATTGAAAAAAATTGGAGATTCAGTGATAAAGAGAAGTGGGCTATCAAGGGACTTCCCTAGTGGTCCAGTGGTTGGGACTCCATGCTTCCAAGGCGGGGAACGTGGGTTTGATCCTGATCAGGGATCTAAGAGCCCACATACTGTGTGGCATGGCCAAAAAAATAAATAAATAAGCAGAAAAAAAAGAAATTAGTTATTAAGCCACGAAAAGACACACAATAACCTTAAATGCACATGGCTAAATGAGGGAAGTCGATCGGACAGGGTTGCTTACTGAATGGCTCCAACTAGACGGTGTTCTGGGAAAGGCAAAACTACAGAGCCAGTAAAAAGATGTTTGGTTGCCTGGGGTTAGGGTCAGGGAAGGATGACTAGGTGGAGCACAGAGGATCTGCAGGCAGTGAAATGAGTCCATACCCTACGGCAGTGTTAGATGCATTTGTCAAAACCCACAGAACGTACACCACGGAGAATGAAGGCAGGAATGACGGGGGAGGCTAGGGGTGGCAGACGAGAGGGTCAAAGGGAACTCTACTTGCTGCTCAATTTTTCTGTAAGCCTAAAACGGCTCAAACATACAATCTATAAATTGAAAAAAAAAAATAGAGAGAAAGAGTGCGAGACGGACCCAAAGAAGTGAAGTAACATTTCCACAGATGGGGAACAGAAAAACCAAGAGGTGAATTCAGTCCATCTTCTCCCCATGCTCACTGTTCTCACTCGTTGCTATTCTGGGTGCTCATTGGGCCTGCCTTCTCTAGGGAAAGTACCTGTATTCTGAACTTTACCTCTCTTTTAAATTTTTCATTTATTTATTTTTAAACTTCTTATTTTGCATTGGGGCATAGCTGATTCAGGGCTTCCCAGGTGGCTCCGGTGGTAAAGAACCTGCCTGCCAATGCAGGAGACGTAAGAAACTCCGGTTCGATCCCTGGGTCAGGAAGATCCCCTGGGGGAGGGAATGATAACGCAGTCCAGTACTCTTGCCTAGAGAATCCCAAGGATGAAGGAGCCAGTCCATGGGGTTGCAAAGAGTCGGACATGACTGAAGCAACTTAGCTCGCACACAGCCAGAGCCAGTTAACAGTGCTGTGATAGTTTCAGGCAGCAAAGGGAACCTTACCTTTGAATATTAAGATACTGTGGTTTTTTTTTTTTTTCCTACACCAGGCAATTCTCAGACACTAGGTGGTTGTCCTACAATTTAACCCAATTCTGCCTCTTTCTAACCCAATGTGAGAACCCGATCCCATAGGTTAAGGGCTTAGCTCCACAAGTCTGTTCCAAGGCCCCCTTTCAGATGTCAGCTGCAAGTCCACCTATGCTTCTGACCCTCCAGTGACAGATTGGAGGATCCTGTGACCTTGGATTCAGTTAATTTGCTAGAGTGACTCACAGAAGTCAGAGTACTAGTTTATCACAAAAGGATATAACTCAAGAACAGCCAGATGGAAGAGATAGCTAGGGAAACGTATGTGGAAAGGGGAGCACAGCATCCATGCTCTCTCCAGGGAACCACTCTGTCCCCATCTCCATGAATCAGAAGCTCCTTGGACACCACCCTTTCCGGTTTTTATGGAGGCTTTCCCACATAGGCATGATTGATTAAAATATTGGTCATTGGTGATGGAACTTAGCCTCCAGGTCCTCTCTCCTCCTTGGTGGTGTGTGTGTATCTTGGGGAGTGGAGGGATGGAGGGAGACTTAAAGTTTCAAACCTCTAATTGCATGGTTGGTTTCTCTCCTGACCAGCTCCCATCTTAGGTAACCTAGGGGCTTTCCAAAAGTCACCTCGTTAACATAGCTAAAGACCACCTTCAAGGCTTTCATCACTTAGGCAATTCCAAGCATTGAAAAATTCCTAGCCCCAAACAGAGATGAAGGTCAAATACATATTTCTTATTATAAATCACAATATCAGAAATAGTTATCCTCAAATTGTCAAAAAATTAGAAAGTAATTAAAAGTAATTTAAAATTAGAGTAGTTTAGTATTATTGCATGACTGTTTATTAAACATATTAATTAATAGTTTAGTTACTTAGACTTTCATTTGGGCTTCCCAGGTGGTGCTAGTGGTAAGGAATCCACCTGCCAATGCAGGAGACATGAGATGAGGGTTCAACCCCTGGGTCGGGAAGATCCCCTGGAGAAGGGAATGTCAACCCACTCCAGAATTCTTGCCTGGAGAAACTCATGGATAGAGGAGCCTGGTGGGCTATAGTCCATGGGGTCACTAAGAGTTGGGCACAACTGAATCGACTTGGAAGGCACGCACACAGAGCCCCTCATTTATTCACTCAATAAACATTGCCTACTACACGCCAAGTATTGTACTAAGTCCTGAAGAAGCAATATCAAATAATTCAGGGTCACCACTAGATACCAAGATGTTCAAATTACTTTCCTCTAATTCTCTGCTGTGATGCTCTGTAACCTTCCAGTATTCTGTAATAGACTGTAGAGTATCGATGGACTATCACAGTGGTGGAGGACTGCTCCTCTTCAAGGTCTTCCTTTGAGCCTAAAGGAAGGAGGCAGGAGGGATGCACATGCCTGTCAGACAGGACGCCATCTCCACCCCCATGTCCTCTCCCTTTCTTCTTTAGTCGCTGAGTCGTGTCTGACTCTTCTGTGACCCCATGGACTGTAGCCCTCCAGGCTCCTCTGTCCATGGGGTTTCCCAGGCTAGAATACTGGAGTGGATTGCCATTTTCTCTCCCTATCTCATGTCATTTTAGAGGCTTGTTGACCTACATATTTTTATTTTTTTAATTAATTTTAAACAAGTGAAGTATAGTTTTTTTGCTTGTTTATTTTTCACCACACTGTGGTTCCCTGACCAGGCCCACAACATCTGCGGTGAAAGCAGAGAGTCTTAACTACTGGACCACCAGGGAAGTCCTGACCTACACATTTTTAGATATTAAATGATCTCTAAATGCCAGCCTCCCTCCTTCCATTGCCATCATAGCAGAAGCTTCTGCCCACCAAAGGGAGGAAAGGAAGGAAGTAGTCGAGGTAAGGTGTGAGAAGGTATTTTCCGACTTCATCATCACTAGGTCTTGAGGTAGCAGTGAGGTGGGATTGATCCCTGAGCAGAGGAAGGAGACTGTAGTCGGCTCTGAAGTCTGAAACACAGTCCATTGATCATCAGCCACAACGGAGAGCATCTGACATTGTACGTGACACACAGTGAACCCTCAATAAATATCAAATTTCCTTTTCTCACTGGGGTGCAGTGCTGTTTGAGAACCCTATGGGGGAATACAAAGAAATAGAAGGCACCATCTCAGCCTTTAAAGAGCTTAGTGACTTAACAATATTTGGCTCTGAGTCCAACCCATCAGGACAAAAGAAAAAGCTCCCAAATCCCCCTTGGCTGAGCCGTAGCCCCTCTGGGAATGGAAGTCTGAGGAATCAGTCTCAGCCTCTCCCCACCCCCACCCCACCCCCAAATTTAATCTGTTTAATTATTTCTTCATGTGTGCTCCAGAGAACCTGTTATTTTTATGGGTCTGTGTCTATTAATTTTTCTTCCCCACCCTTCTTTCAGCAGCACAGACAGAGAGCTGGAGTCAGGCTCCAGTGAACAGAGATTACATAGATATATAGAGAGATGAGAGGAAGCAGGCAAGAAAATGCGGTTACCTCTGAGGCTGCAGAGAAGCTGTTAAGTGCTGGAGATTTAAAGCTTCATTCGCCTCTGTGCTAACTTCAAGCTGTTCTAAGCCCAGGCTCCCAGACGCAAAACTCAGACCAGCTGCGAGAGCAGGGCTATTACTCCCTTGGGAGCTTTGGGTCTGATTTAGAGGGTGCTTAGAGGAGGCAGGCGGGAAGCAAGGAGCAGAACAATCAGAGTTTTATTTCGGGGGAAACTTTCTCTGCCGAAGAGGAGAAGGCCAAAGACAGAAGGAAAACACTCGGTAGTGATTTGTCACGGACGCGATGGATGAGATGAGAGTCGAGGCCCCCGTTAGAGCGGGCAAGAGTCAGGTCTGATCTGAGGAAGAACTCGTCACCTGCAAGGGTCGGTAAGTAGTGGCAGGACTATCCGGAAATGGGGTAGATAAGTTGTCTCGATGCGATTCGGCTGTTCACCCGTCCAGAAGCAAGATGCTGGCCCCAGTGATCTCATAAGATCATTTCCAAGGTTGTTTTGTTTGTCTTAAGAGTCCGAGATTGGAGCATTTGGGCACCAGGGCAAAATTAGGTTTATAATGCAATTGAGTTGCTGGAGGGGGCCATAAGGATGCCAGGAACAGGGTTCAGGGGGGACTTACTTGCTTAGCTTCCCCACTGGAGCAAATGGAAATAATTTCAAGGATCCTGAAGTAGAAAAGAGCATGCATCTGGGAAAGGAGTAGCAGAGAACACGTTTTAGAAAGTGGCAGTTTGGCCAAGTGTGGAAACTGAGGAGGAACGGGGATAAAGAGGAAATCCCCATCTGTTGGGAAAACCCGAGAATTTCAGGGGTCCAACTGAGTGATCTTTCACACACGGGTGACTGGGGCTGAGCTTGAGCTTGACAATGAACCCCAGTGCCAGGCTTGGGAATTTGGAGGGGTGACAGCTGACTGCCGGTGAGGGTAGGGCGTACCACGTCCAGCCCCTAGTCAGTGGCAGAGGTTTTATGTAGCGAGAGGTTTTCTGGGACAACTCTATAGCTGGTGGACACTCACGCTTAAGGATCCATGGTAGAGGATTGGTTTTATTTTTCCCTTCTAAAGATGCGTGACAGGGTAAAAGAAAAAAATACTACATTCTCCTTAAAGAAACATCTGGCCTGCAGGTCAAGATGGAGCTTCTCTCCTGGAAGGGAGCTGCTATAGGGAGCCACAGAGCCTGTGCCCAGCGGCTGTGAAGTCACAGGCCTGCCGCATACACTCTGGGGCATGCTGGTGGCCCACAGGCATCATGGGAATTTCTCGAAGGGGGTCCACCCTTCGCAACAGGGTGGAAACAGGGAAATTTGAAGCTTGTTTTTAAGGTTCTCCTTTTGCTGAAGACCTTGCTAGCCACTTACCCTGTTCTTTGTCCTTCTGGGACTTTTCAATCAGTAATTTGCCTTCCCAACTAAAAGGTGGATGAGAATCAATGAGAAAACAGCTTTTTATTCAACCCACTATTTGTCCAGCAAGCATGACCCTTTACACCTTGGCTGCCAGAAAAATAAAGATGAAATTTGTTGCCAAAATATCAGGAGTAGAACATTCTCCAGAAAGCATCAGTTCCTTCTTATTCCTTCAGATGGATTCCAGCTAAGCGGATCATGAGCTATAACCTTCTTTAGAGGTACCTTGAGTTATCCTGAAAGTTAGGTTGAGCATAAGATGAAATCAATCACATATTAATGTCCACGTTCTAGACAACACTAGGCAAGTGGGGGAGGCTGACATGGTCCCCATCATCCCTTCAATACACATGAATGTGACAAGGTGCACAAAGAGATGAGACTGCGTGTCAAGATGCTTTGGCTCTATATGGTCAGAATAAAAAGTTCTTCAGACTTGGTTCTTCTACCATCTTGCCAGCCAGAGTCCACAAAGGGAGAAGCTCTGGTCCAGAGAGGAATGGTGATCTGCCTGAGGTCCTAGAGCAAATCACTGGATGAAGAGTGCCAGAGCAAAGCATGCAGAAGGCTTGGACTTTAGAGATGCACTTGGCTCAGGATAAAAGGATATGGCTCCCACAATGCCATTTGGGGGATTTTCAAGGCTCTCAAGGAACCTAATAGCAGAATTGAGAAGCTCATTTAAAGAAAGACGATTATTTTTATTAATTTTTTGGGCTGTGTCGGGTCTTAGTTGTGGCACTCGGGATCTTCATTGCCTCGTGCAGGATCTTTGGATGCAGCACCTGGATTCTCCAGTTGCGGCGCTCGGGCTCCTGAGCACAGGGGATTCAGCAGCTGCAGTGCCCTGGCTTAGCTGCTCCGAGGCATGTGGGATCTTCATCCTCTGACCAGGACTCGAACCCGGGTCCCCTGTATTGCAAGGCGATTCTTTACCACTGGACCACCAGGGAAGTTCTGAAAAGAACATTTTTTTTTTTAACAGAGAAGAAGGGGCCTGGAACCCCTCAAATTGTGTAATGACGTAAGGCTGACCTGAGTACTGAATCTGCAGTCCTGAGCACTTTGCTTCCATGGGATTGGAGACCTGCAGGGCTTCACCCACAGGACAGCAAGGCAGAGAAAGCCGAGGGGAAGTGTCCTGGAGAGGGAGTGGATTTGGAGAGAGGCATTTTGCAAGGAAAGCAAGAGGTCCACTTAATAGAGGAATAGTTCAGGAAGGAGGAAAAGGTCACATGCTTCAGCATCCAAGCCCGGCAAAGGGCAACGGAGAGAAGAACTTCCCTCTTGATGCCTTTGGGTGTGTGGAGTGAATTCTTCCTGGAGAGCTTAGTTCCTCTCAACTAAGACAATGATTGCATAACCTCTCATTTTTAGCCAACTAATGGGCGGCATTAATAGCCTTTTTATTGGCTTTTTATGAGGGGATGATATAGTCTTGGCTCTTTAGTAGTTAGTCAGATTGTCAAGTTGCCCATAAACCAAGACAAATTAGAAATGACCATCCTCTCTCCTGGAGTCAGACATATCTAGTAATTTTTTTTTTTTTTTGGAGTGTTCAGACAGGAAAGAGGGTGACTGCGGATGTCACGGAAGTGTTCCCTAGAGCTTATGCACTTTTAATTCAACAGCCCCAGGGGTGGAGGAATTATTCAGTTCTGGACTTAGTAGCAAGAGGCCAAAAGCAGAAGCCAGGAGTTATGATTTAATGGAGCTTAATTAAGTATCATTCCACTTTAGGAAGATTTTTCTAGGTCATTAATCTGCAATCTTCCTACCGTAACTTTTCTGGAAGAAGGCGAGAAACTTTCTGTTGCCATTTGAAGACATTTGAAGGCATGAAGTAAAGAGATTTCAGAAATCTAATGCCTGAACTTCTCTTCTACGAGCTCAGGACACACTAGTGCTGCGATGTAGAGTTTAGTCAGAAGGGAAATGCTGGTTTGGGCTCAAAAGTGGTTTCTAAGTGAGTTGTATAATGTAAGAGCTAACAGACCTTAGAGATCAATGCACCTAAATGCTTCATTTAACAGATGAGAGTCAGAGCGGGAAACCCACCTGCCCACCCACAGAACGCAGAGGTTTATCTTCTAAAGCAGTTCTACCCATGCAAGTTAACCATCCCCTTTGGTTGGGTGGCCCCACCAGAGAGGCACATTCTCTTTCTTCTTGGGTATTTCCCTCCTTCTATCCCTCCCTTTTATTTCTAGATTCTAACTTATTCTCCTATGCTCTTATTCATCCCACAAGGCAAGGCTTTGCAGGGGGCTTTGCATCCTTGTTGATGCACAAAGAAGAAGAAACCCCAAGAGACTTCATCTATGGCTGGAATGCCCAAGCCATTGCTGCAATGGCATGTCTTTTTTTTTTTTTTTGGCTGCATTGGGTCTTTGTTGGGGAGTAAGGGCTTCCCTAGTTGCCACTCAGGCTTGGTTGCCCCATGGTATGTGATGTCTTAATTCCTGACCAGGAATGGAACCCATATCCCCTGCACTGGAAGGTGGATTCTTAACCCCTGGAGCACCAGGGAAATCCCTGCAATGGCTTGTCTTAATTGGAAAATGCTGGACCTTCACAAAGGCTAAATCCTTCTGTTACTCATGCCTGATTTCTTTCCTTACTCTGCATTTCCTCTATGTCATTTATGTAGGTGCCACCATCTGCATTTTGGTGCTGGGGGGGAGCACTAAATGATGAAGACTGCTGCCTTCTAACTCCAGAACATATGCAGAAGTGGTAGAGAAAAGCTGTTTTCTGATGGGAATCTACCTCTTCACAGGAAAGTGGCCCAGCCCTGTTCATAACCAGGCAGAGGCTATATTCCACCCTTGTTACAGAGGGAGATTGGAGGCATAAGGAAGGTAAGTGACTGTTCAAGGTCACCAAACAAGTTTGGGACACTCTAGGGAGTAGGCTTCATGTCCCCAATTGTGATCTTCTTCTCTTTCCAAGCACTTCACTTATAGATTATCAATGCTCTATAGCAGGTAGACTCCAAATTAATGGAGTCTCCAGCTGACAGAATTCTTCAATTATTATTATTACTAATTTACTAACTTCTAATTAAAATTTTTTAATTTTTGTCTTATTTAAAATTTTCTTTTAATTTGGCTGTGCCTGGGCTTCATTGCAGCCCTTGGGCTTTTTGTTGTGGCACAGGAATTTAGCTCCCCCATGGCATTTAAGATCTTAGTTCCCTGACCAGGGATTGAACCCGAGTTCCCTGCATTGGAAGGTGGAGTCTTAACCACTGGACCACCAGGGAAGTCCCTTACTAGCTTTTTACACTCATCTTTCCAAAGAGTTCAAGACACATTATACACAGACATTGAGTCTTGTCATGAAAGGTAAAACGGAAGACAAAGAAATTATGTGGAAAGAACAGGAGACAAGAAAAGACTAATTCGTCCTTTTATTTGGCAGGTGTTTATGGGTAGCTTGCTATACTTCAGGACACAATGCTGGCTGCTGAGGGAGATAGAAGAAAAATTTAAGCCAGTATTTCCTCTCCAAGGGCTTATACTTTCATTAAAAACACACAGAAGGAAAGACCAGCAGAGGCTTGAGTGGTCAGGAAGGTTTCAGAAATGAAAATAAAATCAGGACTTCCTTCGTGATCCAGTGGTTAAATAGCCACCTTCCAAGGCAAGGGACATGGGTTTGACCCCTGGTGGGGAAACTAAGATACGCCATGCCAAGGGGCAGCTAAGCCCAAGACCCACAACATTGAGCCCAGCTATTCTAGAGCCAGTGCCACAACTAGAGAAATGGTGAGCACCCCAGTGATGACCCAGCACAGCAAAACAAAAACAAAACCCCAAAGACGAAGATAAAATCGAGGCAGATCTTGGAGTCGTCAAAGATATGGATTGGCAGGAAGAGAAGAGAGAGAGAAAGGGGATGTCAGACAAAAGGCAAGGTTGGGGTCAGAATAAGCATGACTCATTTCGGCCTTGGTGAAGAAGAGTGTTTGCCTTGGGAAAGGAATGGAGATAAAATTGAATAGGTAGCGTAGGGCTAGAGCATTGAATGCTGCAAGAAGGAGGGGACTACAAGCAGAAGCGAGGGGCAAAACTAAGCAATGTTTAAAGTTTCCATCAAACTGGGATCAAAAGGAAGAAGAAAGAGCCTTTTTAACAACACCCCCGCCCTCCAAAAGCAACAGAAGATTCGGCCATGATGAATGTGACCTTGCGGCCAGTGTCCTTCCATAGCGACAACCCGGGGCACCACCAAGGCGAGGGAGGGCACCAGAACGCGGGTGCCACTTTCCTGCATGTGTTTTGAGACCTGGACTGACAAGACGAGCTGGATAATTTTGCCCAGTTACGTATTGAATTATCTCCTCTGCGGTACAGGATCCCCTTGAAGCGCGACAGCTGCAATGACTTCCAGATGTTCGCCTCCTCTCTTCTAGCAGACCAGGGTGGATGTGGTCAACTCCGCGATGGAAACCAAAAACCCGGCCAGATGTACCATGTCAGTGTCAGCAGCGCACACATCTGGCTTCAATACCGGCAGCGATAACCAGAACAAATGGCTGTTATTCCCGCCGTATTCGGCTCTAGAGCATCCCCCAGTTAAAAGGCGGTGGGGGCGGGACCAGGCGCACGGCCCCGGGAAGGATGCGGGCCCCGGGCAGTGGGTCTAGCTTTGCTTTGCTGGTCTAGGGACGGGGAGCTGGTCCCTGGTCCAGCTTTGCTTTGCTCATCCAGGGACGAGGAGCCTCGGAGACCACCGGTAGGCGCGGCCCTGGCGGCCAGGCGGTCCCTCCCCGCGAGGAGGGTGTCCTGGCGGGTGGGCTGCGGGGACCAGCTCTGCGAAGATAGCCCGTCGGAGGCGCAGGCTTTCCGGTCTCCGCAAGGGCCCGAGACCCGGGAGGCTCCTTCCTCGCGCCGTCACCGTCGGCCGAACCTGGAGGCCAGAACGCAGACCCGCAGGGAGCGTCTGGGACCAGCTTCGAGGGCCGAGCTGGGCCTGAAGCTGCGGCCCAACGCCAGAATCCGGGCTCGTGGCCCAGCGCCCTCGCAGGAGCCTCGGCGTCCAGCCGGCGGGGCGGGCGGAGCAGCCTGCGGCCGTGAGCGCGCGGCAGGCGGAAGGCGAGTGGGGTGGCCGGGCCGCTCCGGGAGGGCTGGGGCGGCCCGCGGCCCGAACCGAGCAGGATGCAGCGGGTTAGGCCCGCGGCCCTCCCGCCGCCGCCAGCTTCGCTCAGCTGTTGTTTCCTCCCGCGTCCGTGACCTGGACTCACCACAGTCGCCACGCATGAGCAAATCGTAGCTGTTATTATTCTTATGTCGTATTTTCTAAAATCAAAACATAGGGCAAACGGATGTTCTGAAAACAGGACAGAGTTTAAACTCCGGCCTTCCTGGGGAGGCGGGTGCCAGCGCCCCTGTCTGCGGGTCCCTGAGCAGCGGGGCGTGGACGGCATGCCAGGAGGCTTGCGAGCCGATGCCCCCCTCCTCTAGTAATTATAATTGACTCTCTTATTTACTTACAACAGATACTGTTTTTGAACAACTCTTAATTTAGCACCAAAACTTGAATTTGAGTTCTGGCTCTGATGCCAACCAGATAGGCATTGTGAGCAGGATCTTGTTTCTTCTTTTATAAATTGGAGTTACATACTCCACCTTATATATATAGGCTTCCCAGGTGGCGCTAGTGTAAAGAACCGACGTGCCAATTCAGGAGACAGAAGAGTCGCAAGTTCTTATAACCTGGGTTACGAAAATCCCCTGGAGGAGGGCATGGCAAACCTCTCCCATTCTTGCCTGGAGAATCCCCATGGACAGAGGAGACTGGTGGGCTACATTCCATAGGGTGGCAAAGAGTCAGACCCAACTGGATCAGCTTAGCATGTGTGTGTGTGTGTGTGCGCGCGCGCGCGCGCGCGTGCGTGCACACACACACACACGCTTAGTTGCTCAGTTGTGTCTGACTCTTGTGACCCAACACACTGTAGCCCACCAGGCTCCTCTGTCCATGGGATTCTCCAGACAAGAATACTGGAGTGGGTTGCCATTTTCTTCTCCACAGGATCTTCCCCACCCAGGAATGGAACCTGGGTCTCCTGCATTGCAGACAGTAATACATACACACACACACACACACACACACACACACACACACACACACATATATATTACTTAATTGAGACAACATTTACAAACAAAAGTGAACTATGTGTAGAACTAGAATTGGGGTTCCACTATTAACTAGCTGTGTGATTTTAGACAAGTACTGTTTTCTTACTCACTTTGGTCTGGCTTGGATTGACATGTAATTGGGTTTTAATCAGTCACCTCAGTGTGGGTTTGCAATCCATCCTTCTGCCTACCTTCAGTTTTAAGGTCAGAGTTGTTTATTTCAGCTGAGGAGGGAGTCTCATGATAGGGGCTCTGGGTAAAGCCGCTAGAATGTTACCTCAGAAGTTTCCTTGGACTCAGCCCACCGAATTTCCATGAAGTCTGCTGTTCCCCCTTTTGGGTCTATAGCCCCGGACAAATATCTTTGCCCTGCCTTATTTAATCTCTCCCCTTCTCATTCTCTCTGGCTCTCTTCCTTTCTGCTGGTAATTTCAAGAATACCATCTTTTTGTTTCTACTTCTTGTGGAAACTCTCTTTGTCTCTTAACTTTCCCAGTTCCTAGCTCTATTGCATATTTTACCCATTAGGGACTTTTTGACCTTCTCTTCTGGGTCATTCTCTCCGTTTGCTAAGGTAACTTAGCCAGCCTCATTCTTTCTGTCATCTCTCTTTTAAAAAAATTGTTTTGATCAAAGTGCTGTTTCAAGATTTGAAAAGCCAAACCTGAGTGCTGGGTCTGTAACAACAATAACAGGAGAAGCAGTGGTTCTTCGACCACTCCCAGTTACCTCCTGATCAGAAGCAATCACTTTAGACTCTCATCTGTTTCTTCTTGGGATTTATGTCCTTAAAAATAACATGCTTAGCCTGTATTTCTCAGTTTATTGATTTTTAGGTCTTGTCTCTTGTCTTCCTACCACAGAAAGTGAGACGAGGTAGCGTAGTAATGAATGCATAGACTCTGGAGAGAAATTACCTGGTTTAAACTCCAAGTTCAATACATACTAATTTTGTAAACTTATGCAAGTTGCTTAACTGCTGTGTGCCTCAGTTTTCCCATGTGTAATGTACATGATAATAGTATTTACTTTCTAGAATATGTATGAAGATTAAAAGTTGAATATATAAAGAGCTTAGAATAATTTCTGGCACACAGTATAATATACATAGCTATATAAATGCTATGTTTATCATCATTGAACTGTCTGGCACACCTTTTTCCTCTGCTCATTCTCCCAATATAGTTACATCACCATTTTTGGTTAGATCAATATTAAGTATTTACATTATGACTTTGTAAATATTATTCCCAGCTAAGCCACATAGAATCATATAATTATGTTTCCTTTCTCATTCAACCTTTTCTTTTCCCTGGAATTAATGCTTTTCTATCTCTTTTTGTATTCCGTTTAGTGTTCTGTGTACCTATTATTAATGCATCCGCAAAATGTCCTGTCAATACATTCAAATACAGATATTCTCCTCTTGGGTTTGTTAGTTTTCTTGGCAACCCTCCTGGAGCTTTTGCAGCTCTCCTGTTCCCATCTGGACTGGTCACTCTGCAGCCTGAGTCATAGTTCTGGTCTGTGGCTGGGACATTCTGCATGCATGCTCAGTCTCGACTCCATGGACCGTAGGCCTCCAGGCTCCTCTGTCCATGACATTTCCCAGGCAAGAGCACTGAAGCGGGTTGCCATGCCCTCCGCCAGGGGATCTTTCCAACCCAAGGATCGAACCCAAGTCTCCTGCGTCTCCTGCATTGGCAGGGCTTCCCAGGTTGGCTTAGTGGTAAAGAGTCTGCCTGGTAAAGAATTTGGGAGATTTTAGGGCATTATTCTTTTCTGTGTGATCGAAGTTTGACTGCAGGCACTTTCATGTTCCAGTTCCCCAGAGGGAAAAAGTGTGGAGGTTTTTACGGAAAGGCCAGGAAGTGGCCACGTGTTGCTTCCTCGTGTGTCCACTGGCACAGCCTGACCCCACCAGCCCCACTTGAGACCACCACAGGTTCTCAAGTGAGGCTGGTAGGATCACCCTGCAAGGAACACTGCTGTCAGAGCGGTCAGAGGAACTCGGCAGAAAGAATATGGCTTCCTGAATGACTAAGTGGAGCAGAGTCGCCCTGCAGACCTGGAGAACTAACCTTAGACCATTCTGTGAGGAAGAAGAAACAAAGCTTGTCTTCGTTAGCCTTTAAATTCTTTTTGAATGTCTTTTTGAGTCTCCTGTCACCACTTCTTGGTCCCCTTTTCTTACTCCCCTCTTTTATCAAAGCATATCCACCAAAAGTTTTCGGAGAAAAGAAGGTAAATGTCTGGAGACATTGAATGTCTGAAACTGTTTTTAAAAGAGTACCTTTGATTTATAGTTTAATTGGATAGAGTTCAGGGTTCAAACCATTTCCCTCAGAATGTCTTTATTGTCTTCAATTGCTATTTTGATTCTCAGGTTTTTTGAAGTGACTTTGAAAATTTTCTTTTTAGCAACATTTGTGATTTTTTAAAGAAATTTCTGATGATGTGAAATTTTAGAATCCTGTTTTGGAGCATGTCCTGTCCTTCAGTTCAGACTCAGTATTAGTTTTTGAATGATTTCCTCCTATTTGTTTTCTTGGTTCACACTTCTAGCATGTCTCAAACCACTGTCTCAAAAATTCCTAACCTTTACATCTTCTATAGCTTTTTCTTTTTGTTCCATTTTCTGGAAGGTGAAAAGTTGATTTTTTTTTTCTCATATATTTAACTGCTTGAGGCATTTTCTTGCTTTGTAAGTCTTAAAAAAAAATCTTTTGGCAATGAAGCGTGTGGGATCTTAGTCTCTCCTCCCCCAGCACCCCCCCCCCCCCCGAAAAAAACTTGAATCCATGCCCTCTGCATTGGAAACATGAAGTTGACCACTGCACCAACAGGGACGTCCTGAGACTCTGTTATTCTTATTTCAAGGATGCAGTGTTTTCTCTTTTTTAGAGACTTTCTTTTGTGTCCTGCCTTGTTTTTTTTCTGTGTTCTTCTTTTTGGCTAGTTTGTTTTGTTTTGGTGTGTTTCTTGTTAGGCGCTTTTCTCAAATATCTATTGCTCTTTTTTTTTTTTGCATGGTGGGAGGGTGCTTGTCTCTCCATACAGGGAGAGGCTTCACCATAGCTTATGCAGGAAACTAATGTTTCCTTGGGGGAAACTCCCTAGTCTTTTGTCTTGGATCTGTAAGTGTCTCGTAGAATTTTCCAGCCTCCTGCCTGGGGTGGAGGTGGGGCAGTGTGTGAACTTTTGCTGCCGCCATTCTGGGAGTTGAGCTGGGGCAAGAGCTGGGAAACTTACCTTTTGGCAGGTGATGTCAACTTTCACTAAAATACACTCCTTTCACTAAGATGCCTCACCCTGCCCTCAGCAGTACCCGGTGTTCCTGAAAAAGAACTGGTCTGGTTCAGCTTCTCTTGAGGGTAAATCTGCTTCTCAGGCTCAAAGAGGGGCTTTGGAGCGTCTAGATGCTTCTTTAAGGTCAGTCATTCATTTTAAGTCATAGCGTAGATGTTAGTTGCCTCCAGGCCACTAAGTCAGTTATCACTTGTCTGGTCTGCCTTCAGTGTTCAGAATTTTGATCACATCTTTTGGTTGTTGTCATTCTCTTCCACTCTCTTTTTCATTGTGGATTTATGCTTCTTCTTCTTCTATTTTTTAGTTCTTTAATGTCATTTTAGTGGATTTCAGAAAGGGACAGACGTAATAAACATCTGCCCATCTTTTATTTAAGGCCTCTATTCTTTTAAGTAAAAATGAAAACATCGGAATATCTTAATCACTCAAATTATATTAGTATTTGTATTAGTGTGGGAGAATTGTATTTTTTTTCTCTTTTCACAATTTTCTATAATGTGTTTATATTCTTTTTAGAATGTTTTAATTGCATTTCTTTTGATCTAGTTCTGGGAATTTGTCCCAGGGCAACAACCAAAAATGTGTGCAGGAAAGCTCTATGAGGTGGTTCCTCACTGGGTGTTTATAATGTCAGACAATGGAAACAACCTAATTGTCTGACAATAGGAGGTTGTTTAAACACTTCAGGGTACATTCATGTAATGGCATACTTGGAACCCATTAAAAATGATGTTGTGGAGACTAATGATGTGTAAAAATGTTCATAATGCATCAGAAGTTTCAAAACAATTACCAAAACAGTATGTAAGGCATGTGTGTGTGCCCTTGCTCAGTTGTGTCCGACTCTTTGCGACCCCATGGACTGTAGCCTGCCAGGCTCCTCTGTCCCTGGGATTCTCCAGGCAAGAAGAGTACTTGAGTGCGCTGCCATTTCCTCCTCCAGGGAATCTTCCTGACCCAGGGATCAAACCCCTGTCTCTTACGTCTCCAGCATTATAGGTGAATTCTTTACTGCTGAGTCACCAGGGAAGCCGATGTAAAGTATCATTCTTTTTTTTTCTAAAAAGACTTCGTGAATGTATGTATACATTAACACTATAGCAATGATCTATGTGTATATAACAATGCTTATAATAATAGTATTATTGAGCACTTACTGCTTGGCTGCTAATATTCTGAGCCTGTTAGGTAGATTGTCTTAGTTCATTCTCACAATGCTTATATATGAGGTTAATAGTATTCCTCTTTTCATTTTACTGATGAAAAAACTGAAGCCTAGAGAGTTCATTATAATTGACCAGGGGCACACAGAACTTTTATTCACACCTAGACCTGCTGGCCCCAGATGATCTGTCTGCTTGGTCATCATCATTATGTAACAAAATATTAAAAGACATGTCGAATGAGTTTTATTTTCTTTGTGTGTTTAGGGAGTGAGGGAAAGGCTGAAGAAATAAGAAGGGGGTTGAAAAGGTTGAACTTTGTTGCAGTGTTTCCTTTGCAAATGATCAGTGGAAAAACACCTCTCTCCCCATTGGTTAGATTTTGTTTGTGACATCTGGGGTTTAAACAGCTGTCTCTAATATATGTTTAGGGACAGAACTTTTTTGCACTTGTTGCATACCATTAGATGATACGTCGTTTGAGGGCATAAGCCATCCAGTTTAAGTCAGATTCTATTAGAAAGCAAATCCTGCAGATGAAAACCACAAAACAATACCACTCACCTCACATCTGTTAGAATGGCTGTCATGAAAAAGACAAGAGAGAAGTGTTGTCGAGGGTGTGGATGAGCAGGAGCTCTTTGTTTAGTGCTGGTGGTTTCTGTAGCCATCACGGAAGATAGTATGGAGAGTCTTCAAAGAATTAAGAATAAACTACCAAGTTTGGTTCCTGGGTCGGGAAGATCCCCTGGAGAAGAAAATGGCAATGCACTCCAGCATTCTTGCCTGGAAAATCCCATGGACAGAGGATCCTGGTGGGCTACAGTCCTTAGGGTCGCAAAGAGTTGGACACAACTGAGTGGCCTCACTTTCACCTGATCCAACAGTTCTACTTCTGGATAGCTGTCTGAAAGAAATAAAACCACTACCCGCATCCCCGTGTTTGCTGCGGCATTACTCACAAAGACATGGAAACCACCTAAGTGTCCACTGTCGTGTGAGTGGATAGAGAAGATGTGGTACGTGTATACAGTGGGATACCATTCAGCCACGAGAAGGAAATCTTGCCATCTGCAGCAACGTGGATGGACTCGGAGGGCTTTATGCTAAGCGAAATAAGTCAGACAGAAAAAGCCAAATACTGTATGGTCTTACTTACACGTAGACTCCGAAAAAGCCAAACTCACAGAAGCAGAGAGTAGAACGGTGGTTGTGAGGGGCTGAGGGAAATGAGGTGTTGGCCAAAGGGTACAGACCTTCAGTTATGAGGTGAATAAGTTTAGGGATCTAAGGTACAACTTGGTGCCTGTTGCTCACAGTCCTGTACACTTGAAAGTTGCCACAAGTAGAGCTTTGAGAGGGAGGGGCAGTCTAGGGGGAGGGAATTAAGGAGAACAAACTATTACGCATAAAACAAACTGTAAGGATCTACTGCACAATATGGGGAATATAGCAAATATTTTATAATAGCTATAAATGGAGCACAGCCTTTAAAAGTTGTGAATCTCTATATTGAAAACCTACAATTTATGTAAATCACACTTCAACCTTTTTTTAAAGTAGCGCTTTAGGGTTCTCACCGTAACAACAATAACATGGAAACTATGCGACATGAAAGATATGTTAACCAACCCTATTGTGATAACCATTTTACAGTGCCTAGGTATTTCAGATCATCCCGTTGTACACATTAAAATCACACAAGGTTGTATGTCAATCATATCTCAATAAAGCTCAGTATATGGAAGAAGAAAGCAGATCCTGTAATGAGAAAACCAAGTCACAAAAAGACAAGAAAGCACCCCTTATTTGGGGAATATATTGTTGGCCAAAGTTCCAGAATTTACTTAGTTACAGTAGAATTTGGCTTTCTTTTTTTAATTTATTTGGCTGCACCAGGTCTTAGTTTCGGCATGTAAGCTCTTAGTTGGGGCATGTGGGATCTAGTTCCTGACCAGGGGTGGAACCTGGGCCCCCAGCATTGGGAGCTTGGCGTCTCAGCCCCTGGACCACCAGCGAAGTCCCATGGCTTCCCTTTGGCGTGTATTTTTCTATCACACCTAGTTCTGAGTGGTTTACGGGCTCTCAGGAAAGGCTCTTGGCCTGCTAATTAGTTGTCCTAACCAGTAATCTGAGAAACCATTGCCCCTGTGCCCACTTCCTCCCCCTAAGGTTTCCATGCAGAGTCTCGGACTCGGACTCGCTTGCCCCTGTGGCGCTTTAGTCAGGGACGGGCCCTCCAGGGAACGTCTGTGCGATGCTGGTACCCGCCGTCCTCTCAGCCAATTCTGCAGGTCCAGCCCGAGCCTAATGAAAGTTCCCCCTGATTTATGGAGCCCCCGCCCCCGCCCCCGCCCTCCCATCCTCACCCTGTGCTGCTTGAACTAGGTCATTACGATACAGCAGGTGTTCAATACTGTTTTGCCGTAAAACGAAAGGGGCTTAAAGTGTTCAGTGATAATGCGTTCCTATATCAGAGTATTTATGAAAGAGTCAAGATTGTCTGGTTTGGCCCCCGTCCCAATATATGCTCTTCTCCAGATTCCACACATAAAAGAACGTGTTTTTTATGTTCTTTCTTTCTTTTTTAAATGTCCCTTCTGCACCGGTTGCCTCTGATTAATATCCCTGTGCTCTCTTAGACCCTGAAAGTGGTATCATTTTGCCAGGACACTTCAACAATACGGTGATTTACGGAGCAATTCATTGGAGCCAGGGAGCGATGTAATGTAACAAGGCATTTTTCACCGGCCTTCTCCCTCAGTCCCTACAAAGGCAAAACCCATGGGTAGGAGAAGCTGACAACACAGGAAGCAAGGTACCTTCACCGAAAGAGCAAAAGACACAGGTTTCTGCAGGCCACTTTGAATAAGCCAGCATGGCGGAACCCACTTACCCCAGGTGAACCCAAGCAGGCGGGGGTGGGGGGAGCTGTTGTTCTTTTCACTGGGATTTCAGCCCAAGATGTTGGTGTTGCTACTTAGATATGTCTGCTGCAGACGGCTCTTGGTGGCCATCTTATTTCATCAGAACTGGGATGGATATAGCTTCCCTCCCTCATCACTCTCGTCTGATCTGGTGCCGAGGGGCAGACTGGAGTCAAATCTGCAGGACCCACTGGTGTGTGCTGATGACATGGCACAGGGCAAGTGCCCGTCTTCCACTCTGCAAGAGCAGACCTGCAGCCCGTCTCAGAGCCCTGTCACGAATCACCGGGAGATGAAAAGGGAAGTTCCGCTTGTTAGGGATCACTTCCTCCTGCCGCATCGCTGCTCGCCTGGCGGACTGTGCACAACCAGCCCAGGTTGTACAGAAATGAGGTTTCCAACAGCCTCATGAGTTATTGGGCAGCTCAGTGCAACAGGGGCTTGATCGTTAACCCCAGTAAATGCCGCGGGCGGCCTCTGTGCCCTGTCAGAGAACCTGTCTCCTTTCTCCAGCTGAGCAGCTGCTCATGGAATTCTGCTCCGCACTTGACAGATGACTCATCTGACCAAGTTTTTCCTTGCTGACTCCTGGACTTCCCAGACCATAAAAAGGAGGATTTGAGGAGAGCCTCTAAATCGTCAGTCAGTGACTAACTCTTGGTTAAACAACTACCCTGTGTCCAGCATCAGACTTGCTGCTATGGCCCCTTACAGATAAAAAGGAGACGTGGTCCCTTCTCATCAGATGCCTACAGCCTAGTGGGGGAAACGAGATAAGTACCTGTAATGATAAAAATAAGATGATAAAGTGTGAGCTGTATAGTGCTGAGTTTAAATGCAACTGAAGTTTTGACGGTTCGTATACATTAGGTTCATGGGCAGGAAATGGATGGAAATACTGGAAGTCAAAATGCAGGTAACTTAAAGTTCACAAAGTTTCCTACATTGTAATAAGGTTGGAAAGAACAAGTGAAGAGAGGGTATTGTGGGCTGAATTGTCTTTCCTTCTGGCTATTTAACAGATGTTTTCTGGAATGAGGGGCTCGATAGAAATTTCATCATGTGGTACCCATCCTCCAACATGGCTCCAGGGACTACTGCCTCCCCATGTTCATAGTCTCATGTAGTTCTCTCTCATGCTGTCCCAGGGCTGGAATGAGTGACCAGTAGAATATGGCATAAGTAATGCTATGCTACATTTGAGATTGTTGTTCAGTCACTAAGTCATGTCCTACTCTTTGCGACCCCATGGACTGCAACACGCCAGGCTTCCCTGTCCTTTATTATCTCTTAGAGTTCGCTCAAGCTCATGTCCACCGAGTTGGTGATGCCATTCAGCCAGGTCACCCTTTTGTCTTCCCACCCTCAATCTTTCCCAGAGATTAGATTTTATAAAATACTATGACTTCCATCTCTTTCCTTCCCATGTCCTCTAGGTGAAGCCAGCTTCCACGTCATGAGCTGTCCTATGGAAAAGCTCACAGAGCAAGGAATTGAGACTTTTTATGAACAACCATGTGAACAAGTGGGAAATGGATCTTCCATCCCTGTTTGACTCTTCAGATGACAGCCCCCTGCCAATAGCTTGATTACAACATCATGAATTATTGAGCCAGGATTAAGTTAAGTGAAAGTCAGTCAGTCGTGTCCGACTCTTTGCAACCCCATTGACTGTAGCCCATGGACTTCTCCAGGCCAGAATACTGGAATGAGTAGCTGTTCCTTTCTCCAGGGAATCTTCCCAACACAGGTATCAAACCCAGGTCTCCCACATTGCAGGTGGATTCTTTACCATCTGAACCACTAGGGAAGCCCTAGTGAGCCAGAACCACCCAGCTAAGCTGCTGCTGGCTTCCAGACCCACAGGAACTATGGGGAAAAGCACATATTTGTTGCTTTAAGCCACTATTACTGAGCACCATCCCCTTCTGGGCCAAATCTAACTCTGTACTCCAGCCTTCAGCTTAGCCTGTGCTTTGTCCAGGCTCAGCAGAACCAGGGCACCTGATGGCAACGCTCTTCTTCCCAGGACCAAATGAGTGACAGTTTTTTCCATTTCAAGACTGTGAGAACTCCTCTCAGGGATTGAATGCCTTGGCCACTGCTCTGGGTTTGCCGAGACCCCCCTGTGGGTACATCAAACAGTGCCATCGAATACCATGTAAGCCTGGGTCTGCAGCCTGCTGATCGGATGTAAACTGCTGCCTTCCCTGTGGTTTGTGAAAATCACCAACCAGAAAAACATCTGCAAAGAACGGCACTCCCCACTCCCAACCCCACCTCACCTCAGTGGACTAAGAGATGAGATGCTCACCCGGAAACCTTCCAGGGGCTTTTGCAGTGGCCAGAATGGTCTGAGTCGGGAATCGTGAAGCTGCCCACAGACACGATGGTGAAATCTCGCCATTGGCACAGCACCTATTACACCCACAGTTTTCTCTCAGTTACAGCTGGGAGGCTATGATATTCTTATGAACCGAGACATTGTCAGACATTGAGGGCAAACACTGTCAAACTGAGGGCTGTTCTGATGTTGGGAAGATGGTAAAGAACCGGGGAAACCCTAGTGTCCTGCATGGAAGGTACAGAAGCAGTGGTCTAATACCTCAGACACTGTGTCCTTCTGGAATTTCCCTGCCTGGGTAAGCAGCAGGACTGCCCACTCAGTTTTCTGAAACCACAGGGGAGGATTGTTCTGGAGCATTAACACATCTCCATCCCTCTTCCTGTCTTATCGAGCACCTCCTATTTTCCCAACTCTTCTCCTATCCTCCGTTCGGATACAATGGCCTCTGTAGGCCTTTGTCATTTCTTGCCCGGATTATACTTGGTGGTCAGCATTATCTTTCAAAGACAAAGACTTGATAGTGTAATCCTGTTGCTCAAAAACACTGTCTGATGTGGTGTAATAACCAACTCAGGGACACGGAGAGACAAAGTGGTTCTAGTTTACGGAAAGAAACCAAATCGGTCATCATAGGCTTTACACACATAACCTAAAGACCTGGGCTTGAATTCTCTTTTCACCACTTATCAAGTTATCTCTGTGTAAAATGAGATAACGATGCTTGCCTTGTAGAAGAGCCTGCCCCAAGTAATTGCTTAATGAGTGTCTGTTTTATATACAAACATGCACATCCCTTATCTGTGGTAGTGGTGTTGGAGAGAGGGAATGTATGTACTAAATGACCCTCTCTCTTTCTTTTTCCAAGATACTGAGTATTATTTCCTGTGTTATAGAGTAGGTCCTTGTTGTTTATCCACTTTGTATCTAGTGTGTATCTGTTAATCCCAAACTCCTTATTTATCCCTCCCTGCTTTCTCCTTTGGTAACCCTTGGTTTGTTCTCGATGTCTGTGAGTCTGTTTCAGTTTTGTAAATAAATTTATTTGTTTGTTGCTGTTCAGTTGCTAAGTTGTGTCCAACTCTTTGCGACCCCATGGACTGCAACACGCCAGGCCTCCCTGTCCCGCACCATCTCCCAGAATTTGCCCAAGTTCGTGTTCACTGAATTGGTGATGCCATCCAGCCATCTCATCCTCTGATGCCCTCTTCTCCTTCTGCCTTCAATCTTTCCCAGAATCAGGGTCTTTTCCAACAAGTCAGCTCTTCATATCAAGTGGCCAAAATATTGGAACTTCAGCTTCACCATCAGTCCTTCCAATGAATACTCGATGGACTGGTTTGATCTCCTTGTGATCCAAAGGACTTTCAAGAGTCTTCTCCAGCACCATAGTTTGAAAGCACTAATTATTCAGAACTCAGTCTTCTTTATGGTTCAACTCTCACACCCATATATATCTACTGGAAAGACCATAGCCTTGACAATATAGACCTTTGTTGGCAATGTGACATCTTTGCTTTTTAATACACTGCCTAAGTGTGTCATACCTTTCCTTCCAAGAAGCAAGGGTCTTCTAATTTCAGGGCTAGAGTCACCATCCACAGTGATATTGGAGCCCAAGAAGAGAAAATCTGTCACTGACAGTCACAAACAGACAGATGTGGTATGATTTCACCTCAGTTCAGTTCAGTGTAGTCGCTCAGTGGTGTCCAACCCTTTGCGACCCCATGGACTACAGCACGCCAGGCCTCCCTGTCCATCACCAACTCCCAGCGTTTACTCAAACTCATATCCATTGAGTCAGTGATACCATCCAACCATCTCATCCTCTGGCGTCCCCTTCTCCTCCTGCCTTCAATCTTTCCCAGCATCAGGGTCTTTTCAAATGAGTCAGCGCTTCGCATCAGGTGGCCAAAGTATTGGAGTTTCAGCTTCAACATCAGTCCTTCCAATGAATATTTAGGACTGAATATTCACCTACATGAGGCAAATTCATAGGGACACAATGCTGGCTGCTCGGATTAGAGAGAGGAGGGAATGTGGAGCTATACTGTCTAATGGGTACAGAGTGTCTCTTTTGCAAAATGAAAAGTGATCTGTGAAGGAATGGTGCTGATGGTTGGCACAACGTGGATGAGTGTAATGCCACTGAAAGGCAGTGCATTTATAAAGCTGGCTAAGATGACACATTCTATGTTGTTTGCATTTTACCACGATTTTTAAAACTAATAAAATAAGATTAAAAAGGTCACTCAAGTCTTATAAGCTATTGCCCCACTCACAAAGGTGGGATCCATCCCTGTATATACAGGACATAATGATAAAGTATCTCCTGATAATTTCATTCAAGGAAAATCAAAATGTAAATAAAGACTATTTCTTCAAAAAGAAAAAAATCCTCAAATGTCATCACTTCAGTGCACACAGCCTAACTATCCCTGGGACAGTGACCTTCAAACTAGTCGGTGGTTCTTAAAGTTAAGTGTGAGTAAGAGTCAACTGATCCTTAAAAAGCTAAAAGCAGAACTACTATATGACTCACCGTTCCCTCTCTTGGGCATATAACGAGAGACAGCCATAATTCGAAAAGATACATACACCCCAATGTTTATTGCAGCACTGTTTACAATAGCCAGGACATAGAAACAACCTAAGCGTCCATCAAAAGAAGAATGGATAAAGAAGCTGCGGTACATACATATGATGAAATCTTACTCGGGCATAAAAAAAAAGAGCAAAATAGTGCCATTTGCAGCAGCATGGATGGACCGAGAGAGTGTCAGAGTGATTTAAGTCAGACAGAGAAGGAGAAATATCCTGTGATATCCCTTACATGTAGAATCTTAAAAAAAAAAAAAAAAAAGGATACAAATGAACTTATTTACAAAACAGAAGTAGAGCCATGGGTATAGAAAACAAATGTATGGTTACCATGGGATGGTAGGGAAGGATAAACTGGGAATACACACTACTAAATATAAAATAAACAGCGGGAAAGAATAACCTACTGTATGGCATGGGGGAAACGCTACTCAATACTCTATAATGGCCTATACGGGAAAAGAATCTAAAAACAAAGTTGGTATATGTATACGTATAACTGGTTCACTTTGCTGTACACCTGAAACTCATACAACATTTTAAATAAACTATACTTCAATAAATTTTTTTTTTTAAAAAAAAGAATCAACAGAGAAAGTCATTAAAACACATCTTCTGCCTTATGATAATCTCCCTGAGATTATGATTTGGAAGTTCGGAGGTGAAGTCTAGGAATGTAATTTGTAACGAGTCTGAGTCTGATAGAGATGATCTGTGCACAGCCGGGGCGCTCCTTCCCTGGGTGCCCGTGGCCCCTTGGACCTACCTATCAGAGCCCCTCACAGTGTCCTGCGGCTTCTGTCCCTGCCTCTGGCTCCTTTCCTGGGGTGGGGTCCCGCCTCGGCTGCCTGGGATCCTCCGCACCCAGCACAGAGCCTGCCATACGTCAGACACTGGATACTTAGGTCTGATGAATGACTCACTATCTCCCGGCCATGCTTGCAATGCCCAATAATCAGAAAAGACTCAGAGAGCATAAAAAGACTGCTCTGGAAATGAAAGGCTCTGACCTTATCTGCAAGGAAAGCCACAGGCAGTGTCATCCCCATCACCTTGATGGGGTCCCTGGGCGTGGAGACTATGTCAGAACCTGCAGGGGGCGGAGGTTGGGGGGCTGATGATTGCAGGAGGTCTGGAGGGAGAAGGAGGTGCAGGGGGTTGACAGAAATAACCAAGGTCCTGAAACACCACAGGAGAGCATGAGGGTGGCCGAAGAGGACCATTTAAGGCGGGGACAACCCTGGGAGCATCCGCTGGCTCTTCTGAACGCTTCCAACCAGCGACTCAAGGAAAGCATCCTCACCAGAGAGGCAGGCGGACAAGCCTGGGCAGTGCGGCCGGGCTGGGGGCCTGCCAGCACCTGAGCTGGCCGCTCAAGAAGCACAGGGGTTTCTTTTGTGAGGAAACAGGAACAGGGAACAATCCTGGCAGGCAGCGCGCTCCCTGAGGCAGTCAAGAGGCTTCCCGTTTAGCCGCCCTCACTTCCCAGATGCCGGTGTGTCTGTTGGCTTCGTGCTCCTGTTAATTATAGGAAGCATGTGGTGTGCTTTCGGCACTGGTACCCAGGTCCCAGGGGTCTTCTCCACCACAGTGCCGCCGCCACCGGTAGAATCCATTAGGCTCCCACCCAGAAGTCAGGCTGCATTTCCAAGCCTGGAGGTGAAACAAGTCCCCTGCCCTGACGGCTGGGGCTCACATGTCAGCTCCACGTTTCCCTGGCCTGGCGGCTCCAGGGGCCTGCTTTGGGGGGTGGGTGGGAAACCTGCCAAAATGAACAGCGAAAGAACTCCTGGGAACCATTCACCAGCCTCCAGACCCAGGGGCTACAGGGTAATCTGCTTGTGCAACGGGCTGGAAGTCCTTGGTAACCCATCCCCGCCACCGTGCTGCACCGCTATAACTTTATTTGAGCCTGACCTTATAAACAAATTTTTATGAAGCCGGAATAAAGGTGCCTCAAGCAGAGGTGAGTGGGTTTCCCCAGGAGTCATTAAAAGTTACACCTGAGGCACCATAGTCTTCATTAAAACGCCACCAGGGAACTTCCAATGGTCCAGCCCGTTCTCCAAGCCTTCCGCTACAGGCCAGGGCAGAGGGCAGACCCACACACAGGGCCAGGGAGGGAAGCAGGGCCGACCGGCTGCGTCAGACAGGCTCTGGGGTGAGCTGGAGTGGAACCCTCTCCTTTTTCAGTTCCTAAGCATCACCCTGGGGCAAGCTGGTCCAGGGGGAAGCTGCCTGGCGCCCTCAGAGGCTAGCCCCCAGGGATTTCCTTAGGACCCTGCGTTGCCCCAGCCCCCTAGGCAAATCCTGAAGCCCCATCCTCCTTCTTCCACCCTTTCCCATTTTCCCCACCCTGGTGATGTGCTGACATTCGCAGAGTCATCACAGAGTATGTTCATGTACATACACACACATACACACATACACACACACACACACACACACAGATCTTGATCACACCTTTATAATAAGACAGGGATGGTTATTGCTCATTTACAGAGGAAGAAATTAAGGCAGAGAAAGAGAGCAGAGCCAGAATTCAGTCTCTTATTTTTTTTGGCCTCCAAGCCCAGCATTCTTTCTGCTAAACCACATTGTCTCGCTGGGCTTCCTGTTCTAATTAACTCATTTACATCAAGCTGTTTTGGACTCAATGTGCTTTCATTTCTAAGAGTAAATGCACTTTACAAGCATATTCCAAATTCCCCCTCTTTTTCTCCTCCAACAATCTTGACGCAGACGGGATGGCTAATACCAGTTCATCATGGAATAACAGATGTTACAGGGGGATGTTATTGAAGGAAAGTCACCCTTAAGATTATGCCACTCAAGCGGTAACTCCAACCCAAACAGGAAACAAGAAAACAATTTAGAAAACCATCCTTGAGATAGTTTTCGGCTCCCATGATGCTTTTTAAGTGGCAAAATTTGACTCTTCCTTTGGATTGTTCTTTTCAACCCAGCTCAAAATCAGTTAAAAAATGAAATGAGTATGGTTTGGGATTTATACATGCATACTTAAAATGGATAACCAGCATGAACCTACTGTGCAGTGCATGGAACTCTGCTCAACGTTATGTGGCAGCCTGGTTGGGAGGAGAGTTTGTGGGGGGAGAATGGATACATGTATATGTATGGCATAGCTGAATCCCTTTGCTGTTCATCTGAAACTATCACAGCATTGTTTGCCAATCGGCTATACCTTAGTAGAAAATAAAAAGTTTTTTTTTTTTTTAAAAAAAGGATAACCAACAAGGATCTATCTACTGTACAGCACAGGGAACTCTACTCATTGTGATATAGCAGCCTAGATGGGAGAGGAGTTTGGGGAAGAATGGATATACGTATATGCATGGCTGGGTCCCTTTGATGTCCACCTGCAACTATCACAACATTGTTCATCAGCTATACTTTAACATAAAATAAAAACTTAAAAAATTAGATGAGTAAGAATATAAAGTATAAGAGAAGTGCTTTAAAGGGACACCCATATCATTGCCAGTTGTAAAGGAAATGTGGAAATTATGGGGCCCAAAGTCACAGACGAGATTCTTTCCAGTGGTTTGATTCTACATCTTGGAACCAACCAGACTGTGGGTAAAGATGTGACGAGGCTCTCGGCCCTGGGGTTGGGTAGGATTCCTGGAAGTGAGGTACACCACGGGACCGCTGAGCATCAGGGTCAGCTGGGACCACGCACTCTGAGCCAGCGGATTTTGAGAACCATTAAAAGAAAATACTGTGCCGCCCATCCTGGTTGGATGCCCTGCTCTCCTGGGGCTTGTGGGACCGGGCTCAGGTTAGCAGGAGTGCCAACCACCAGCTTGTGGGGTTTGCCCTGTGCAACAAGGTTGGGTGGAGCCCTTACAGAAACCTAAGGAAACGTGGCTTGGAAACTGGAGTCCTGTTTGCCAGTCTTGCCTCAAATGCAGCCACTGTGCTGGAGAAACCAGTTCAGGCCCTGTTCATATGAGCATCACTGTTTCTTGGACAGAGCCAAGCCCTACGCCCGCTTCTCCCCCAGCTCCCCGCTGCCCCCCACGGCCTGGATGTGTTCCCTTTGACCGCCAAAGAAGACGAGGAAGATCCAGCAGGTTCCTAGCATTTGACCAGAATCTTGGACCTCAAGTAGATGGATAGAGAGAAACTGGAAACAGAATCAGTTTGAAAAGAGCATCTTGTACTGAGCTGTTCCAAGCTCAGGAAGAGCTCCCAGCATCCAGAGTCTGTTAGAGGAGTTTGTTGTACATGATTCAGAGCCACATGGATTAAGTTTCCCTCAAAATATACATCAATTTGAAAATTAAAGGGGAAAGTGCCTGAGACAAGGCATGTTTGGATTTCTGTCAAACAGCTTTTGGGAGGCAGTCTGGAAGCCAGGATGTGGCTTTTTAGGACTTGCCCTGTCCTAGCTGTACCTCCTTCAGTTTTTGTCTGGGCCTTGCACGGGCCCATTCTCTGCTCTGGTCATCTCAATGCACCTCCTTTTCCTCTTCATTGGGACTTTAGTCCAATATTGGTTGTTGCCTTGCTTTCAGAAATGAGTTGAGCTCAGCTTTCAAAACCTGTGTGCACTTAGTCCAACTGTTCTCGAGAGCATCCCACATCCCTCACTCTACCCAACACTGGAATGTCAGAGCTGGGAGGGACACTGCAGGTCATTAACGCCAACCCCGCACTGCAGACGGGACAACTGAGGCCCAGAAAGCCACTCGCTTCCTTCAAAACTCCTGGGAGTGGACCTATGTCCCCTCACTAAGATTCTTTTTTTTTTTTTTTTTTTTTAACGTGGACCATTTTAAAGTCTTTATTGAATTTGGTACAGTATTGCTTCTGTGTTATGTTTTGGTTTGTTGGCTTCGAGGCTTGTGGGATCTTAGCTTCCTTACCAGGGATTGAACCTATACCCACTGCACTGGAAGTCAAAGCCTTAGCCACCGGATCATCAGGGAAGCCTCCCTCTCTCCAAGATTCTAATCCGTGCCACGCAGTTTGCCCGCTTCTTCCTCCTCTCTCCTCCACGATTCCTTAAGCCTCATCGCAGCCTCCTCTGTGATGTGTGATGGTTGTCACAGCATCAGATCCTTTGACCCCCTTTCCTCTCCTGCAGACCCTTTGGCTCCACCCCAACAAGATCCTCCTCTTTTCTCACAACAGCTTCTTCCACGTCATTGATTTCCTTCTCTCTCTCTCTCTCCTTTTTCTTTGGCTGCCCCGTGCGGCTTCTGTCCCTGACCGGAGACTGAGCCAGGGCCACAGCAGTGCAAGTGCAGAGTCCTAGCCACTGGACTTCCAGGGACCTCCTTCGCTTTCCTTCTTGAAGGACGTCCTTTAGTGGCCCTTACAGAGAGTTTGCGAGTGATTTAAAAAAAAAAAAAAATCCCAGTTTTACTTTGAAAAATACCTTTATTTCATCCTCAGTGGGAAATGGTAGTTTAGCTTGATATTGAATATTAGGTTGACTCCTGTTTCCCCTGAGTGAGATGAAGACATTTTCCTTTCCCTTTTGTTGCTATTGAGGAGGATCCTATCTGTAAGTCTTGCAGGAATAAGACTTAAAGTCTTGCAAGTCTGTAGCCCTTTGTAGGGAATACATCTTTCCTTTTCGGTTGCTTTAAGATTTTTTTCTTTGTCTTTGATGTTTTGCAGTTTGTTTACTTATCTCTATTTTTGTCTGAGCTGGCACTTTGTTTTGGCCCTCAGGCTGAGTAGCCCTGAGGCATGGGGGATGTTAGCTCCTCCACCAAGGATGGAAACTTCATCCCCTGCACTGGAAGTTGGATTCTTAACCACTGGACCACCAGGGAAGCCCCCTGTTCTGCAGCTTAATGTAACATATCTAGGTATGGATTTGTTTTTATCTTCCATGTGCTTCTTTAAAAGTTTTTTTAGTTGAAGTCTAAGATTGATTTTTTTAATTGAAGTATGGTTGATTTACAAGGTTGTGTTAATTCCTGCCATACCTCAGAGTGACTCAGTTATACATGGGTATACATTTGCTTTTATATTCTTTTCCATTACAGTTTATCCTAGGACGTTGGGTATAGTTCTCTGTGCTCTACAGTAGCATATGACTCTTTAAACAGTAGTTTGAATCTTTTACCAATCTGGACTCATTCTCATTGATAACAGTAATAACAAAAAATTAAAAATAATGATAGCCACGTGTATGTTTCTCACGTGCTCTGCTTTACATATGCTATTTTATTTCTCATAACAGAATCTTATAATCATTTTACAATCAGGGAAATTGGGTCACAGAGAGGTTAAGTTATTTGCCCAAGCTAAGAGAGTAATTGGCAGTGCCAGCTTTCAAATTTAGATATTAAATTTTGAATATTTTTGTTCTTTCTATTACCTTTTTCTGGTATTGCTAGGAGACAAATGTTGGCTCTTTTCATTCATCTTTTTTTTTTTACTTGTTTTTTTTCTTTAATGTATTTAACTTCTTTGTCTCTTTGTGGAGCATTCTGAAATATTTCCTCAGATCTGTCTCCATTTCTCTAATTCTCTCTTTTGTGTGTTTATTCTGCTATATAAGCATCCCTTGCAGTTTAGTTTCAGTAACCATATTTTTTCATTTCTAGATGTTCTCTCTGGCTCATTTCAGACCTTTGTATTTTTTAGAAATAATGTCTTATAATATTCTTAGGAATAGACTTCTCTGGTTTGTAAAATCATTTAAAAACACTAATTTTGTTGTCTCTATCTAGTAGTTTATCTACCATCTAAAATTTTGAAGGGTTTAATCCTGCTGTTTATTTTAAACTTCTGACTCCTACAAGTGGTAGATTATTTCCTCCTGTTTTTATAATTTTTTATTGTAAGCAGAGCTTTATTTCTCCTGTGGGAATTCTCTGTGGCCTGGAGTGTTGGAGTTTAATTTCAGAGTGGTTTTATATCTGCTTCTGCCAGGTATCCTAGGGGTATCACTTGCAGAATACCAATTTTATGCTAATTTCTTGGCTTGGGGTTTTCCTCCTATGCAGGTAGGGGCTATCTGGACTCTACACTTGTGCCAGGCACATGACTGGGGTTGTGATTTTTCTTAGGGGGCTGTCCTTCCCCATTTAGAGTCAGAGCAGAGTTGAGCTTCCTTGACGTCTTTCTGGGTTGATTTTTGGTTTATCTGGGAGCATCTGGGTTTCATGTAGGGGACTCAATTCCAACCCCTCATTTCACCCAGACTGGAGGCCTCATCTCCTGACCCTGCATGGGTGTCAGAGTCTAAGTCCACAGCCATTTCTGTGTGGGATCATCACCCCAGGACCACTGCAGTATAAGTTCCAGAGTCTGCTCTCCCACCTTTCAAGAAATCTGAAAATTTCTTGTTCTGTCTATTAAGCTTGCCCATGTTTTATTTATTTAGTGTTATTTCTAAAAATCATGATAAAATACACATAGCATAAAACTTACCACTCTAACTAGTTCCCATTGTTGTGCAACTATCACCTCCGTGCATCCACAGAACTCCTTTCATCTCACAAAACTGACATTTTGTATCTTTGAGACAATATGGCCCCTCATCTCCCCCTTCCCCAACCTCTGGTATCCACCATTCTGCTTCCTGTCTCTATGAATCTGCCTCCCATTAAGTGGAATCATACAATTTGTCCTTTTGTAACTGGTTTATTTCACTTAGCGTAACATCTTCAAGGGCTTCTCTGGTAGCTCAGACAGTAAAGAATCCACCTGCAACGTGGGAGACCTGGGTTCGATCCCTGGGTTGGGAAGATCCCCTGGAGGAGGGCATGGCAACCCACTCCAGTATTCTTGCCTGGAGAATCTCCAAGGACAGAGGAGCCTGGCAGGCTACAGTCCATGGGGTTGCAAAGGATCGGACGCAACTGAGCGACTAAGCACAATGTCTTCAAAGTTCATCTATATTGTAGCATGTTTTAGAATTTCCTTCCTTTTTAAGACTGAGTAATATCCTGTTGTATGCATTTAGCACATTTGGTTCCTCCATTCATCCCTGGACAGACTTGGGTTGCCTCCACCTTTTGGCTCTTGCAAATAATGCTGCTGGGGATGTGGGTGTGCAAATATCTTTCAGTTCTTTTGGACGTGTACCCAGAAGTGGAATTGCTGATCGTATGGTAGTTCTATTTTTAATTTTTTGGAGGAACTGCCATATCATTTTCCACAGCAGCTGCACCATTTTGCGCTCCCACCAATAGGGCACAGGGCTTCCAATCTCTCCACATCCCCAGTAACACTTGCTATTTTCTATTTTTCTGTTTTGTGTTCGCAGTAAGGTGGCATCTTACTGTGGTTTTGGTCTCCATTGCTCTAATGACTAGTTGAGCATCTCTTCACGTGCTTGTTGGCCATCTGTGTATTTTCTTTGGAGAAATGTCTATTGAGGTCCTTGGCCCGTTTTTAAATTTGGTTGTTTTGTTGTTGTTGCCATGCATCTTAAGAGTTTTATTTTATAAGAGTTTTCTCAGTGTTGGTATGAGAGGATGTCTATGCTATCCTACGGCTACTGGCTGGACGAGGGAGTCTCTAAGAGTTCCTTTCTGAAGCCCTCTGCAATTGACAGTTTCACAGCCAAGGAAGTTCCCTTTCTCCTCAACTTTTTCTAGAAGGTGCCCTCTCTGCTTTCTTGTCCTAACAGGGCTGGCTTTGCCCTGTATGATACCACTGTCTCTGAAACCCTCTCAAGTAAAGGGCCCAACACTCCCCTCCCACTGTTACAAACTACACTTACATCTCAGAATCAGGGCAGGAGTAGAATATTTATTAAAAACATTTTCGTCTTGGTCTCATCTCCAACTTCTGTCATCCCCTCAATGTCTGTCCTGGGAACACAGTAATTGTTGGAGCCTCAGCTTCACTGGGTGCTTTGAATAGAACCCCAACTTTGAAGATGGAAATATAGGACCTTAAAGTTTCATTTCCATAATTGACATACTTCCAAATCACTCTGCACTTCAGTCTCCTCACCTTCAAAAAAACATGGGATAAGAAACCTACCTTAAGGGATTTCTTGCCTGGTGGCCCAGTGGCTAAGACTTCACGCTCCCAAGGCAGGGGACTAGATCCCACATGCCATGACCAAAAACCTGCATGCCTCAGTTGAAAGAAGAAAGAGCCTGAATACTGCAACTAAGACCCAGCACAGGCAAATAAAATAAATAAATATATATATTTTTAAAACAGAAAGAAACCTACCTTAAGAGGTAGTTGTAAGAATTAAATGGGATAGTGCACTTGATGCCTAGCACAGGGTGAATGCTGATGAAGATATTTCAATTCCACTTCACTCTTGTTTAACAATCACATGTCTACAAGTTAGATTTTATTCTCACCCCAGACCACTCTCCTCTCGTGATGTATGACTCGGTGATCTCATCTGAATAACCTGCTGTATCTCACCTGTATAAACTTCCTGAGGTTACTGTAGCAAATCAACACAAACTTGATGGCTAGGGGAAAAAAAAGTTTATTCTCTCACAGCTTCAGAGGCCAGAAGTCCAAAATCACTATTACTGAGCTGAAACTGGGGTGTTGGCAGGGCCTCACTTCCCTCCCTCAGGGAGTTCGAGGGGAGAATTCTTGCCTCTTTCCCCTCTGGTGTCTGCAGGCTGTCCTTGGCTTACGGCCACATCACCTGTCTCTGCCTTCGCCTCTTCTGTGTGTCAGACAGTCCTTTGTAAGGACCCTTCTAATTGTGTTGCGGGTTCACCTGGATAAACTGGCTAATCTCTCCATCTCAAGATCCTTAACTGAATCATACTGGCATAGTTCTTTTTTAAAAAAATTTTTTTTTCCAGACCTGTAAGGTAGCGATCACAGGTTCTAGGGGTTGGGTCGTGGATATATTTTTTTGGAATGTGGCACTGTTCAGCCCACCATACCTCCCTCCCACCTAGCTTTCCATTCCCACTGAATGTGCTTTTCACTGCATCATATTATCTCATCTTTATTTACATCTTGTTCTTATGGGTTATCCTTGGTCCCCTAGATTCACTGCCTTGCTCCTGCACTCCTCTCTCACAACTAGGTATTCTCATCATCATTTCCACTTTGCTTTCCTGAAGACTTTAATGCATCTCATCATGTCAGTCTTTCTTTTAAAAAATATTATGTATCTATTTATTTATTTGGTTGCTGCAGGTCTTAGTTGTGGTATGCGAGATCTAGTTCCCTGACCAAGGATCGAACCTGGACCCCTGCAACGGGAGCACAGTCTTAGCCACCGGACCACAGGGGAAGTCCTGTCAGTCCTTTTAATCCACCCAAAGAAATAGGAGCCTTGACAAGGGAACTCCTCTTCTCCTTTCCCTTTCCTCTAAAGTAATGAACACATTTCTTTTCCCACCTCCCTCTCTCTCTTTTTCCTTATCTGTCTCCACTTTGGGGTATGAATTGTGTTGAGGGGGGTGGGATGACAGGAAGAAGAATACTAGGGGTCCCCAACTACAGACCTACGTGGAGGTGGGCTCCCAGACATCTGGGAAGGTGGGGTCTCTCCTCGGTTTGGCCAACACAGCTGTCAGTACAGCCTGAGTCCAAGCTGTCTTGGCAGGAGACGCTGGTAGGGCTCTGGATGCTGGGGGCTAGGGTGGGGTGCTGATGTCCCACTAAAACCAGGGTGTCAGACTACAAAAAGCAGATGGTGCTGCAGACCAGTTTGTTTGCCTACAGGTGCTTAGATTACTCTGGATATTTTCCAAACTGATTAAATATTTCAGAGAAGGGGGGGTGGATGGGAAGGAATTCTGCATTTTTGATCCACCTGGGGCATTTTAAAGAGTCAAATCCTTAATAATCCTTTCTAGTTTATACATTGTTGTTGTTTAGTCACTAGTCATGTCTGACTCTTTTGTGTCTCATGGACTGTAGCCTCCCCAGGCTCCTCTGTCCATGGGATTTCCCAGGCAAGAATACTGGAGCAGGGTGCCATTTCCTTCTCCAGAGGATCTTCCCTACCCAGCGATTGAGGCTGCATCTCTTGCATCTTCTGCATTGGCAGGCAGAGTCTTCACCCATAGTGCCACTGTTACTCTGATCAAAGTCCTTTGGTCCTAATGAGGAAAGCCTCTTTACACCCTGGGACCCAGAGATGGGAGTGTTGACATTTCATTCTTCCTGGACCTGGTCCCATGAAAGCCTATTGGCTGGACCCTCTCACGGCATTTGCAGTATTAATCCAGTCCAGTTGAGAAGGATGAGACTTGGCTGGACATCTACAGCAAGATTATTTTAAGGACTTCTTTACACCTGCCCCAATCCTGTCCCATCCCAACCAAGCATATAGAAAATATGACCATTTCACTGGGGAAAAAAAAGAAGCCTCCGGTGAAGATTTAAAAGCAATTTAGAAGCAATCCACTTGGCTTTGGAAGTGAAAAACGGTTGTCCTTGAAGCTTGGAGACACCATCTCCAGGGGACCCACCCTGTGATAATGGGATGTGTGGGGTAAGACCCTAATACAAGCCCCAGTTCTATTTCTTAAGTTTTTCAGTGAACTGGAAATCATATCCCTTCACCTTCTCTCTAGCTTCCCTACTCGTTTCATCTTGCAAGCTTGAACTGAAGCCAGCTTGAGCCCTAGGTGCAGGGGAAGGGAGAGAACCAGAGAGGGTGTTTCAAAGGACCCTTCTGTCTCCAGTTGGCTTAGAGTTTCCATTGGGCAAAGCTGAGCAAGCTGTCGGGGGAGAACACTGCGTTCCTGATCCTGGAAGGACACTACCAGCCAGGAGATGGGCTCTCAGCTCCCAAGTCAGAACCAGTAATTTTATCCGTTTTTTATATGGCATTGTTATTTTTGTTGATTCTTTTTATACTTATTTTTGGCCATGCTGTGTCCATGTTGCTGTATGGGGCTCCTCCCTGGTGTGGTGCGTAGGCTTCTCATCACATCATTGCAGTGACTTCTCTTATTGTGGAGCACAGGCTCTAGGGCGTGTGGGCACATTAGCTGCAGCTCCCAGGCTCTAGAGCACAGGCTCAGTAGTTGTGGTTCAGGGGTTTAGTTGTTCCGTAGCATGTGGGATCTTCTTGGATCGAGGGTCGAACCCATGTCTCCTGCATTGACAGAGTCTTTACCACTGAGTCACCAGAGAAGCTCCAGAAGCAATAATTTTAAAAGAACATACCCTGGAACTTCCCCAGTGGTCCAGTGGCTAAGACCCCCATGCTCCCAATGCAGGGGGCTCAACTTTAATCCCTGGTCAGAGAACTAGATCCTGCATACCACAACTAAGAGTCCACCTGCAGCAACTAAGACCCGACACAGCTGAATAAATAATAAATACTTTTTAAAATTTCAAAAATAAAAAGACCTGGCCTATTCGTCTCCCCGACAGCCCACAGCCTGCACGATGTACACTCAGCCTCCAATGCTCTGTTTCTTCCTCTAACTTCCTGATCCCTGGACTTATTTCTTATCGTGATTTCACATTCCCAGCTTGGATCAGACATTTGAGACTATTCCTCTGGTACTAACAGTGCCCACGCACTGCCTCCTGCTCTACCATTTTATCGTATCTTCTGGTCCAGTTCCGCCTCCCTTGTCTACTACTTGTCCTGGGAGTCACCTCAGGCTGACAAATGGAATCTGAACACTGACAGCCTCATTCAGTGCTTTCTGGATAGCTTCCCCAAGGCGTCTTCCAGATATCACCCTCTACCCAAACCTGCTTCTTGATTCGTATTTTTTTTTTTAATGGAGCATCGTTGCTTTACAATGTTGCATTAGTTTCTAGTGTACAGCAAAGTGAATCAGCCAGAAGTATCCATGTATCCCCTCTTTAGTGGATCTACTTCCCATTTAGATCAGCACAGAGCATGGAGTAGAGTTCCCTGTGCTATGCAGTCGTTCTTGTTAGTTATCTGCGTTATATGTAGCATCAGTAGTATATATGTGTCAATCTCCACCACCCAATTCATCCCACCCACTCAACCTTCTTTCCTCCTTGGTAGCCATACATCTGTTCTCTACGTCTGCGTCTCTATTTCTGCTTTGTAAATAAGATTGTCTGTACCAATTTGTTCAGATTCCAGATATATGCATTAATGTATAATATTTGTTTTTCTCTTTCTTGTCCTGTATTTTTTTAATTGAGGGATACTTGCTGTATAATGTTACAAGAATACAGCATAGTGTAAGCTACAGGTATATAATATAGCAATTCATAGTTTTTAAAGGTTACTCTCTATTTATAGTTATTACAAAATATGGGCTATATTCCCTGGGCTGTCCAACAAATCCTTGTATCTTTTTTATTTTGACTGCACTAAGTAGCTTGCGGGATCTTAGTTCCCTGACCAGTGATTGAACCCAGGCCCTCAGCAGTGAAGGCACAGAGTCTTAACCAACTGGATTGCCCCTTTTCTTCAGGTCTCCTTAACCTGGAACTCTCTTTCCAGTCTCTACCACTTTTCACATCAGGCAAACCTCCACTGTTTTTTTAAAACATAGATCAAATGTCACCTGCTAATAAACATCAAATTAGTAGCTCTCATCTCTTGATAGGAAGGGAGTGATGGTGATTTTTCACTGGCTATGAATCATATTTTGTTTGAATTTTCTTGAAACGCTATATTACTGTCATCATTAAATTTTTTAAAAAGATGATTTTTTTTGCCTTTCCTTTGAAAACTTCCCTGCCTTTCTTCTCCAGATGGGATTAATTAAGCCCTCCAACGGTCTTTCAAGGCATCTGTTCATGTATGACTTTCATAAATGATGATAGAGAACTGGTTTGTATCTGTCTTCTCAGCCAAACTGTAAGCAATTTGAAGACAGTAACCATGTCCTATCCAACTTAGTACTTCCAGCACAATCCCTGGTATATAGGAGGCACCGAAAACATGCTCATGGAATGGAACTAAATTGCCCAAGTTCAACTTAACTAATTATTAGTGGCAGAGTCCAGACCAAAATCCAGGTCTCTTGATTCCCACTCCAATGTTTTCCCATTTTCACTATATTGATGTACATGGCAAATTTGATTATAAGGTGTCTTAGTGAGGTAGCATGTGTGGAAGAAAAGGGAACAAGCTTTCCTCCTTTGCTAACTGAGAGAATTATCCTGTTTGTCTTCTCAATCTTTATGAGGACCCAACAGGACAACGGTTGTGAACATTCTTGATAAAATTAGAAGTTGCAGATAGAGGAAGGGGATTATTATTTGCATACAGTTCACTAGTCATTTTTATCTTTAACAATTGGATTAAAAATTAGAACAAACGTTTCTATATTATTCTAAAGCCACCAAAAAAGGATTTACTCTTTCTTCTCTGACCCTCAAGGCCAAATGTAATGGAAGTATAGTTAGAAGGAGGCAGTGTCTTTCTGGGTTGTGTACTATTTTGTTCACATATTGTGCTAGGAAAGTTTCTCTACTGTCTCTTGGAGATGGTCCCCTAGTCACTTTACCCAGGTGTGTAACGGGGTGAGTCCCAGAGGTGGTTTTACATCTGGGCTGCAGACCTACATGTTGCTCACTCACTGTGTAATTTCCAAAGTCCTTGATGGGATAAGCCATTGCACTCTTGAAATACCAGGATGCTCTACACAAGAGACATTCTGAAAACAGGAGACCTCAGAAACTTAACAGAAGATAAAAAATTTAATAGAAGCGTTGGGAGAGAGCAATGAAGAGGTCACCTAGAAAGTAGAACAAAAAAGGCAAAGAGTCAGAGAACAGTAGAGAAGGGGTAGGAGAGGGAAAGATGGGGGAGTTTGGGATTAGCAGGTGCAAACGAGTGTTTATAGGACAAATAAACAACAAAGTCCTACTATATAGTCAAGATCTTGTGATAAACCATAATGGAAAAGAATATGTATACATCTGGATCACTTTGCTGTACAGCAGAAATTAAACACAGCTTTGTAAACCAACTATACTTGAGTAAAATTTTTTAGAAAAAAAGTAGAGAAAAATAGAAGAGATTTAGAGGGCAAATCCTTGAAGTTCAGTATTCAAACAAGAGAGGGAGAATAGAGTGAGGAGAAGGAAGAAATTTTTAAATCGTGTATTTATCTATTTGGCTGCACTGGGTCTTTGTTGCCGTCAGCAGGCTTTCTCTAACTGTGGCAAGTGGGGGCTACTCTCTGTTGCGGTGAGAAGGCGTCTCGCTGCGGTGACTCCTCTGGGTGCAGAGCACGGGCTCTGGGCTTCAGTAGTGGCAGCACGTCATCCCAGCAGTTGTGGCTCTCAGGCTCTGGAGCACAGGCTGGGAGTTGGGCTTCATGGGCTTAGATGCTCCACGGCATGCCCTCCCGGACCAGGAATGGAACCCTTGTCTCCTGCATTGAGAGGTGGATTCTTTACCCCTGAGCCACCCAGGGAAACCCTTCCAGCTGAAATTCTATCTTCAGCCAAACTCCAGGAGAGAAGAGTGAATTTTCAGACAGTCAAGTTCTCAAAATCTTTACTCTCGTGTACTCTTTCCCCAGAAGCTCCTAGAGGATCAAATCCATAAAAAGAAAGGTAGAAAAAAAAAAAGACAAAGGATCCAACACAAGAAAAGATGGCATCACCAGGCTGATGGTGGAGATCAACGAGCAGCACCCGAAGAGGGGCTGGTCCAGATGGGAGGTCCCCAGGCAGTGGGAGAGACTTTCTCAAGAGATTTCAACCAAGTGAGAGAACGCTTTGGGAAGAGTCAGGGGTTGGATTGATGATGAGTACGGAGAAAACTCAGGGAACAGAGAAGAGAGTCACAATACAAATATCAATACAACCAAATGATAACAGTAATGGGATGATGCGGGGTTCGGGAAGTCGAGTTTTGAGGGGTAGGCGGTGGTATTGGAGGAGGACTAACTCATATTTTCCATGATGGGAAGTCAATAGATGATTAAAGCTGAAAAGTCAAGGACCAGCGATATAATCATGTAATTTAAAAGTAGGAGGGTAACTACTATATGAATGAGCTCAAATCATTGAATTTGTTGTTTCTGGGGGATGGGGAATGGGGAGCAGGAAGTCTTGGGGGCATTGCTGTTTGGGCATAGCAACCCACTCCAGTATTCTTACCGGGAGAATCCTATGGACAGAGGAGCCTGGCTGGCTGTGGTCCACGGGGTCACCAAGAGTCGGACACGACTGAAACTACTGAGTGAGCAGGTGTGTTGGTCTGGTTTAAAATATACCTTGTAAGTTTATCTCCCTCAAATCCATGGGCCTGGCTCACCCACTGACTGCATCGCCTGGGTCTCTTCAGAACCCTCAAGATCTGGGCCATATCTCCAATAGGATTTACTTAGCTGATCTGGAGGGAAATCTAAACTTCAGGATTTTAAAACACGTTCCCAGAGAAGTCTAAATGTCAACCACCTTTGAGCACCACTGAAGAAAAGAAAAGGTGGGCGTACAGCTTTGAGAGCGACTCCATGGACTGTAGACCACCAGGCTTTTCCATCTGCGGGGTTTTCCAGACAAGAATACTGGAGCGGGTTGCCACTTCCTTCTCCAGGGGATCTTCCTCACCCAGGGATGGAACCCAAGTCTCCTGCATTGCAGGCAGATGCTTTACCCTCTGAGCCACCAGGGAAGCCGATAGAAATTAAAACTAACTTTAAAAGAAATGAATACATAAATAAAGCACACAGGATGGTTCTGAGCACTCCACTTGTTCAATATATTCATACTCCCAGTGGAGATCGGGGGGATGACCTGAGATGCTCAAGGCCTGTGCCACTCAAACCTTCCAGAATTTGATTCTCATCAGGGAGGCCCCCCACCCCCCACCCCAAACACACTCTTCTTAACCTGAAATTCCTTTAACAGAGGAGAGCTTTTCATAGAGGGTTATGGCTAAAACAAGATACCTGGGAAATGCCAGGGGATTAACTTTACACGGAGGTGTGAATGGCATGCATCTGATCCTTCCTTGGAAGGGTCAAAGGGCAGAGGTCATGAGAGTAATGACAGCCCGCTTGGAGAGGAAGGGGAGGAGGCGACTTGAGGTGGGGGAGGGTGGGAAAAGGGAGCCCAAACAAAGAAGTCAATCTCCAACTCCTTTTTATCAGAATTCCAGAGAAACAGTTTGCCTCTTCCTCTGCTTTCCAAAGAGACCCTCTAAGGAGCCAACGTGAGTCTGTGCGTTAATTGAAGTCCCGGGCTGGTGGCTTTCAGAAAGGAGCATCTCTGTACCCTATTCTCTCTTCTGGTCCCTGGGTCACTGAGAGCTGTGTTCCAGCCTCTGAAGGAGGGTGGCTGCCTGCCGCTTTGGGTCACGGTAGAAGAATGGCGTTATTATGCCGGCCGACATCACTATCTTCCCCGACACATCTACAGATGTACCCTTCTTTCGGTGCCTCTCACAGGTCTCCTTTTCCCCCTCTGCTGTTGGCCTCTTATGGATATAGGAGCCTGCCTGTTATTCACCACGCGGTGTATTGTTACCCTCTTTGATTTGCTATTGTTTGAACCAGATGCTGTCTGTCCTGTAGCATTTAATCCCTTGAAAGGTTGAAGGATGCAATTTACGTGAATGATGGCTCTTTATAAGAAGGCAAAGTCATATTGTTCTTCATGCTTATCTGGAGTAGATTTCTCTGTCTCCACTCCCACCCTAACTAAGAGATTAATGAATCGAGAAGCGCATTTTGGTGGCTTGAAACTGACTGCCCCCTGGGAAATGCCAACACATTCCAGTGATCACTAGGCATCTAGAAGTTTCCGCTGCTGGTTTCTCCTTTCTGCACAGAGCCACCTCAGCTCTATCCTGCATCATAAATCGAGGGGAGGATGAAGCTCGTCTAGAGACATAGTCCTCTTCCTCGTGGCATCCCAAATGTCTTATGGGAACCGACACGGTCAAGAGAGGTTGCTTTTAAAATAAACCTCTGTATGTTGAATCATTTATATATTTTGAATCATCTTCCCCCCATTGACTTTTATTCAAATTTTTAGATATACTGCAGATGGAGTTGACATGACAAATAAAATCACCCTTCAAATTATTCAACTAGCATTTTTTTTAAGCCTACAAGAAAACAAGTTAAAAAAAATCCCACTAGGATGAATGAATCAGAGAAGCTCAGTATAGAAGTGGAACCCTCAGACCAATGGGAGATAATGGCCTTTATTGATTGTTACAGATGCTACAGTTAAAAGTTACATTGCATCTTCTGAAACCTAAGACATTACACTACACAGACATCAGACCACTCTAATTACCAACATCAGAGAAAAACACATTTTATACAAATAAGCCTAATGTGAAAAAAGCACTTAAAACAGTGCCCAGCACATAGGAAACACAATACAGTAAGTCTCCGTCATACAAATGAATTCTGTTCTGAAAGCCTGTTCCTTAAGTCCAATCTGTTTGTAAATCCAACAAAGTTAACCTACATACCAAGCACAATCGGATATATAGTACTGTACCGTAATTGGTTTGCAATGTGTTTCACACACATAATATATAAAAAGCAAACACACAAAAAATAAACATTTAAAATCTTACAGTACAGCACCTTGAAAGCTGTAGTAGTACAATACAACAGCTGGCATCAAGCAAACAGGGGAGAAGAGTTACTGACCGGAGGAAGGAGAGGAGATGGGAGATGGTAGAACTGAAGGATCACCACCAGCAATAGGAGATGAAGGGCAAGCTTCAGTGTCACTCACACCTGATGTTGATGCTGTGAATGTTTGCATCCTGAAAGTTCATAACCTGAAGGGTCATATGTAGGGGACTTACTATAAACACTTTCACTTGTATGTTATTTTAACGCTGGATCACCATGGAAGTGTTGGATTAACACTCCACCCTCAGTCCCCGTGGTGAGGGTCCAGACCCCACACAGGTCCTGAGGATACAGGGCTCCTGGATTCGTCAGGGGGAGAAGACATAGCCCCTAAAGAAGGAGCAATCCATTCCTGGGGGTGTTGGAGAGGCTGGGAATTTTCCCAAAGGGTGGAACCTTCCTTCAGCCTTGGTCCTGAAAACTGAGGAGGGGCTCACAGGATGGGCCCCAGAGAAAGGCTTTTCCAGCCAAACACAGCAGAGCTTGCCCGAGCACGAGGGTATGACAGTAGCTGGAAATCAGCGTGAGAAGGAAGGATAGGTTTCAGAGAAGAAGGATGTGTGATGAAACTGTAAGGCAGGCAGTAGAAACTGAAGAGTCTTCAGTTCTTCTAGAAGGAGTCTGGACTTTACACCGTAGAAGGATTTTCAGTAGAAGGAGTGTTTGCCTGTGTATCTGGTGTGTGTGGACTATCTCAAATCACCACAGCCATTAAGGCTTTCTAGAGATTAAGGGACAATTCAAGAAAGGACTAGAGGTTAGATGAACAAGTTGAATATTAGAATCACGATCAAGAACAACCCCGTAACCCAGGGACGAGGCAGATAGCAAAGATAAAAGAAGGAAGAAGTTAAGGAAAGGGGAAGTCCTCCAGGAAGGGCAAGGTCGGGTGTGATGGGGTGGACTCTTGGGAACTGTGACTAATGCCACTTCCAGGGTGGAAGAGACAGAGAGTGGTCCCCTTTCACAAAGTTGGTCAAAGATCCCCTGGATGGATGTCGGGAGGGGTGGGTGGTGCAGGGTGGTGGGGAGGAGAAGAATAAGCCTTATGAAAATGCAGATTCTTGGGCCTTGCCCCAGGCCTAAGAATCAGCAGGTATAGCTCACTCCACCCAGGATTCTTGGGGATCCTAAAGTCTGAGGACAGGTTATCTACATTCAAGGTAGAGAAGGAATGGATGTCGAGAGAGAAAATACATCACATGCTTGCGGGTCGGGGCTGACCCCCAGCTGAGAGACAGCCTGGAGCCTGAACCCTGGACATTGTGTCAGCTGGACAGAGAGGACTCCAGGCCTCTGCTCCTCCAGTCTCTGTGTGATCTGCATCCTGGTCTGTGCTCAGTCTTCTCAGCTATTTCAGAAGACAGCTCTGCACTTTTCTGGAAGTTCAGGAAGAGGAGAAAGGGCCCAGACCTGGGTTCCGGCCACCACACATCTCTTACTGGCTGTGTGGCCAGGAGCTGATCGTTTGACTTCTCTGAGCTTCGAGTTTTCAAAAGAAGGCATTGGAATCTGCCACAGCTGCGTCACCCAGCTTCAAAGCAAAGAAGCTTTGCTGTGATGACTTCAAGCGTTTAATAGCAGGATGGGCATCAAAGGAGTTCCTGGGATCGGGGGAGGTCTATGAGTTTGACCTGAGTAGAGAGTAAATGAGGGCATATTTTGATAAATATACACGTGCATTTTACGCTGTGTCAATTATACCTCAAATTTTAAAAAAAGAAGAAGAAACTAAAACATCCTAGCGAAGAGCGGTTAGCCCTGTTTTTGCCTGCGGTGCAGCTTCCAGCAGCCTCTGGGTAGAGCCCAGCCTGGGCCCGGGATGTCCTGGGCCTCAGCTCCCTTCTTCCTAGATGCTTAGAACCCGCTGTCTCAGTGCATGTGGGGTAAAGGTAAAGCAAGGACTTCCCACTTGGTGCCAGAGGTAAAGAACCTGCCTGCCAATGCAGGAGACATGGCCAGTTCAATAGGAAAGATCCCCTGGAGAAGGAAATGGCAACCCACTCCAGCATTCTTGCCTGGAGAATCCCATGGACAGGGGAGCCTGGCGGGCTATAGCCCATGAGGTCGCAGAGTCAGACATGCCTGAAGCAACCGCACGCACACACATCTTTGGGTTTTAGACACCAACCGGGGGGCCTGCTGAAGTAATGATGGAAAAACACAGCCATAAGTGAACACAAGGAGAGCAAAAGCCTCAGGACCCTCTGGCTGAGGGGCTTGAGAATTTCAGAACCAGATATCAGTTCACCCGTTGCGCCCTTCAAAAGGGGGCGTTACTGCGGGGAAGTCATGGAAGACAAACACGTGTCCCAGCAAAGCAGTGATTTGCACTTGACCCTTATCCGGAGCCTCATTTCCCCTTGGCTCCCCCAACAGGGCTCTGTTCAGACTAGGGGTTCTGGTGGCCGTGGCTGCCTGGCCGCGGCTCAGTGTCCCGAGATATCCACAAGAAAAACACAGCTTTTCTCTCTGAGCCGTGTGACCTCCCTGGGTGGAACAGAACAGTTACCTAAGAGTTTACAGGACAAACATTACAAACCACCTCCCAGGAGGGGGTGTCAGAGGCCGGCAGGAAGCGTGGAATCTAAGTGGCCACTCTTCCTGCAGAGATGCTGAGAGCAGAGGCTCCAGGCCCACGCTGTCTCTCTCCGGAGGCCGGGACCCGCGGAAGGAGAAAGAGGTGGGTGAAACCCCAATCAGTCCAACAGCCAGGGAAGAGGAGTCCACTTCTGTTTCTCCTGGGAGCTACAGGGGTGATTTCAAAGTCCTCTTTAAGACTGCTGTAATTAAGGCAATGACTCAAAATTCTTGGAAAGGCAGCCAACGTGAAAAGTTAAGGACCTTAGCCATCCAAATGTTTGCTATACTTTCCCGCTTGTTCCAAGAGAGGGGACTTTGTATATAAAGGAACAGGGGACATGCTGGATGTGAATGAAGAGCAGGTGGTGTGGGTGATGGAGTGAGATAGTGGCAGAGAGCCAGCTAGCAGCCCGCCCCCGGCCCCCCGCAGGCATCCATTCAGCATTCTATCCTTTTTCCTCTGAAAGTGAAAGTGTTAGTCGCTCAGTAGTGTCCAACTCTTTGGGACCCCCATGGATTGTAGCCTGCCGGGTTCCTCTGTCCATGGAATTCTCCAGGCAAGGATACTGAAGTGTGTATCCATTCCCCTCTCCAGGGGATCTTCCTGATCCAAGAATCGAACTCGGGTCTCCTGCATTGCAGGCAGATTCTTTACCATCTGAGCCATGTGAGAAGCCTTCCACCTAACAGAGCAATAGCTCTCCTTCAAAAGAGCTCAGAAACACTGACTTCCTCTGTACTTCCAGGGCCTCTGAGAGTCTGAAGTCTCCTCCTGGGTCTCCAGGGGCTCCCATCTTTCTCTGATGGGTTGGAGAGCTTGGCTCATCTTTTATTACCGGAATGCGAATCCCATAGTCACCGTGCTCCCGCCGTTGAGTTGGCTGACCCCTGTGAAATGACGGTTTTCATCAGAGAAACACCATGAACTTGCAATGATATTCAGAAGGTTGTGATTCCAAACCAAGGGAGAAAAATAGTTCAGAGACAGTTAACTGATAGAAAATGGTCTGGGCTTTCTGGGAACAATGGATAAATTCCTGATTCCCCATCCAGGGAAGAACCAGGAGTACAGCCCATCAGCATGTCTAGGGGCGAGGGTGGGAGGCAGAGGGTGGGGGCAGAGATGGATTTCATATGAGCTGCCCCACTTCTGCCCGTCACAGTCTCCATCAGCTCTGATTCTGGACCTCCATTAATCCTTTCAGCTTCTTCATATACATGCATACACATACACACACACACACACACACACACACGGCTTCCACCCATATCTGGGGCTGCACTAACACCATGAAATGTCAGCAAGCAGATTTTACAAACATTACCTCCTACCTGACAGCCTGATCTCTGAAAATTTTACCTACTCTGTGTCCCTACAGCACTGTCAGTTCACTCGATTGCGTAATCATAGACGAACGTGTCTTACTCCAGTCTCCTGTTTTCCTTCTCGTGTTGGTAGCACAGTCTAAGGGCTGGTTTTAAGACCTCTGGGATAAGACTGATGCCAAAGTACCCAGTGTTTCCATTCATCCAAGGAGCAGGCTGCCTGCAAAACATGTCTAAAATTATCCCTAATTCCAAGTCCTCTCTACACAATCAAGCTCTCCAATATAATAATTCCAAAACCTTTCTTGATTCCTGCTTTTAATAAAGTACATTTACAGAGGATATGAATTCCAGATTTGATTTCAGACTCTGGGGATGTATATTCCTCTTCTGGAACTTGTATATCCGGTCCTGGGGAAAAAAAAAAAAGAAAAGGGAAAGAGAGAAAGAGAAAGAGAGGGGGAGAGTGCAGAGCGTAACAAGCATTCCTTATATTTCTTCTGTCTTTTGCCCACCGAGTGCGGAGGGGAGAGACGGGCTGATACACCGCATCTGGTTAAAGTCAGGTAAGTAACTCTCTGGGGGGAAAAGCCTGAAGTCAGCTGCCAACCTCTTTCTCTTCCTAATGTGTTTTTGCAGATGGAGGAAAACTGCAGCCAATGCAGAGGTTTCAATTTTAGGAGATACTTGGGAGAAATGAGAGAGACGGAAACGCTTTGTTCAGTCACTATCCTGTTAGCTGGGTGCCGACCGGAACATTTGACATCATGAGCAGAGGGTGGACTTTGGCCACCTCCACGCCCCTGCCAGGTGCAAATATGCCAAAGGGACTTCTCCAGCCAGAAGATTCCCCTGAATGAAGACTGACGATATGACTAGGACCAGAACAGGAAACTGAAGCCTGTTTCTGAGCATAAACACCTTTCACCAGGGCTCCCCTCGGCCCGAGTGCATGGGCACCCCCTCCCATTCCTAGGAGGGGCTCACAGCCCTGCAAGAGGAGCGGGGATCTGGGGTCAAAAGGTCTAACTCCTGTGTGTGTGTATTTCAATATTTATTTTTATTTATTTGGCTGCACTGCGTCTTGGTTGTGGCACGCAGGATCTTCAGTCTTCATTGCAGCCTGTGGGATCTTTAGTTGCAGCATATAGGATCAGTTCTGTGACCAGAAATCGAACCCAGGCCCCCTGCATTGGGAGCACAGTGTGTTAACCACCGGACCACCAGAGAAGTCCCCCTCTTGTACTTTTGTACCCTATGCCTCTTGACTGTGGATGAGACATTTCATTCCTGGACCTTGGATTCTGCACCATGTACATTGGAGACCATAATAAATGCTTCACCTGGTCCCAAGGTTCCTGTGAGCCTTTTCCTACACGTGATGGAGAAGCTCGTGTCGGGGAGCAAAGTCACCAAATGCCCCTCATCCTCTGAGTTGAGTATGGAAGATTTGACGAAATGCCAGGAGTTTTTCAATGAGCCCCTGTCCCACCATGAGGTGGGGTACCTGGTTTACTCCAGCCCTGTAATCTCAGCCCAATTCCACAGCTGGGAGCAGTTTTCTGTAGATAATTCCGTCTCCGCCTGAGTGTGTGAGTGAGACTCACTGTGTTCTCAGGGGTGGAGGGATGCAGGCTCCAGTCCACATGGTGATTCCTGGATCCTCATCGCGTCTGCTACAGGGTGGCTGGTCTGGGCCGCTCCTCAGACCCTTGACCACAGAAGATCCGCTTGTCCCATTCCTTGGCTTCAGGCCAGTGTTTGTTGGTGGGTTGCGTAGCTGGTGGTTTGTTGTTTTGCCTTGACTGAACTGGAGCCCTGCCTCCTTTATCCCCTGGTTCGGCCTGGGGGTCTCCCTTGGTGCTGAGCCCCCTGGCTCCAATCGTGAGGTCAGGGCCCAGGCCGTTCGTTCTGCACCCCGTAGCCCACAGCACCATCCTGCCCCCACCATGGTCATCCATCTCTGGTATGTTCTTTAGCCAGGTTCCACCCAGCATCTGTGCCTGCCCCCTCCAGGGTCACCCGGGAGATTCCAAGTTCTTTCCACACCACACAGGAACTGAGGGTAGCTCGGGAAAGCTAAATGCTAGCCCTTCCACTGTCTGACCACAGAGTACTGCTGAGTTTACTCTGATGTGGCCACTCCCACATGGCTGTGGGGAGCCTGTGTTTCATGCCGTCTGAAACGAGGGAGAGGCTTTGTGTTGATGAGATGGTTGGATGGCCTCACCAACTCAATGGACATGTATTTGGGCAAATGTCAAGACATAATGAAGGCCAAGGAAGCCTGAGGTGCTGCAGTCCACGGGGTGGCAAAGAGCTGGGCACAACTTAGCAACTGAACAACAACGACAAGCATCTAACACACTTCCCACTCAGGGCAGCCCAGAGACAGAAAATCAAGCTAAATGCCTCTCCAGCCTCTGTCTCCTTTCTTCTCATGGTCCCTTGGGACCAGAAATGGGCAGGCTTCCTGCCTCTACAATTCAAACCTCCTAGTCTAGTTGTCTTTGCAGTCCCGTGGACTGTAGCCTGCCAGGCTCTTCTGTCCATGGAACTTTCCAGGCAAGAATACTGGAGTGGTTTGCCGTTTCTTCCTCCAGGGGATCTTCCCAACCCAGGGATGGAACCTGGGTCTTTTGTGCCGCCTGCTTTGGCAAGCAGGTTCTTTACCACTAGTGCCACCTTGAAAGCCCTAGTTGTCACTAGCAAAACCAGTTCTCACCTGCATGGAAGCAGTTCCAGGATCTGAGTCCTACCTACAAGCCTGGCTCTTTAGCAAGTTATGCTAAATGGGAGCTAAATAAATTTAGAAAATCTTTTTTCTCTCTCAACAAAACCTAATTTTTACCGTATTATGCCTACAAAATACCCATTTGGGGTTGGGAAAACCAGCATATTACTTTTTTTTTTTTTTGCATTCATGCTGTCAAGGTCTGAAGGTAGGCTTATGTCTCTGAGAAAACGGAAAGTAAAGGGCTAGATCAACCCATGAAACACAAGAGTGAAAAGTGTGTTAGTAGTATTCCAGACATGTCCTCCCTCTTCCAACCAGATAACCTTTGGCACTCTTTCCAACTCAGAAGGATTCAACTTTTAAGATGGAGCTTGAGAGCGCAGTTTGGAAAGTATGACATAGTTTCCAAATGTGTCCATGTATATACTAACTCGATTCTTTCTGCTATTAGATTTTCAAAGTACAGGTCCCTCTGAAATCTGCCTGAGGCAACTTGAACTTGGATGAATGGCCGTTAAACATGCTGATGCTGAACGAGGCTGCACAGCGTCCAAAGACTTCTCTGCTGGTTAAAAAAAAAAAAACTCTCATGATTTATTCTAAAACATTGGCCTTGAGCTACTTTCCATTCTCGAATGTATTACTTTGGAGATTATAAATCAGAGTCTACTTGCTGTGGTCTTTCACTTGGACAACTCACTTGCCCCTGCCTCCCACCCCCCACCCCCCACCACCCCGCCCCCCCCCCCCCACCCCCCCCCCCCCCCTCCCACCCCCCCCACCCAATCATTGTACCTCTTTAGGCAAGAGCCCACTGGGAAAGGAATCAGAAAAATGGGTTCCTCAGCCGCTCAAGTTGGGCAAACAACTCTACTACAGAGAACAAATTGGCCAGCTTGTAATTTCCTGAACTTCCCATGAATTTGATGCTGGCATCTAGTGTTGGAGAATTAACCTATGTCGAGCAAGGCCACTGGGTTGCTCATCAGAGCCACTAAATCAGGCTCGTGCTCATTGGCCGTCTGGTCTGGTGCCAGGTCCCTCCACCAGGAGAGATCAGTCCACCAAACGAGTTCTGTCTCTGAGTCCAGTACTGTGTTTTGCCCAGTAAGGATCGTGAAAAAAAAAAGTAGGGCAGAGTCCTTGACCTGAGAAACTCACAGTCTAGTGGAGGAGATAAAAAGTGAGACAATGAGAAAACAAAAGTAAACACTGAACTTCACGGCACCTTCTGTGGGAGCAATAGGAATCCAAGAAGAAGGAATAGACTGAAAAGGCGCCATAGACAGGCGGGATGTCTAGACTGGGATTAAACATGAGAGAGCAGCAATAACAAGATGAGGAGAATAACAATGAAGTCACAAGATGGGAAGACGGACACGTGGATGTGGGCTGGGGACTGTGAGGGGCCCTGCTTGGCAAGAGGAGAAGGAACAGAGAATTGGTAGAAAAATGGCTGTCTAGTACTTCCCTGGGGGTCCAGTGGCTAAAACTCCACCCTTTCAATGCAGTGGTTGTGAGTTCAATCCCTGGTTAGGAAATTAGGATCCCACATGCCATGCCATGGTTTGATTTATTTTTATCAAAAGATTAAAATAAATAGATAATAAAAACAAAAAGAAATGGCCAGAAAATGGAGGATCTAGACATGGAAGATGTAAACCAGAGGGCTTGTGATAGACAGTGGAGTGCCATGTCTAGGAACACGTGAAGACAGCTACGCTTTTAGGATGCTTGGGTATAGACTATATTGTGGGAAGTGTCTGAAGCTGGAGGGGCTACTGTCTGCTTATTCAACTAGACAGTGTGTGGAGAGAAGGAAAGAAGAGGGAGACGCAAGTTCTAGATACACACACACAGCCATGACATAGGAATTCCTGTTAATTGACGGGATAAGGGACACAGGGGAGAAGGAATTTCATGCTTTTTAGTATCGGAAATAGGAGCAATAGTGGTGACACTGTGAAGAAAGCCTTGAGGGATTTCCCTGGTGGTCCAGTGGTTAAGACTCTGCACTTCCACTGCAGGGTCACAGGTTCAGTCCTTGGCTGGGAAATCACAGTCCCACATGCCACGTAGTACAGCCTGAAAAGACAGAAAGAGGGAACTCCATCTCATAGCAGAGGGTGTGGTTTATTTCTACGGTGTATCGGTTATTTCTATTGGTTCTAGATTGGCCTCATAGACAAAATGGTCCCCAGGGGCCCAAACGATGCCAGACATCTGGGCAATGTGGACGGCTTTGTCGCCAGCGACTGGACCTATGTATGGTTCTTCAAAAAACAACACAAGAAGTTATACACCTGCCTGTCTCAATGGAAGGATGCAGGTGGGCGGCTCTAGAGCCCGAAATTTTCAGATCCCTACTTCTTCCTAGCTGTGTGGTTTGGGCAAATTGCAGAAACCTCTCTGTGCTCAGTTGCTTCATCTATCCCAACTGGGATAATACTGACCACCTCGTAAACGAGGACGTTCATGCTGAGCACTTGATAGTACAATGACTCAGCTCAGTCATGACTCAACGAGTGTTAGCTGTGCTTCATTTCCATCAAATAAAACAATAAGCACTTAATCTAGAAAATTCAAAGCTTTTAAGAGAGGGTAAGATTTTTTTTATAGACACAGTGGGATGGATTGGAAAAAGCATCGCACTTGGAGTCTGTCTTAATCCTATACCCAATACCTATGGTTCTGTTATGAAAGGTAAGCCTGTTGACTGCCAAGAGGTCTCAGTTTATTTGCTTAACGTCAATAATAATGCACGTCCTGCCTTGCTATATGATTCTGAAAATAAAAGAGATGATTCATTTGAAGTTATCTGGTGGAAACGAAATGCTTTGCAAAGGAAACATATCAATTAGTTGTTGTTATCGTTAGTATGTTAAAGAACCGTCCTTCATTTATCTCCGATGGTCAGATGAAGACTCAATCCACTGGAAAGGCTTTCACCATGTCTCAAAATAGCATTCCAGCAAAGTTTTATTTACACAGGTTCTGTGATTTAATTGCCTCTGAGGACGTGGAGCAGCCCCTTGAAGAGAAGTGAGCTCTTGGGTTACTTTACCTTCGCCTGGGCTTTAGAAGTGGGTGGCGGTGACTCTGAATAGAATCACTGTTGAGCTGTACACATTTATGATTTATTTTGGTTAGAGCAACCCTCAGGGTGGGGTGGGATTTGGTGGGGTGGCAGTAACATGGTCTGGCCAATGATTAATCTGGGAATTTCCAGCTGTCCTCAGCCCTTTTAGGAAAAGCCCCAGCTGTCTTCAGAGCTAATGAATGTCCATCCTGAATGAATCTCCTGGAAGTTGCCCACCCCCGGTTCTCCGGGGCCCAGCCATGCTGAGTGGTTAGTATGGATGGTTCACAGGAAAACAAAGCTTTGAAAGGCAGGACAGAGACAAATTCTGACTCGACCTCAAGCTGCTCGCCAAGCCCAGGGTTCATGTTTCCCAGGCTGCACATCAATCTCAGCTCCCCGGGCTGGCGAGGTGGGAACAGAGTTCACAGCGCCCTTCAATCAGGGATGGTGCTGGAGGCAGCAAGGATGAGCCGCTCCTTGTGTGAGCGAGCTAGGAGTCTGTTTCTTTAGTCTTTTTGTGTTCCTTTACAGAACTTAGTGTGACAACGGGCTTGGACCAGCATGAAGCAAAGATTCTGAGTCGACATCAGCTTCCCCTGGCATTTCAGAAAGACTCCCCTTCCATTGTTTATCTCTGCAGTTTCAGTCTTCTGGAGCAGATATTCGTTTACTTAGAGGCTCAATTTAGGTGATGAAAATTCTAATTGTTGCTGGTCAAGAGGGCACATGCCTCCTAGCTTTTGCTCTCAATATCCACTTGGTATGGCCACTGTGCTACATCTCAGCCGTAGGACCAACCTGAAGTCAGGGGAATGTTTTCCACCCTCGAGGTGCAACTTACAGCTCCACGAGCCAACACACATCCTTGGCCTTCTTCCTTGTGGCCTGTGGCATCATTAGTGGATAGACCTGGCTCAGTTTAGCTCAGACCTTGGGGATCCAAGCACATGGCTCTTCTTGCCACTTCCAGTTCCCAAGAATCCTCATATCAGCAACCTTTGGGAATCAAGTGCTCTTAGAGCACCCGAAAAATAAAAAGTAGATGGCGCTAGTGGTAAAGAAACCACCTGCCAACGCAGGAGATGGTAAGAGACACAGGTTCAATCCCTGGGTTGGGAAGATCCCCTGGAGAAGGGCATGGCAACCCACTCCAGTATTCGTGCCTGGAGAATCCCAAGAATGGAGGAGCCAGGCAGGCTACAGTCCATAGGGTCATAAAGAGTCAGACAGGACTGAAGTGACTTAGCATGCAAGCACACATGACACATTTCTGTCGGACTCTTTCATTTCATAGAATATCAAGGTGAGATTTGGAAATTATAATTAAAGTACATGTTTCATGCTGTTAACATGGATCAAAAGATAAGGAACCGCTAAATAGGTTCTTGCCACTGGTTTTCAACTGACACTCTTTGCTCTCTCCAAATCCTTTAATTAATGTTTTGGGAGGGGGTCAGAAATGTGCCTTCTAGGGATTTCCCTGGTGGTCCAGTGGTTAAGAAACTGCCTTGCAATGCAGAGGATGCGGGTTAGATCCCTGGTCCAGGAAGAGCCCACATGCCTCGGGGCAACTAAGCCCACACCCTGAAACTCCTGAGTGCACCACAGCGAAGACCCCACGCGCCACAGCTAGGACCCGGCACAGCCAAATGAATAAATATTGTCTAAAAAAGAAATCTGCCTTCTGCTCTAAAAGCATAAGCATTTCTTTGTAAGTGTATTACATTCAAAATAAAAATATATTTGCATTTGAAATTTATCTCTGTTTAAGGGGACTCATCACATTAACATCCAGTGTGATTACTGTCCTGCCCTCATGCCTGGCAATGAAGCTGTAGACTTTGCTTTTCCGGCATCGTGGATTTAGACAGAGGGAGCAGAGTGATCTGAGGGATTTATAAGGAGATTCCCATTTCTCTTGCATCACGAGGTTTTCAGTAAAGGAAACTGCATTTTTTTGAACTCTGAAAATTAACTACCTCAAAAAATGAAAAACCCTGAGAGGCTCTAGCATTAAAGCTCTGCTAAGTAGCAAAGGAGTAAAAACCAATTTGGTCCCAATGAACCAAATTTCATCTCAAAGTGGCCAGACATCTGGCTCTGCATTCCCGATGAATTTGGAGAAGTTGATTTCTGCAAAGACCATTTTATACAGCAATTCCAGTCCAGGGAATCACGAGGGGATGAGCCATCATCTTTTCTTCTTGAATAAGAAGACAGTTTGGCACCATGATGAATGTAGTTACATGTAGCCATCTGCTGCTGTGGGCTGAAGACCATCTCATTCCAGGCTGGCCAGACGGTAACACTGACCCTCAGATGCTACAAACCATGTCATCGGCGACGACAAGAGGACACCCTCTCATCATTGTCTTCCAGGTGCCTCTCCATCCAGGAGACTGGAATGTTCCTGAATTTTGAGAGGGTCGCTGGATAATTTCAGGTTTCGAAATGAGCAGAGCAGCACAGCCTTTCACCGGGTTGGTAATCATTCACAGGGAGTATTTCCTGGCGCCTCAGCTGGGTGCTGTGTGCGTATGTCTTAACTCCCTTGTGGATGGTCAGCCCTTGGAGGTCTATGCAAAGAAAACCAATACAGTCCAGTAAATAAATTCTCATTATGATTGAACATCTTGTGCATCTAAAGTGACCCATGGGGACTTCCCTGGTGATCTGGGGGTTAAGAATCTGCCTTAAAGGGCAGGAGACACAGGTTTGATCCCTGCCTGGGGAACGAAGATCCCACAGGCCACAGAGCAGCCTCTCTCTCCCATAAAGAGAGTCTGTATGCTGTATCGAAGATCCCGCAAGTGCAACTAAGACCTGATGCAGCCAAATAAATAAAAACACTTTTTAAAAAATAAAGCTACCTATGAATCTTCTTACACTTTCTAAAGACATACTGCTGACTGACACAGCTTCTGAACCAGGGAGGTCGGAGAAGCAGTCTACTGGACTGCCTTCTGTCTTTGGAGTCTGGTTGACCTTGGTCTGGAGTCTGGGGTCTGGATGAGCAACTCCAGAGCTTGACTGTCCTCTGAAGCTCTGCCTTCCTCCAGGCCTTCCAGAGTAGACTGCAGTCACCTTGGACTTGATCATCTGAATTGCTGCTCCTCCCTGCAAATGTTCCTCTTGTCTTTCACTACAGACAGCCTTGGCCAACTCCGTGACAGGTCCTACCGGTGACTGGCAGACCACTTTCTGTGTTACAAATGTTTATGAAAGTGGACATGATAGTCCCTCAGTCATGTTTGACTCTTTTGCAGCCCCATTTACTGTAACCTGCCAGTCTCCCCTGTCCATGGGATTCTCCAGGCAAGAATACTGGAGTGGGTTGCCATCCCCTTCTCCAGGAAATTTTTTCCCAACCCAGGGATTGAACCCGGGTCTCCTGCCTTACAGGCAGATTCATTACCATCTGAGCCACTAGGAAAGGGCCATGAATGTTTATGGGATAATTGTATTAGTTAGAATAGGTTAGGTTGCTCTGTGGCAACAAATGAACCCCCAGATCCCAATGTTGAACACAAAAAAGATTTATTTCTTGCATTTGCCTCATGTCCATTGCCAAGTCAAGGGTGTTGGGTACGTGCGTGGGGAAAATTCCACTCCACAGTCACTCAAGGATCCAGGCTGATGGAGGCTGTACCCTCTGGCTGTAACGTCTAGAACACGTTACTCCTTTGGTCTCCAGGGAAGAGAGAGGCTGGACATCTCACCTGCTCTTCAATGCTGGAGAGTGACGGGGTTCACCCCAGCTCACCCCTCATTGGTCTAAACTGGTCATGCGGGCCCACCAGCCCCAGAAGGCTGGGCGGTCCCGTCTCCTACACGCCTGGAAGGTAAGGAGACCCAGATGGTGTGCACACGGAATGTCTAGCAAAGCCTGTGATTTTGTTTCAGGCGCGACTTATTTATTTACTTATTGTAATGAATGAACAGCAGGCACCGCAGGGCAGACCTCATCCAAAACAGTGACAAGTCTCTCGAAGCCCAGTAAGTTGGTCTTTGTCACCTCAAGCAGGGACATGCAGGGTCCAGAGGGGTTTCTTTTTTCCTTCCACCAAAGAGGTCAGAAACCAAAAATGCTTTGAGGCGCACAGTCTCAGAGAGCCAAGCGACACAGCAGCAACTCGGAAACCCTGAGGAGTGGGACCTGCCCTGAAACAGCCCCCTGCTAATTAACCCCGTGGTCTTTTGCGGTCCCATCCACCCGCAGGCATGCAGATTCAGCCCGCGTCTGCGCTCAGAATTCATCTGTAGCCAGGCAGGGTGCGCCAGTTCTGAGATGCCAGAGGTTGACTTACTGGAACAGCAGCCACATCAAAAAGCCTGTCACATGACAGCGCCAGGGAACTCAAACCCCACATGAGAACGCCTTGGCTAGTGTGGAAGTCCTGAAACGCAATGTGTATTCTTTCATTGGGAATTAAGACCATGTGGGTTCATCCTAAGTATAGCCTACGCTGGGCGTGTTTTTAATTAGGCATTGAGACACTCGAGCGTTAGTGGCCAGAACTGACCTGGCTACAAGTTGGAGGCCACAGGGACCCGCTCTAATGTCTGAGAACTTATATAACTTACGCTATGTAGGTGCTCAAAGAGGATTTTCTTCATATTGATGGTATGTTGTGTGACTTATGATGGTAGGGATAAAACTCGGTTGAATTTCCTCCGCCGGTTTTTTTTAGAGGATGAAGATACAGAGCCACTTAACTTCTTGGCAGTGGGTAGAAAAGGCTGATCATTTTCAGGCTCTGAGAACCGTCAGCAAACTTTACCAACAATAATAACTTGTAAAGATTTATGGTATGCTTCTCAGTTCAAAGGTATTGTTTGAAGAACTTTACACAGATTATTTTATTCAATCCTCACAATTACCTCTGAGGTATGATTATTGTCCTTTTTATACAAATGAGGAAACTTTAAATGAGGGCTTTAAAAGTTCAAGGAACTTGTCTAGAATCACAAATTCAAGTAGTGGAGGTGGATTCTAACTTAAGCCTGTATGACTGCAAAGCACATGTGTGTTTCAAAATAACTTCCTTTACACAGTACAGCTCATCGAAAACAATTTAAATACAAAAATGAAGAGGGAATGAAATACATATCATTTGTAATCCACCATGCAGAGATATTAACTGTCATAATTTGGTACATGTGTATCTTGGATTTTTCCTACTCTGATGTTACTCACAAGTGACTTGAAATTCCTTAGGTTAGTCTTGTTCTTGGCTTGGATCTGCCTTCAGTTCATGTCAATGTTGCCCCAGATTTTCCCTCAAAGAACACACTCCCACACCCAAAAGAATTTCTATAGGTGATACAGACATTTTAACAATGTTCATTCGTCCAGTCCATGAACACAGAATGTCTTTCTATTTATCTGTGTCTTCTTCAATTTCTTACAACTGTGTTATGCAGTTTTCACTGCACAAGTCTTTCACTGTCTTGGCTAAGTTTATTCCTAGGTGTTTCGATCTTTTTGTTGCAACTGTAAATGGAATTGTTTCCTTAAGTCCTCTTCCTGCTAGCTCATTGTTAGCATAGAGAAACACAACAGATTTTTTTGTATATTGATTCCTTAACCGGGAACTTTTCTACATTTATTACTTCTAATAGAATTTTTAATGGAGTCTTTGGGATTCTCGACATATAAAATCGTATCATCTGAAATAGTAACATTTTTCCTTCTTCCTCTCTGTTTGGATGACTTTTATTCCTTTCTTCTTGCCTAATTGCTCAGTTAAGGACTTCTGATACTGTGTTGAATAAGAGTGGCAAGAGTGGGCATCCTTGTTCCTGATCTATCAAGCTATCAAGGGATAGCTCTTGATTTTTCACCATTGAGTATATTAGCTGTGGGTTTGTCACATATGACCTTTATTATCTTGAAGTACATTTATTCTATACCTACTTTATTTATTAAGAGTTTTTATGATAAATAAGTGCTGAATCTTATGGAATGCTTTTTCTGCATATATTGAGATGATCTTATGGTTTTTATACTTACTTTTGTTCATGTGGTATATATCATGTTGATTGATTTGTAGATGTTGAACCATTCTTGTATCCCTGGAATAAATCCTACTTAACCATGATATATGATCCTTTTAATGTATTGTTGTATTCAGCTTGCTAATTTCTGTAGCTGTGTTCATCAGCAATATTGCCCTGTAATTTTCTTTTTTTGTGTTGTCTTCATCTGGTTTTGGCATTAGGGTGAGGTCGGCTTCCTAATATGAGCTGAGAAGGATTCCCTCCTCTTTTTTTTTTTTTAAAGTTTAGATGGATAGATATTAGATCATCTTGGAGTAAAAGAAGAAAGTAAAAGGAGAATTTTGGTAAAATTCACCTGTGGAGCTGTCTGATCCTGGACTTTTGTTTTCCAGGAGCCTTTCAATCACTGTTTTAGTCTCTGTACTAAAATGGGCCAAGAAGTGGAATAGACATTCTTCCAAAGAAGATATGCAGATGGCCAACAGATACATGAAAAAATGTTCAACATAACTAACTATTGGGCAAATGCAAATCAAAATCACACGAGCTAGCACTTCACACCTGTTAGATTGGTTATTATCAAAAAAGAAAAAACAGGAGTTGACAAGGATGTGGAAAAAAGGAACCCTCATGCACTTTGGGGGGAATGTAAACTGATACACTCACTGTGGAATATGGTATGGTGAGTCTCAAAAAATTAAGAATAGAACAACCATATGAGCCAACTATCCCACTTCTGGGTATTGATCCAAAGAATATTAAAACACTAATTTGAAAAGATATATGTACTTTATGTTTACTGCAGCATTATTTACAATAGCTCAGATATGAAAACAACCTAAGAGCCCATCAGTGAATGAATGGATAAAGAAGATGTGAGGTACACACACCCACACACCCACCCACTCACACCCCTACACCCTACACCCATGCACCATATACTCCCTGTCACCCCCATACACCCCCACACCATGCACGCACGCACACACACACACACACACACACACACACACACACACACAGGAATATTACTCAGTCATTAAAAAGATGAAACCTTCCATTTGTAACAATATTGAGGGTATTATGCTTAGTGAAATGAGTCAGACAAAGATAAATACTGTATCATCTCATTCATATATGGAGTAGAAAAAAATCTAATTAACAAACCAAACCAAATAAAAGCAATGCATAAATACAGGGGGCAGAATAGAGGGGAAGGGGTGAGGGAGAAGGTGAAATGGATGAAGGAGATCAATTGTAGGGTGATAGAAACTAAATTTATGGTGGTGAGCACACTGTAATGTATACAGGAGTCAGAATATCATGCTGTACACAGGAAGCTTATATAATATTGTAAATCAATGCTACCTCAATAAAAATCAATTTCAAAAAAGAGGTGCCAAATAACACAACACAAGGTTTTGGGGCAACCTGGAAGACATTCCCTGCAGCCAACCTAGGAAAACTATCCTCCACCCACACCTTTAAACAAATCATCCTCTCTGCTTCTGCTGCCTTCCAACATCTCTTTCTTTTCTCATGAAAAAAAAAAAAACAAAAAAACTTTTCATTACCTAACTTTTTTAATATGCACACTCACCCATCATCCGGCTCAGGAAAACAACAGCTTCTTCTCAGGATCTGCTCTTCTTAGTGCCAGAATTTAGGACCATAAATAATGAAAAATTTTACTCTTGACTCTCTCACACACATTTTCTTACAAAATGGGTTTATTCTGTTTAGTAAGCCACTTTATCTTCCTCAAGAGTATATTATGTTATATGGGAGAAATCTTAAAGTTCTGTTGGCGATTGTTTTAGTTGATTAACGAGAAAGGAAAAGCAGGTGTTAGCCTGTGCACTGGGGAATTTCTGGTAGAACACTGTTACAATTATAGCCTTTCAAGTCATAACGTCATCCTGACTATATTAGGTTCATACTCAGTATTTTAAGAAAAAACTTTTTTGGCCATACTGTGTGGCATGTGAGATCTTAGTTCCCCAACCAAGGCTCAAACCTGCCTCCCTGCTCTAGAAGCCCTGAGTCTTTACCATAGGACAGCCACCAAAGTTCCCTAGTTTAAAGTGCATCGTAAAAGAAAATTTTTTTACAAGTTGCTAACCCCTGACCAGATGAATGTTTTATTTCTACTGTTAAGTCAATCTTTTTTTTTTTTAACTAAGCAATATAAAGCAATAGTACCAATATGAGATAGTTCTATTTTCCCCTACATTATCGTGCATATATTTTTCTGTCTATGCCTCTGGAGTAAATAAGCCATTAAGAGACAAGTCTGATGAAACAGTTTTGGGGAGGCGTACAAGAAGGAGCAGACCAGCTTCTTATGGCCAGGAATTTCTTATGTAAGAGAGCTGAGCCCCAGTCTGGGGGTGGGGTTGCGCGTACATATTCTCTTTATGTAAATTAGTGGTTTTCAGACTAGTGATTCCGTGCTATGTAATGGATTAAAGATGGCCACAAATCTTTTGCCAGACCACTTACTGAGAGATAGTCTGTATCTCCTCCCCTTGAATCTTGGGTGGACTCTTGGACTCCTTTGACTAATCAAATATGATGGAGGTGACAGGGTGGTGTATTCTTGCCCCAGGACTTAGAAGACTGGCAACTTTTATTTCTGTCTCTTGGAACATCCCGCTTGTAGAATCCAGCCTCCATTTCATGAAGAAGCCCAAGAACCCCAGTGGGGAAACCGTATGGCAGAAGATGAAGACCTGCCTCTTCCCCTACAGACAACCGTTCTGTTGAGCTCCCAGCTTGCCAACCAAATGGGCAAGTCATCTTGGAAGTGGATCTTCTAGATCGAGTTGCGGTGCTGTCTGGGCTGGGGAGACGGGAGGGATGAACTGCTCACCTAAGCAATTTATTCACAAATTTCTGATCCAGAAGTTTGTGAACAAAATTAAAAACACTAAGTTGCCATTGTATCTGCTGCAGTAGCATATAACCAGAGCATACTTCCATCATCAAAAACATTCTAGCGATCTTGGTATACCTACTTGTTATGCACTATCCAGTAATTGATATATTATCAGACATATCAGAAATAGAAAATAAAAAGGGCTTAGCTAGAAATACAACTTCTAAAATATTCTTGCCACTCAGTGTTTTTTTTTTTTTTTTGAGCCTATATACATTTTGGTATAGTATATAGGCTGCAATAGATGATGCCCAAGACCCAACTCATTGACAATAAATAATCTCTCAATACTAGTCAAGTGTCTGAAAAATGTAGAGTATTTAGATAGCACATAGTCCAAGAGGGGGTAATTAACCAGGCATCTCTGGAAAGCTGAATTTGACTCAAGCAAGAATACTCAAACTATGAGACTAGAAGAGCAATTTTTGCCACTTCTCTATTTCTCCCTTTTTAATGACCCTAACCAATAAATAGCCTTTTGTTTCTGACTTTTAAAACATAGGGTTAAGAGTGAACAACTTATTTGAAACTTGCTATGGCTTAGGGGGAATTCAGATGTGCTGCTGCTGCTGCTGCTGCTAAGTCACTTCAGTCGTGTCCGACTCTGTGCGACCCCATAGACGGCAGCCCACCAGGCTCCCCCATCCCTGGGATTCTCCAGGCAAGAACACGGGAGTGGATTGCCATTTCCTTCTCCAGTGCATGAAAGTGAAAAGTGAAAGTGAAGTCGCTCAGTCATGTCTGACTCTTAGATGTGCTAGTCCCAAGCTATCCCACAATATATGAATATTATTTCAAGTCAGTAATTAAAAGTCTACATTGTTATTTTAATAAATACATGATATTCCAATAAGTGGACATATTATTTTTGATCCATAATTTGTCATTGGATATTCAGGCTGTTTTCCAATTTTGGGTGATTATAACAATCATTCTTATAGCTAAATATTTGCATGCATTCTTTCTTACTTAATTGTTACCTTCCTGTGCATTCCAGTTATTGGTTATGAATAAACACTGGTTATTGTTATTTGGATGTGAATAAGTGCTGTCAAATTTCTCTTCAGAAAGTTCGCACCAGTTTATAATTTTTCCATCACCAGTGTCCATTTCCCAGCACCCTCAACAATATTTGGTATTATAATTTAAAAAATAATTTTGTCAACTTAATATAAAGATTGTGCCATACCTATGTATATGACATATGACATATATTTTATGTCTTAAACTTGCCCTTTGATTTTTTTTTTTGGCTTATTGCCTAGTTTTTCCTATTTATTTTTATAAGTTGCCTTGGAATTTTTGTGTGTGGGAGAATGAATAAAGCATACTACAAATAAACAATTTTAAAGAGGTAATTTCCTAATTCTGGGAAAGACAGAAATGGCAGTTTTATTAGTCAATAACTCCTTTCATTTGCAAGTGTCATAAACACAACTCCAATTGGCTTAAGCAAAAAAGGAATTTACTGGCTCACTGAAGAGTTTCAGGCACAGCTGGATGAATGGTTTAAATAATAACTCCAGGGCTCTCTCTACCTCTCTGCTCTGGTTCCCTCTGCTCGCCTTCCTTTATTCCTAATCATTCTCTTGCTCTGTCTCAGCAGGGATCCAGAGCAAGAGAGAAGCTCTTTTCCGATTGCTTTAACACAAGACCCAGAGAAGACTGTGACTGGCCAGCTTAGGGCAAAGCTTAGGACATGTGCTCACACCCGAGCCAATCCTGGGGTCAGGCTTTAGGGGCATCTCTTTAGTTAGGGACACGGTGGGTTCTACTACAGTCAAACCAAATAGATTGGGGGCAGAGGAATTCCCAGAGGAAGGGATGCTGGTACAATAGAAATAGGATCTAGGAGTCTGGAAACCTGGGACTTGTCCTACTTCACTACTGCCTGTGGGAGCTCTCTGAGCTTCAGCTGTGTCACTCATCCAAGGGAAAGGGTGAGCCTCACTTTATGTAGCTCAAGTGATGCTGCTGCTGCTGCTGCTGCTAAGTCGCTTCAGTAGTGTCCAACTCCATGCAATCCCACAGACGGCAGCCCACCAGGCTCCTCCGTCCCTGGGATTCTCCAGGCAAGAACACTGGAGTGGATTGCCATTTCCTTCTCCAAATGATGAGTCTGGTTTGGCCCAAACAAGGTCATCAAGGTGAAACTGCTTGCCAACAATGAAACATCATGCAGGAATTCCTCAGTGGTCCAGGGGCTAAGACTCCACGCTCCCAATGCAGGAGGCCTAGGTTCCATCCCTGGTCAGGGAATTAGATCCCACACACCTCAACTAAGAGTTTGCATGCCATAACTAAAAGAACTCACATACTACATACTACCTTGTGCTTAGACAAAGACCTGGAGCGGCCAAAAAAATTAAAGGAAAAAAAAAACTTTCTTAAAGAAGTTTCATGCAAATATAACCTGCCTACAAAGAAAACTTCCCGGGCTTCCCTTGTGGCTCAACTGGTAAAGAATCCGCCTGCAATGCAGGAGACCTTGGGTTCAATCTCTGGGTTGGGAAGATCCTCTGGAGAAGGGAAAGGCTACCCACTCCAGTATTCTGGCCTGGAGAATTCCATGGACTGTGTAGTCCATGGGGTCACAAAGTCGGACACGGCTGAGCAACTTTCACTTTCACAAATAAAACTAAAGCCAGGAAATTCTATGTGTTCCCAATTACAGTTTTGCATGGACTCCCCCTTGAGAAGTTGATGAAAAAATCAGTGCCTGGTGGCCGGAAGGCCCACATCCCTCTCAACACTGGCTCTGCCTAAAACAGTTCATTCTAATTGTGCTGAAAAGCAGGTCGAACTGTCATCCTCAGGAAGCAGGAAAGGGTAGCAGACATAATCACCACGGAAAGTTGAAAACGGTACGGACATCATACCATACTGGTATCTTTCTAGCAAAATTTGTGTCCTGTCTTTGCTTCCCATCTGATTATTAATAACAAGCCTGTGACCTGCCCTAGTGCAGGAATGACCCCACAGTCCAGCAAGGAGCAGCAGGAAGCACCCAAGGGCGGCTGGGCGGCCATGGAGCTGTGCTCTAAGGCCAGAGAAAAGCAGGTCCCGGGGGGCGCTCAGAGAAGCTGAGGTGTTTGGCCTGGGAAATTTGTTGGCAAAGAGCCACACACAGGCAGGGAATTATACTTGGGGCCTGTTTTTCACTCAGCTACTCGGGGAAATCTGTGCTAATTGCTCTTGGCCACCAACATAGGCTAGTTCAAGCTCTGTGCTGTACAAGAGAGCAAGACTTTCACACCTGCCGGGGTGTGAACTGAGATGAGAGGCTCAGTCAAAGAAAGTGACAGCCAGCCTCAACCCAGAATGGTCCTGGGCAGGCGATGACTGTCTGAGAAGTGGTGATTTGAGAGACGTACCAACTCTTAAGGGCTTCCCTGATAGCTCAGTTGGTAAAGAATCCACGTGCAATGCAGGAGACCCCGGTTCAATTCCTGGGTCAGGAAGATCCCCTGGAGAAGGGATAGGCTACCTATTCCAGTATTCTGGCCTGGAGAATTCCATGGACTGTGTAGTCCATGCGATAACAGTTGGACACGACTGAGCGACTTTCACTTTCACCAACTCTTAAAATGCTTCCTCTCTCTCTTCACCCCACTCACCCTAAGCCCACCAGGTTACTGCCTAAAATTCCCACAATTCAGCTAACTCTTTTAGTTATATTATTTGTTCGTTTGGGGGGAAGGTGGCTGCACTGCATGGCAAATGGAGTCTCAGTTCCTCGACCAGGGATCGAATCTGTGCCCCCTTCAGTGGAAGCTCTGGAAGCTCCAAGTCCTAACCGCTAGACCACCAGGGAGTTCCCCTGGAAGTATCATTATCTCCAAAAGACCTTCTTAAAATGCAAATATGGGGGACTTCCCTGGTGGTCCAGCGGTTGGGAGTCTGCCTGCCAGGGCACAACATGGTCCGTCTCTGGCCCGGGAAGATTCCACGTGCTGTGGGATGACTAATCCCTGAGAGCCACAACTACAGAGCCCGTGCTCTACAATGAGAGAAGGCCTCGCAATGAGAAGCCCACACACCGCAACTAGAGAGAAGCCCCCGCTCGTCACATGTAGAGAAAGCCCATGAACAACAAGGAAGACCCAGCACAGCCAGAAAAATAAAATAAATCAATAAAATGAAAACATGGAGAAAAGGTAGAGCGACCGAGGGAAAAGACTAACAAATCCATTAAATCATTACCTTCCAAGAACTGTGATCTTGGGGGCGGAGAGGGGAAGAGGGGCTCAGGGCAAGGACGTTAGATACTTAGGGGGAATGAACAGTCTAGAAGATCCAGCTTGCTTCTCCCTGAGGCTGGCCTCTACAGGTTAAAAACTGCTAGAAACATCACCAGACGATCACATCTCCACGCACTGGGTCCCGTCTGACCTCATCTCTTGATGTACATGCAGAAAAGACAGCTGCCTTGATCTGTCATTTTGACCTCAGATCTTGCTAAATGATTGTTTATAAGCTTACTGTCCTCTCGGAGACTTCTGAGATTTGAGGTTCCTTGGCTGGCAACAATTTTTAGTACAAATCTGTAAAAACAAAATCTGAGTTTTATTGATTTCCAGATTGGGCGGGTGGGCATCTGTTCACATGAAGACTGCCACCCAGGAGCACTTTCAAGACTGTTTTCTCCTCCTAAGCAAAGTGAAATTAAGGGCAGACTTCCCTCCATCTTATGCTGCTTCGATGCCCAAGGTGCCTGTTCTTTTCTTGGCAGTTCTTTTGCTTCTGCTTAGTGACTAGAACTGTATTTGCTGACTGTCAAGCCACTGCTTTCATTGGCGGTGGCGCCCCCATTCAGAGCATCCGTATTACCTCATGACTTATGGCACAGCGCACACTTTGAAAGCTAAGAATTGGAAAGTTTCTCTTCTGGCATGTTTCCCCCAGTCGCCTAGGCAATTTCCACATGCAACACTTTCCGTCCTCACTGAGAGCAGAGTTGAGAGGGCTTGAAATAAAAGACCTTGCACGTTTACAAGATTGGGGCAGGGGCGGGGGAAAGCCATCTCCACTGGATGCCAGGACAACTGGTCAGTTCAAACATTTTGGTCCGAATCCTGAGTCAATGCAGAGGAATTCAGGGCCTCATTTCTCATGATTAAGGGTAGCCTTCAGAGCCGATTTTTTTTCCCCCTGGGCTGACATTTAGCCCAGTTATAAAACCAAGCAACGAGACAGTCAGCTTTTGTAACAGCCAGGCTACTGAAAAGAGAGATTGCTGAGAGAGTCTCGGATTATCACCGGGAAGGGGGACTCTGAGGCCAGGCTGCAGGGTGGAATCCAGGCACTGGGACTTCACGGCAGCCGCAGATGGTCCTCCGAGGGGCACGCAGACACAGGAGAGCCGGGTCAACTTGGGAAGTAGTGTGGGTTAAATTTGGAAGTGCGTGGAACACCGGCCAAGCCGAGAGAGGCCAGGCTGCACGCTCAACAGCCCCTGCTTCACCGGAGAAGGCCCAGGAGCCACAAGGAAAGGACAGGAAAGCTCTCTGGACCTCCAGGGGATGTTAAGGGTATTACCTGAGGCTCCCCTTGGGTAAGCCACACACATCTCTTCCTCTGCATCCCAGAGGCTGAGAAGACGAGGAGGACCATTTTTATCCATGAGACACCAGACTCTACCCAAAGGGACAGTTTAACTTACTGAAGCTTTAAATGAAGTTGGACCTTTAGTTACTTTCCCCTTCTAACCAGTGGGTGAAGAGGGCTCAGGGAAGACTGGCAGAATTCTAGACAAACGAAGTGCATCTTCTCTGCAGAGCCATTCTGTAGTGTGGATCAACCCTGCCCTCTTGCTATGGGAGAAGCAGGGCCTGGCCCCCTGCTCCTCAGCCCACATGGTTCCTTCAGTCCAGGCAAACAGAACCTTCTAGACCTTTGGTCCTCCTCAGGTCCTCCTGGTCAATGACAAGCTACAATTTCCCTCCGCCCAGCCCGAAGGTTTGGGCTCCTGGGTTCCTCTCTCCCTGCCTTGTGTTTGCAAGTTTCTCACACGTGGGGCATTCAGTTATTTCTGCTCTGCATGTTCTCTTCCCAAATCTCATCCCTTGAGGAAGAACTGTCCTTTGTTCTCTTCCAAGGTTCCCAGGGGAAGGACCAGACCTAAGATGCATACGGGCCCCAAGGCCATGAATGCGATGCAGAAAGAGATCCTTGAGGAGGATCTCAAAGCTACACACAAGGATCTCAATGCTACACGCAAACTGACGAAATGCAGACTCCTTAGGACGTCTTATATAGACACAGTGTATCTAGGGTTAAGTCAACAGGAAATCTTGGAAAAAAGAAAAAGGGTCTATTATGTCTCTAAAGATGCCCTGGTAAGGCTATTGCTCCCTCCTTAACTGCAGCCCCCCTGCCACCCCTCCCTGGCACTCTTTTCTTCCCTTTTGTTTGCCTATCTTTCTCCTAAGCGCCTGTGATTAATAACAAGAATGAAGAATTGCCAACACTTACTGAGCACTTACTACGTGCCCCAGCTCTGTGTTAAGTGCTCATCATACCAAGCCACATCTGTTCTCTGTGGTTGAAGAAATACTGGGGATGGAAAAATCAGCGGAGGAAACTGTGGCCGGGGGTGTGGAGCGGTGGCCGGAAGACGCTGGGTTGGAATATGGACAAGACACAGGCTCCCAAAATCATGCTGGACGCAACTCCTTTCGAGCTAATTTCCAGACTTTACTGTTCCTTTTGCTGCCAAAATCCTCCACTTCTGTGGCCACACTCGCAGCTCCGTCTCCTCTTCCCTTAACCGCTCACTCCCGCCCCCACGATTCTATGAAAACGTGTCCTCAAGGTCACTGTGACTGTCTGCTAGCCAAACACAGTGTATTTCCTCCCCCGTGGGCCTTGTCCTTTTTGACCTCACCGGCAATACTGGACGCAGTGAACCGCCTGCCTCCCAGGCAGGCCTCTTCACCTTCCTCTCTCTCTCCTGCCCACCTGCTCATTTGCTGGGTCCTGTATCTCCACCACCACCCCCTCCACCCCCCACCCCCTTGAGTGTATTTTGCAGGGTCTCCTCCCCATCCCCTCTTTGCCGGTTGTAATCAGCTGGTCTCTGTAGGCCTCCCAAACTTACCTCTCCAGCCCAGACTTTGCCCCGCCATCCTCTATGCTCTAGTTACGTCACCCCCTTGTTGTTGTTAGTCGCTAAGTCATGTCTGACTCCTTTTGCAACCCCATGGACTGAACCCCATGGACTGACTGTAGCCCAGGTGGTGCAGTATCCATTTGCAATGCAGGAGCCCCAGGAGACGCTGGTTCAGTCCCTGGGCCAGGAAGATGACCTGGAGACCCCCTGGAAATGGCAACCCATTCCAGTGTTCTTGCCTGGAGAACCTCATGGACAGAGGAGCATGGTGGGCTACAGTCCTATGCTCAGTTGTGTCTGGCTCTTTGCAACCCCACCAGGCTCCTCTTTCTGTGGGATTCTCCAGGCAAGAGTATTGGAGTGGGTTGCCATGCCCTCCTCCACGGGCTCTTCCTGACCCAGGGACTGAACTAGCATCTCCTGCAGCTCCTGCACTGCAGGCGGATTCTTTACCACTGAGACACCTGGCAAGTCCATGCCACCCCCTGTGTGTCCAAAAATAAATGTGCTTTCTTCCTTCAAATTTGCTTCTCCTCCAAAATGCCCATCTCCAACCTGTGTCTATGGAAAAAACAACCCCAAAGCCTTGGAGTCATCTACTCCTGCCCCTCCTTGGTCTCTACACACCCAGACTCTCAGTGCCTCCCACGTCAGACCTCCTCTCCACCCCCACTGCCCTGTCTAGGTAAGACCCTTTCCACTTCATCCCTCCTCCTTACACTGGTCCTCTAGCTAATTTCAGAGCCTCTCCAGAACTCAATATTTTCCTAAAACATCTCATTGGAAAGCAATTTTCATGAATCAGCACCTTTAAAATCATCTTTGATCTGGAGATTCCACGTCCAGAAATGTATCCAAAGGAAATTATTGAAGATGTGTGAAAACAAAGATTCATGAACAAGAATATTAAGTGATAACCAGTTAAATGGACAAAGGAGGTGTAGGGGTTAGTAAATACAGTGAGTCCAGTTGCAGTGAGTCCCTCGCAGGGGAACACAGTATAGCCATTAAAAACCATGCTTCAAAAGGATGTTCAGTGATAACAGAAATGTTTATCTATGTTGTTAAGTGAAAAACACAGGCTACAATCTGGATCGTACACCATGACCACCATCTCAACGCACTCTGCTGCTCACTACATTCCAGTAACAGTCTTCTTTCAGTTCCGTTAAGTTCTTTCCTTCCCCAGGGCATTTGCACATGTCAGGAAAAGCTGGGAAACACTTTGAAATGGCGTGGATGGAGTGGGGGCAATCATGGGTGTCTTAAACTCTGGTTATCTATATCTTTCCTTTCCTTGGAGCTAGTTTACAAGCCTACAAGCTGTACATAACTAAGAATAACACAATGACTGTTTTCCATATGCCAGTGGATTCTGTCCAGGGGTCATTGTTGTTCAGTCACTAAGTCATGTCCGACTCTTTCTGACCCCATGGATCGCAGCACGAAGGTTTCTCTGTCCTCCACTATCTCCCAGAGTTTGTTCAAGTTCATGTCCATTGAGTTGCTGATGCTGTCCAGGGGAGGGACAGCTAATTTTCTTGCACCCAGTTTGGCATCTGAATATTTGTATTTCATTTCAACATTAATGGGTAAGCGTGGTACTCTGAAGTCTCCTTTGGACCAGTTGTAATATCTTACTGGTTCTCTCATTACTTTATGAGTTAAATAAAATCTTTGATACACGTTGATTGAATAGTTCTACAGAGTCATAATTTACCTTTTAAAAAAAATATATCATGTAATCCTGTTCCTCCCTTTCTTCACCTGTCCAAACCTTGCTCACGCCCAGGTCTCAGCTTAAATGTCACATCCCTGGAGGGGCCTCCTCTGTTCTAGATGAAGTCCTCCATTACTCACTTTCTTATTTATTTCTTCCTTCATAGAACTTGTTACAGTTTGTAATTATGTATTCTGCATGTTTATGAATCAAATTTATGAGTCAGATTACCTGTGATTTGCATTTTCTTCATTTTATTTGACAAATTTTCTATAATGAATATGTACATGTTTCCTAATATGTATGTATTTCCTAATGTTATCTTTAATCACTACTTTCAAAAGGAAAAAAAGAGAACCACAGTAATGTCAATTGCCTCCTGCATGTGCAGTGAAACCTCCCTCCTCCAACCATCCCGGGCCACCCAGATTGCTCCCTTACTTACCCAGATTACTCCTGTTGCAATTAGATTCTGTTCCACACAATTGTGCTTAACTGGAGCATTCAGGAACAGCATAATGAGCACCTAATATGTGTATAGTACCGTGTGTGTGTGTGTGTGTGTGTGTGTGTCTGTGTGTCTGTGTGTCTGTGTGTCTGTGATGAACCCCTAAGAAGAGAAAGCTGTGCTTTCCACCCTGGGGGAGTTTATAACCTAACCGGTACTTTAGGACAGATTAAATGACAATGTGAGGTATTATTTAACAAAGTGCCAAAGCTCTACTACACAAATGTTCCGAACAAATGTTCTGGCTGAAGCTGACTGAGGGCTGGAACCATCAGGTGACCTTGTGTCATCTCAGGCTTGCAGTTTGTTAGTTCTGTGGGTCAAACTAGGACGCAGCCTCACAGAAGCCCTGACCACGGTTTGGCTTCTCTAATACCCACAGGACTGAACGCGGCCCCGACACGGCTGAGGTTCTTGTCGTCAATTCACTAATCGCCCGTGGTGACTGGCGAGGTCAAGTCTTTGCACTTTACTCATCTGAGAAGTGGGCGTTATGCCAAGAGGCCCTTCCCACCCCTGCAGAGTCTGTATCCAGGTTTACCCTATAAACCTCCAAGTTCTTGCACAGTTAGATATTCATGATTGTCCAACTCCCGCTGGGACTCTTACAGGGAAGGTGGGGAATCACGCAAGGGCTGATGAAACTGAGGTGTCTGAGTGTGGGCAGAAGGTCCTGAGACCTCTGCCTTGGGGTCCTCCTCTTGGCAGTGGCCGTGACTGCTTCCTGTAAGCGGTCCTGTAGCCCAGGGCCTAGGCGGCAGCACTGTTTCCAGGAAGATGAGAAGGTTTGCTTGAGCAGAAGCTGGAGACCAATCACCTTCCCAGACCAGGATCGCTAACAATTCCATGTAGTCAGTAGGGTGTCGACTCTTGGACAACTTGCTTCAGACACCAGTTCAGGAGCCCTGGGGTCAGACTCTGCCATCCTCCTATTGTTCGACATCCTGCCTGATATGAGTCTTCTCGGGGCCTCCTTGAAAGTTGTCCCCCCCATCCACAGTCTCAGCTCGGTATGGCGTCACAGCCTGGGCTGCTTCCATGTTTGGATTTGTATCATGATCTGTAGGAAAATGAATGAATCAAAGGAATTTTGACTGGAGAAGGAGTTACTTTTTTTTATCACGGAGCTCTCTAAACATTGGGTACCATGCCTCTTCCAGGTAGCCTTAGAGACTGGCCTCAGAATATGGTTCTTGGCCTTCTGATCTCAAAGTAGTTTAATGCTGCCCATATCATTTTGCCGACAAAGGTCTGTATAGTCAAAGCTGTGGGTTTTGCGGTAGACATGTACAGATGTGAGAGTCGGACCATAGAAAAGGCTGAGTGCCAAAGAACTGATGCTTTTGAATTGTGGTGCCAGAGAATACTCTTTAGAGTCCCTTGGACTACAAGGAGATCCAACCAGTCCCTCCTAAAGGAAATCAGTCCTGAATATTCTCTGGAAGGACTGATGCTGAAGCTGAAGCTCCAATACTTTGGCCATCTGATGCGAAGAGCTGACTCATTGGAAAAGACCCTGATGCCAGGGAAGAAGGGGACAACAGAGGATGAGATGGTTGGATGGCATCACTGACTCAATGGACTTGAGTCTGAGCAAACTGCGGGAGATAGTGAAGGACAGGGAAGCCTGGTGTGCTGCAGCCCAAGGGGTCGGACACAACTTAGCAACAGAACTGAACTGATATCCCTTTTTAGAAAAATCTCTGTCTGCATAACCTGGTGTCTCATTTCACGAGGAACCATGTATCTCTCCATCTCTCTTTTTCTCTCTCACTTTCGGGAAGCGTCCAACTAACAGCAAAGAAGTCATTATACCATCCCCCCAGTTCTGTGATGCTGTTTTCAGGAAAGGCTCCTGGGAGGGATGAATCAGGGTCTAACCCAGCGTGGCCGTGATTTCCACTCTGGAGCAGCACTTTGGGGTCAGGGCACTGGGGCTGGGTGGTGGCTGGGAGGCGCAGCCAGGGTCCCAAGTTGCAGACTCCAGGGTACTGTGGGGATCCCAGGGCCCGCCTGTCTGGAGAACATGGTGGGCTGTCTCCTGCTGAATGGGAAATTCTAGCAGCCAGAGGTGGGGCGGGAGCACCAGGAGGACTATACCCTTTGCTTACAGTGTGGCCTTTTATTCCCCTCCAGGGAAGGATGAAAAACGGCCCTGTAAGTCCTGCAGCCTGGCTGTGATGATCTGCGCGGCAGGCATGTGGGCCACATTGTTCTGCCTCTCCGGGAAGATCTTTGGCGCTCTCGGCCCTGGCTGGCTCCCAGCAGGCCTCCCCGTAGCTCTGCTCCGAGGCCTGGATGCCTGGCCTGATTAATACAGTTCAGCTTTCCCCAAAGGTGCCTGGGGTTGGGGCGGGGGAGGGGGGCGGGAGGCAAGTCGATCTAACAGCCAAATTGAATGATCACTTTTATTTCTCCTTTGCCGTTGACTTCCTGTTTACCGCTCCTTCCCCAAGCTGTTTGCAGCCCCACGATGTTTTAAGATTCTCTTCATTCAGGGGGAGCCAAGAGACAAAACTGCAGTCTGCCTGGGAAAACAAAAGAAACCCAGCTCGGAGGAACCGCCTGACTCCCCGTTGTGGGGGCGGCTGCCTACCACTTTGCCCTGCGATGTGATGATTGCAGTCATTAAGCCTGTCTGGTGGTGGGGAGGCTGAGGGAAGAAAAACAACAATAAAAGAGAAATGAGTCCCAGGGACTGAGAGCTGTGCAGACAGGGAGAGAGAAAAAAATCCCCTGCACTCCTTTTAGAGTTCATAGCCAGAAGGATAAACACCACTTAATTTGCAAAAGATTGCCATTTGGAGATGATTAAAAAAAAAAAGTAAGTGTGGCTGGGAGAAACACTTACATGGAAATCGCCAGATCCTGTGCTGAGAATGTGTGTGAATTTCTCAGCGGTCTCTGCAGCTGGACTCCAGGGCAGTTGGGTTCTTGGTTTTTACAAACAGTGAGGCGGACTCGGTTCTCAGACCAGGGTGAGAGGGTGATTCTGTCTCCACTCTTCCTGGAGTCATTTGTTGATGTCCTATAGACGTTTTCAATTGTCACAACTCTGTGTGTGTGTGTATTTTAAATTGTCACAACTGTGTGTGTGTGTGTGTGTGTGTAGCAGGGTTTGGGTTGTGAAGATGGGGCAGGTTCCATCCCTGGTTCAGGGGACTAGATCCTGCTTGCTGCAAGTAAAGATCCCGTATGCCACAACTAAGATCAAATAGCCCCGTGTGCCAGCACAGTCAAATGAATAAATATTTTAAAATAATAATAATAAAGTCTAAGTGAAGATATGGGCACCCATCGTCAGAGGTCCATATGTGTACCTCCACTGCCCTCTAGGGGAAGAAATGCACGGAGCTGCCCACTGTGAGGATGGTTTCCAGGCCCTGGGGTAAAGCCTCAGGAAGCCCCTCACTCACTTTAACGGCATCGGGTGCCTGCGTGCACGCTACGTCGCTTCAGCCGAGTCTGACTCTGCAACCCCACGGACTATAGCCCCCTGGGCTCCTGCGTCTAGGGGGATTCTCCGGGCAAGAATACAGGACTGGGTAGCCATTCCCTCCTCCAGGGGATCCTTCCGACCCAGGCACAGAACCGGTGTTTCCTGTGGCTCCTGCGTTGCAGGCTGATTCTTTACCGCTGAGCCGATGGCATCCGGTAAGGAACCCCAATATTTCAAAAAATTATTATTTATTTATTTTTGACCGTATGTCGTTGCTGCGTGGGCTCTTCTCCAGTTGCAGCGAATGGGGGACTACTCTTCGTTGAGGTCTGCGGGCTTCTCATTGCAGTGGCTTGCTTCTCTTATTGTGGAGCACAGACTCCAGAATACAGAGGCTTCAGTAGTAGAGCACAGGCTCAGTCCTTGTGATGGACTGGTGCTTGTGGGATCTTCCAGGACCAGGGATCGAACCCATGTCTCCCGCACTGACAGGCATGTTCTTTATCCCTGAGTCACCAGGTAAGCCCTTAAAACCCTAATTTTATGGTTAAGAGACTGCTTTCAAGCTCTATCACTTGCTCAGACTGACACACATTCTAACCTCTCTTAGCCCCAATCATGCACTTTGTACCCAGTTGGTTCCAGGCATCTCACAGGAGCTTGGATGAGCCAGTCCTGCAGAGGCAAGAACATAGCACATAAATAAACATACACTGTTATGCTAACTCTAGGATTATAAGGTCATGCATGCCCGCTAAGTCGCTTCAGTTGTGTCCAACTCTTTGTGACCCCACGGACTGTAGCCTGCCAGGCTCCTCTGTCCATGGCGATTTTCCAGGCAAGAATACTGGAGTGGGTTGCTACGTCCTCCTCCAGGGGATCTCCCCAACCCAGGATTGAACCCAAGTTTCTTATGTCTCCTGCATTAGCAGGCAGGTTCTTTACCATATAAGGTCAGAGATGCTCACTTCTTATCAGTAGTTATTGAGGGCCTGTCATGTACCACCATCTCTTGTAAAAGCTGAGAATGTAAAGTAGACATGACCAAGTCCATGGCTGGGGGAGACAGATAATAAACTATCAACAAATAAGGTAATATTGTTCTACCAGCTGGTGTCCATGGCTGTGGAGAAATGTATTTGGAACAAAGGCATAGAGTAAGACTGGGGTTGGGAGGCGGGCACTGCTTCAGTTAATCCAGGTGGTCAAGAAAGGGACAGAGAAGAAAGTGACCTTATGAACAGAACTACCCTTGGACCGAGGCCCTGTGTGAAGAGGACTCTCAGCATCCTCACTACGTTACTGTTTGGACGCCAGGGAAATGCTTTTCCACTCTGCTGTCATGAGGCAAATAACACGGAGAGGATTAGCATGCCAGGGGCCACTTAGGAGAGGGAAAGGATGATGAACTAATGAGTTAAATTGTTAAACTCTTCTCAGATGGCATCAGTGCAAACAATACTGCCTAAAGAATTGTTTCCCAGAATTCCTAACACCTTTTTCTTTTTGGTTTTTCTTTGTGTTCTGGAGATGCCCATGGTGCAATGTTAATAATTCATACCTCTCTTAAAGTTGTATGTAGGTTGGTCTAAAGGTTAGATGCCTGATGCATACCAATTATTTTGCTTAGCAATGACATGGACATGCAAGGCTCATCAAAGGAGTATTTTTTTAAATAAGAATATTTAAGGCTTCCTTGGTGGCTCAGTGGTAAAGAATCCACCGGCCAATGCAGGAGACACGGTTTCGATCCCTGGTCCGGGAAGATCCTACGTACCTCGGAGCAACTAAGCCCGTGTACCACTGCTACTGAGCCTGCGCTGTAGCGCCTATCTTCCACTGCAAGAGAAGTGGTGCGCCTTGACAAGGAGCAGCCCTGACTCACCGCAACTGGAGAAGAGCCCTCGCAGCAAAAAGACCCAGCACAGCCCCAAAATAAATGAGTGAACATTTTAAAAAAATTAATACAACTTTGGTAAACGTTCCTCCAAAGTCCTTCAGCTTTATTTAAATAATTCTAAGTTAAAATGATCATACCTGTCAATTATAATATGTATTTATGTCATCTTAAATAATTTTGAATGTTTGGGGAAAATAACTCCTTGAGAGCATATGTGAGACCATTTCAACTTTTCATTGTGTACACTTAACTTTCAGTTACATTTTTAATGATAATATATTCAGACTTTGTACCTCTGAAGACAATAACATTTAAAAAGTCTTTTATATCATTCATCTCAATAGAATACAAATTATTCAAAGATGATTTTATTAGTGATTTCACTTAAAAGCAAAAAAATGAATTTTTGTGAAGTAAACATATAAGTTATGAATAACGTATGTCTCTGTCGCTCATTCTAATGCCACCCACCAACCCACAGAACCCTCAAATATGCACAATAATAATTAGATTCAATTTTGTTTTGTATTTTACTAAAATATAGTCATAAAAACCATAAGTTTATGCAGATTTTTCCAATTTGCCATTAGAAAAGCATTTGTCATGGTAAGAGGACAGAGCATACCTTATGTTAGAGTTTTAGTGGGCCTCCATTTGTAGTCTTTTCCTGGGCTCCTCGAATGTTAGACATGAGCCTGTGGGGAAGGAGGCAGTAACACAGTCAAAGTTCATGAAGCACAAAGTGTTTGGTGTATTGGTACGGCCCAGCCTTGGTAGTTGAGGTTGGCCGGGACTTGTAAAATGGTGAAGGGTTTAGATCTCCCTACCCTGAGAAACCAGGGGAGGGTCTTAGGCTGGAGAAGATGGTTCTGGCTGCTGTGCAGAGAGTGATATCTGGGGAACCAGATGAAAGACAGAGACCTGACTGTCAAGCTACTGCATTAGTCCTAGCAAATCAGAGTGCCTTTGACTTGGGCGTCAGGAGTGGAGATGGTGAGCTGGTTGGTCATTTGAAGGAATTCAAATACAGCATTACTGATGGATTTAATGTTGGGGTAGGGAAAGAGGGAATGATTTCTAGGGCTTTGGTTTGAGCAACTGGTGTATCGTGGAGGAAACCTAGAAAGCAGAATGAGAACGTGGAGAAGACCTTGTACAGTGAGTCCCCTACATACGAACCTTTAAGTTTGGAACTTTCAAAGATCTGAATGCATGTTCCATCCATGTCAGGCATGAGTGACATTGCAGCTTGTCCTTGGACTCCTATTGTTGACAGTCCTTCGGCTCCACCATCTCCTACCTCCCCTCCCTTCTCCAGCCAGTCAGTAACTCTTCTTGCCTGTTCACGCAGTGCCAGCCCCTGGATGCCAGCTGTTGTGTTGTACTTTAATTAATGTTTTTACTGTATTGTATTAACTTTTAAAAGTATGCTGTACCTTTTTAAGGTACTGTAATGTTAGATTTAAAATGTTTATTTTTGTGTGTGTTTGTGCTAAAAGTATTATGAACCTATTATAATACAGTGATATACAACCAATTGTGTTAGCTGGGTGCCTAGGCTGACTTCATTGAACTTATGAACAAATTGCACTTACAAATATACTCTTGGAATGCAACTGGCTCACATGGAGAGGACTTACTGTATTTGGAAGAGAAGTCCTGCTTAGGTAGAAGTGCTTATGCTACAGGAGAAATCAAGAAGCTAGAGGAAATTTTAGTATTGTAACTTCTGTTCCTATCAAGCCTTGCAGGTCTCACTGGGGTTTGTGATCCAGGTGCCAGTTGGAACCTGACCATCCCTGCCAGATTTTGACAGGATACCTGAACAATTGGGCTTCCCTGGTAGCTCAGGTAAAGAATCTGCCTGTAATGCAGGAGACCCCAGTTTGATTCCTGAGTCAAGAAAATCCCCTGGAGAAGGGATAGGCTATCCACTCCAGAATTCATGGGCTTCCTTGGTGACTCAAGACAGTAAAGAATTCACCTGCAATGTGGGAGACCTGGGTTTGATCCCTGGGTTGGGAAGATCCCCTGGAGGAGGGCATGGCAACCCACTCCAGTATTCTTGCCTGGAGAATCCCATGGACTGAGGAGCCTGGTGGGCTATAGCCCATGGGATCACAGAGTCAGACACGACTGAGCGGCTAAGCACAGCACATCTGAACCATTAGCCACTTAACTCCTTCCCAACTTTTAAATTCTGTGATTTTAAGGTGACAAGGTAGGACCTCAAAGTATTTAAATTTGAAGAAGAGACTTTTTGAAGACAGAAGAGGAATCAGTCTGTACACGTGAAGATGTGTGTGTGGCAGACTTTACACCAAAGAGGGTGCACATTCACGCAGATGCACCATAGTTAGAACCAGAAGACTAGATTAGGTGCTACCATGTGCTCTTCTAGGAGCCCCCAGCGCTTCGCACTCAAAACAAAGCCACAGAACACGAGGACAAGCAGGAACCTCAGGGCACAGCTGCTCTACTAGTTGCCCTGATAAAGAAAGTAAGGCTGAGCTGCCACTTGATGGTGGATGGCACTGCTACTGAAAGTGAGGTCTGGCTCAGAGGCCAGTGAAGAGGCCGCATTGCTGGACAGCTGGCTTTACGTTGGATGCCAGCAACTGAGGTGGGGGCAGGGGGAGGGCAGATACCTGTCCAAAGCCCGACTCCATTCCCTGACAATCGGGGCAGGGCAAGAGGTTTTACAGAGAGAGGGAGGGGGCTCCATGCAGCAACAGCAGTCAGCTCTGACAGTCATCTTGAAATTGGTCATCAGTGGTCTGACCAGCATCCTCTTTTGATTGTTTTGAGTACAGTTAATCTTCAGTTCCAGGGCTGGTTTGTTTCCATTTCTTTGAGCCCAGTTCTTGGAATTGTGCAAGATGGAGGAGCTGATGTCATGCCAAAAGTTTGGTCATCACGCAGCTAACTTTTCCACCTGGTGCAGTTTCAGTAGCTATGAGACAGCTCGCAGGATATGGCTCAGAATAAGATCTATAGCCCTTGGGAAGGAACTAAAGGTCTTTGACTATGCCTAATGACTGTATTATCATTATTGGGTCTCCTTTGACTACTTTCTTTTGTTTGGTGTATTTAAGCATTTTGATTAAACTTATTCTTCAGCTAAAGTTTTTCCATAGACAAAAAGCAAGCAGAGGACATGGGAGGCAAGGACCATAGGGTACGGCTATGTTTCGATGCGGTCACACAGCCGGCTGGTGATGGACGTAAGCCCTGAGCCCAGAAGCTGGGACTTCCAGCCCAGCGTGCTTCCCGCAAGCAGAGGCTCTCCTCCTGGGGTGAAGCAAGGGGTCACTGCAGGGCCAGGACCTGACTTCAAAATAGGTATCAGGTTTCTTGCAGTGACAGCACATTCAGGCCCTTTTCAGCTCTGTAGAACCTTATCATAAATCCCAAGAGCTCAGAGCTCTTTCATAAATATAGCAGCAGCATCCCCACTGCCATTCATTCAATAGACCAACATTTATATGAGTGGCGAGCTCAGCGGTGCTAAGGACACAAAAAAGAACACAGCGTGTCCTCAAGGTGCTGCTCGCGTCTGTGTGTGATGGGGAGGGTGGGGGTGGGGGACGCACTGACATCGAAGATTCCAGTGCGGTGCTTTCGGTTGGGAACCGTGGTGGCAGCGCGCTCAGGGGCCCAGGGGAGGCCCCAAGACTAGCAGCAGAGAAGGGTAAGTACCTCACCTGCAGCCACAGAGCCCTGGGCTGCAGTCAGGGGCTACTGAGAGTTAAACACGCAATCAGCTGCTCAGTCGTGTCCAACTATTTGCAACCCCTTGGACTGTAGCTCATCAGGCTCCTCTGTCCATGGAATTCTCCAGGCAAGAATACTGGAGTGGGTTGCCGTTTCCTTCTCCGAGGTAAACCCGAGAGAAGGGACAAGTGTTGAAGGCGGTTTTAGGAAAAAGGGAACAGAGAGCGCAAAGGCAAACAAGGAAGGCAGAACCTGAAAAATTGCCTGTACTGGATACCACGGAGCACCGGGGGCAGAGCCGGGAGGCTGGGTGGGGGGGGGGCGGGGGCGGGACGGGATGGATGAGTGGGCGGGGCCAGGGACTGTCACTCCAAGATGCTGGCGCTTCAGTCCGAAGCGGGTGAGATCCGCAGGCCATCAGATTATTCGCTCGCTCCAGGGTCAATAAATGCCTCCTCCTCTGGGAGGAGAAGAGGAGCGGGGATGCTTAACCAGTGGAAATCTTCGGAGAGAGTATCAAGGATAAGCACAGGCTCAGCAGAAGACCAGGAGCCTATTCGTCACTAGGTACCTAGTATGTCAGTACGTGCTTACTGTATCTTAGTCATAGGAACGAACGATGTGAATGCATCCGTGGAGATTCTTTGCTTTGTTCCCCCACCTCCCCTTTCTCTCAAGTGCCAGACCCCAAATCTGGTTAGCTGGGGTTGGAGAGAGAGGGGTCCCATGGGTTTTGTGTATTAGATGCTTCAGACAAGCCGTCAACTTTTATCCTCACGACACCCTTGCAGTCCATACTGCAAATCCACAATCTCTTACCCAAAAGCCAGGTGTGCTTCAGAATTCTGATTCGTTTCAGATTACAGAAAGGTAGCGCTGCACAATACACATTTTGTGATAGCAAGCCCCCTGTGGACCGGGAGCGCACCTTGCCATCAAACAACATAAACGCTTTCTGCTGGGAAGTGTAAGAATATTCACACTATGTAGGAAAACACATAACCTCAGGTCGCTTTACGTCAGGTTTTGCTGCCAAGTGAGTTACGAAACGCTTCTGGCTTGCCGAGTGCAGAGTCTGGAATGTGGACAAGGGGGTGTGAACCTCTGAAATCCTTGCTTTTTGGATGAGGCAACTGAGGTTCCCAGGGCCAAACTCTACTCAAAGAGGGGGGATCTGGGTGAGGACACGACTTCACCCAGCTCCAACATTATGGGCTTCTCTGAATCAAAGAGAATCCATTATGGTCTGCCGCCTGAATCAAAACGGGATAAAGGGCAGATGTTGCTGATCCTCAGCTGCCCCAGCAATCAGTCAGTTCAGCCGCTCAGTTGTGTCTGACTCTTTGCGACCCCACGGACTGCAGCACGCCAGGCCTCCCTGTCCATCACCAACTCCCGGAGTTGACTCAAACTCAAGTCCACTGAGTCAGTGATGTCATCCAACCATCTCATCCTCTGTCGTCCCCTTCTCTTCCTACCTTTAATCTTTCCCAGCATCAGGGTCTTTCCCAATGGCCAAAGTATTGGAGTTTCAGCTTCAGCATCAGTCCTTCCACTGAATATTCACGACTGATTTCCTTTAGGATTGCCCCCAGCAATAGCGAGACCAAGTTCGGAAAGCGTTTTCTTTCTGGAATAACAATGGCTCCATCTAGTGGACAAGCCTGAGAATGGCATCGATGGACACGGAGAGGGAGGTTGATTGGCCTTTGTAAAGGGCAGCTGAATTTTCTTCCCCTCTGTAACCTTGCAAGCCATATTTCAGGGACCAGGAAGCTGCTAATAAACTACCTCTATGTAATCTATCCTTCAAAGAACAATAATAAGGGTGAAACTTCTTTTACCCAATTGCCAGAAATTCTGGACCACTTTCACCGTTCTCACTCAGCACCTCTCAGAGCACCTCTTCCAAAACTTGACTCTCCCATGCTGCAGACTTTTCAGCAGTTCCCGTCGATTATAGAAGCAACTCCATAGGCCTGGTTAAAACCACACTTGCCTCTCCATCCATTCCCCACGCCGTACCCTCTCTGCTTTCACCGGGCCCTTATCTTACCTGTATCTTCTATGATAGCACCTGGAGCTACCTACGCCACTGCTTTGTTTGCTTGTTTCCTTTGCCAGACTTGTAACTCCTGTACCTTTCAGGCTACCTGGAAGATAGTAGGAGCTTGATTACTTTTTAAGAGATGAAAAATTGGAATGAATGTATTTCATTAGCTTAAACCACCCAACATTTTGTTCATTAATTACATGCACATACAGTCAGAGCTGCCAGGCTCCTAAATCTCAGGTAGTTTTACTTTCAAAGTCCTTCTTTTTTGGTAGAGGGCAGATTAGAGAGAGTTTGGGGATATTTGTGTCCCCAGAGAAGAAAGATTATTAAAGGATCGCAATATGCAGAATAATGTGTTCCTCTAAGAAAATGATTCTTGGGACCTCCATGGTGGTCCAGTGGTTAAGAATCCATCTTCAGATGCAGAGGGCACGGTTCAATCCCAGGTCGGGGAACTAAGATCCAACATGCCGTGGGTTACTGAGCCCACGAACCACATACAACCAGAGAGACGCTCCCTGCACCGCAGTGAAGATCCTGTTTGCAACAACTAAGGCCTGATGCAGCCAAAAATAAATAATAATAATAAAAAGAATGACTCTTTGCTTGAGTTTTCCACATCCTCTTCTCTTTTCTCTTGAATTTCTCAAAATAAACCTTCAGATGAGTTAGTCAAGGAAACAAGAAACTATACACAAACTATGGCAGTCAAGAAGTTGGGGTTAAGTTTCAAAATAAACAGAAATAGTTATTTTTTCAGGTATGTGTATTATTTTTGCAATAGCTTTATTTGGATATAATTTACATGCCACAAAGTCACCTATTCAGTGTGTACAATTCAGTGACTTTTAGTATGTTTACACAGTGGTGGGATAATTGCCACAATTAGCTTGAGAACACTTTCATCATCCCCCTCCCCAAAACCCTGTACCTCTGTACCCTGTACTATCTCCTCCCAGCCCCCAGTTCCATCACCACCCCAGTCCTTGGCAACCATTAATCTACTTCCTGTCTCTAGGGCTTTGCCTATTCTTGACCTTGCAGGATAAATGGAATCATATAATATATTGTCTTTTGTGTTTGGCTTCTTTCACTTTAGCATGATGTATTCAAGGTTCATCCATGTTGCACATAAAGGTCCATGCCTGTGTACATGCTAAGTCACTCCAGTCATGTCTGACTCTTTGCAACCCCATGGACTGTAGCCCACCAGGCTCCTCTGCCCATGGGGATTCTCCAGGCAAGAACACTGGAGTGGGTTGCCATCCCCTCCTCCAGGGGATGTTTCCCACTCAGGGATTGAACCCAAGTCTCTTCCATCTCCAGTGCTGGCAGTAAGTAACCCAATTTGTGGTGGCATTCGACAGTTCACAGATGTGACACACTTCAGGTGACCGCTGACAGCTAAATCTTAGGGTGCCTGTTTGCCCCACATACCCCCACCCAGGACCTTCAAGAATCACAACCAGGAATCTTCCAGCCTCATCCCTGGGGGGGATGAGAGGGGCTGAGGAAGAAGAGCTTGTAGTTGGAACTGGACTCCATTTAGGAAAGATAGCCAATTCCTGGGCTTCCATCATAGAAAGACCTAGAACTCGGAGAGAGCTTGGAAGCCAATCACTACCCCTCCCCTTTGACACACGTGGCCAGTGGGCAAAGGTGTGTTTGGTGGTGGGAGGAGGCCGACCCAGGAAGGATGCTAGGAGTCTACAAACTAAGCACATTTTCTCTGCCATCTTTCACCAATTATTATTTTTGTTATTTTTCCATTAGAGGGGTAGGGGAAAAAAGTCAGAAGGGATGTGGGTGTGTATATTTCTTGGAATCCAGAGGTTCAGAGAGGGGAGGAAATTCATCAAAAATGTCCCCAGTACAAAAGTTGGCAAAACAAATAGCTCTCTCTCTCTTTTTTTCAATCTGAACTGTGTAACAGGAGAAATTCTCTCACAAGGGGAGAGTGTTCTGAGCCAAGTTTAGGCCGAGGGAAAATTTTCCAGCATGTCAGGAACGAAGCTGACAGTCCATTAAGGAGAAAAAAAAAAGTGCTGGAGGAAAGTGTAAGGCAGGGAAAGCTCCAGGATTCAGACGGAGCTTTGCATTCCAGACTGGGCCGCAGTTGAGAGACCCCAGGAAGCTCCCCCTAAAGGGAGGCTGCGGAGATGCACCCTGGGCTCCCAGCCCTAGTGCACACTTCCTGTTCTGCCCCTGGACATTCAAGCCAAAACTTACAAAACATCCTTTCCCCTGGAACCAAGTGCTTGCTTCGGGAGACCCACCCCTCCCCACGTCTGTGATCTCAGCCTGCCCTCCCCTTCCTTCCGCGGAACCTCTCCCACATCAGAGACGCTTCCCGAGCAGAGATGCTGGATCCACGGTAGCAGGTGATGCCTGCGGGAGAGAGGCGACAGGGGACCACTGTCCACGAGGTAGGAACAGGGGGCTGGGTTCACTTGGCACTTATTGAGCAAAGCCAGGGCTTGACCTTTAAGCCTAGGGCTGGGGGCGTTTTCTGGCTGATGGGGGTATGCTGTGGGTGAGTGGACTCCAGGGCGGGGGCGGTCAGCCTTTCTTTTCCCTCTTTCTTTCCAAATTTAACTTTAATTCTGGGGTCTCTGGAAGCACGCCGTTGTTTGCCTGGTGTAGCAAGTGCTAGAGAAGGGGCATGGGGAGGGGAGTCCTGGACTATCAGGGAAGGTTCATAAAGACCTTCAGCTCTGGATAGATTCAGAGAGACAGGATGCACAGGAAAAGGCATTTTTGACTTGATGAGCTGGGGTCTGGCTGTTTCCCAGGACATGGGGTCGTGTGTCCTCCTGGCCCTCAGCTGCCCCCTCCCTCCCCCCAGCCCCTCCCTCCTGCTGTCTTGGGGACACACACCTTGAGCTGTTTCTCAGCATGGGGATGTGGCACATGGCCCCAGTGCCATGCGTTAATGAACAGAACCCAGGTGTCCCTGGAGACTTAGATGTCTGTCTGTGGTAGAGCTAACTGGTCTACGTGGAAGGTGGCATGTGGCTTGTTAAGGACATGCCCCAGCTGGTGGCTGAGAGGCTGGCCCTGGCAGCACATATTGACATTGGACTGACACAGAGAGCTCGGCAGGGCTTCTGCACAAGGAGTGCTCAAAATTTTATGAAGCAATAATAAGCAAAGCATTTCAAATGCCCTTTCTCTGAACTCCTATGGCCTTTACTTCTCTGCAGGACGCATTTGGTTCCTTATCGACATACTGCCTTGCACTGTTTTCTGGGCTTCCCTGATAGCTCAGTTGGTAAAGAATCTGCCTGCAATGCAGGAAACCCTGGGTCAGGAAGATCTGCTGGGGAAGGGATAGGCTACCGACTCCAGTATTCTAACCAACCAGTAAGTGAGAGAATGAATTGGACAAATGAGTCATAACCTATTATTTGGCGATCCCCAGACAGGTACTAATACTTCTTGAGCACTGGCTGTGTGCCAGGCACCATTCTGAAGGTGGCAGGCATCATTATCATTCCCATTTTACAGATGAGGAAACTGAGGCTGGAGACACAACTAGTAAGTGCAGAGGAGGAATCTGTGCTGAGTCCAGGCCACCATTCTCTGAAACCAAGATGGAGTTTGACTCTGAGTTCTTGCATTATATAGCTAGGTGACTTCAGACAAGTTAAATGTCTTCAGCCTCAGTTTCCTCATCTGCAAAATGAGACAGTAATAACCCCACCTGACTGAGGTGTTGTGAGAGATAAGTTAATTTTAGAAATTATTCTACTGAAGCAGGTCAACAATGCAAGCATGCTCCTCCCAGCCCCTACTTCCTGTATGGAGTACAAACACTGAGGAAACTTTTGCAACTGAAAAGCCTCAGGGTTCTACAGAAGGTAGCAACAGGGCCTTGTTAGGATTTGTACCTGAACGAGGAACACTGGAGTTCACCTCCCAGCCAGTGCAAACCTGTAGCCACCAGCTCACTAGACTCTAAGTTCACTAAGAGCAAAGTTCACATCATATACAGGTTCTGCGTTCAACCAACCTCGGAAGGCCACCTCCAAAAAAAATTCCAGAAAGTTCCCCAAAGTAAAACTTGAATTTGCATGTGATTATTTACATAACATTTAGATTTGCGTTTAGATTGTATTTACACTCTTGTTGGATTAGGTTTTAGAGATGATTTAAAGTATAAGGGAGGATGTGTGTAGGTTATATGCAGATACTGTGCCATTTTAAGGGCTTTCCAGGTGACACTAGTGGTAACGAACCTCCCTGCCAATGCAGGAGATGTAAGAGGCACAGGTTCAATCCCTGGGTAGGGAAGGTCTCCTGGGGGAGAGCATGGCCACCCACTCCCGTATTCTTGTCTGGAGAATCCCATGGACAGAGGAGCCTGGTGGGCTACAGTCCATGGGGTCACAAAGAGTTGGACACGACTGAAGCGACTGAGCTCGCATGCCCTTTTATGGAAAGGACTTGAGCATGGGTGGATTTTGGTACCCTCAAGCATCCTGAAACCAGTCCTGGGGGTGGGGAGAGCCAAGGGAGGGCTATGCATTTGTTTCTGTTGGAGTATGTTTCTCAAGCTGTGGTCTAAAGACCTTGGTGCTCTTTTGAAGGGATGTGGGGTCCCTCTGGGGATGAGTGCAACAGGTGGATGCTCTAGGAGCCTCCTCTTCCCTCTCCTGACAAAGCAGCTCTGTCTTCACCTGACTATGTGTTGGGGGCTGAGTGGTAAACAAGTTTTGAAATCAATGTTCAGAACTGCTAACCTGGCACAGGTAATGTTGTGTCTAGGGAGAAAATGACTGCTTACAGGATGGGGTTGATTTACAGAGGGGTTTCCAGCTTGGCCCTGTCTGGGTTCTCACTTGCCTCTCCACATCACCTTCTACTTAATGACCATCTCCCGCCCTGGGGAACCCACAGGTGTCATGTGCCAGGCAGGCTCAGGGGGTGACCCCTTCTGTCTCAGGCAGCTGGTCCTCAGGTTCAGGGATGGATAAGGGACAGGGCCCCAGAGAGCGTATATGACAACCTGGGCTCTCTCTGAATCTTCTCGGAATGTGCCCTTCTCAGTTCTACTCACAGTGATGGACTGTACAATCAATACTCATAATAGCTGTTATTGATCTCCCTTAATGATGACAGCTTCCTTATTGAGCCCAGTGCTGTGCTGAGCCTAGATATGCTCATCCAATCCCCACAAAAGCCCTGGAAGCCAGTTTCTGCCTGTTCCCCTGCTCTGCTGGTGAGCACGTATGGATGAAGATGTGGTATGGCTTGACTAGGGGCGCCCAGCCAGTTAATGCTGAAGTTGGACTCAGAGCCCCTCCCCCAAGTCTGAGCCACCCTGCCTTGAATATTTCTGCAGCCCCCTTTGACAGAGGTAAGGACATTGTTGTTAGTAGGGTGTTTCTTTCGTGTTTTTGGTAAGGGATGCCCCCTGAGAATAGGCTGGGAGAAACGGGGCTAGGACAGAACCTTCTATGGAGGAAGGATGCTGCTGTGAACACAGAGAGTTGGAATTCTTGTGCAAACTGTGTTCCTGGGAAACTTCATCTTTCTTAGGAGAGGGGATACGGTTGGGTGGGCAAGAGTCAGCTCTGTATCCAGGCTCCCTGGCCTCAAATCCCTGCTCTGCCCCATATCAGCTAGATCCTCTTATGCAAATTTCCAAAATAATACTCCGTGTAGAGAGATGATAATAACAGTACCTATATTATAACGACGTTATGAGAGAATGACTTAGTCTACATTTAAGCATTTAAAACTGTGTCTGGCACATAGTAAGGACTCAATAAATATGTTACTATGGAGACTTTCCTGGTGGATCAGTGGTTAAGACTTTTCGTTCCAAGGTAGGGGGTGTGGGTTTGATCCCTGGTCAGGCAGCTAAGATCCCACACACCTCATGGCCAAAAAACCAAAACATGAACAGAAGCAATATTGTAACAAATTCAATAAAAACTTTAAGAATGGTCCACATCAAGAAAAATCTTTAAAAAATATGTTATTATGTGTAAAAGAGTTTGGATTAAGCTTAGGTAAAGGGGTTGGATGGCAGGCTGGAAATAAGAAGTAGCTAGTATTTGAGATTGAAAAAGTGAACACCAATAATTTCAGCTGTGAGCTGGGGTTGGGGATAGGGTGTTTACCCAGACCCAGGGTCCCTGAGAGACAGCTTACAATCTGCGAGAAAAAGCTGAAATGTTCTCTTGGAAGTTTAATAAAACAGGAATAACTACTCTTCAGAACTGGACTTGCCAAATTGGATTCTTTGTTTAAATGAAGTTTACCTTATTTATCTTTGGAGTTATGGAAATCAGTCTCACCTCTGACCTATTGTTATTTCTGGGAAAAAAAAAAAAAAAATAAAAAAAACAACTTGCTTGTAAATACCATTGGCTGAACCACTTGTACTTTTGGAAGGATGACTTTAAGATTTCAGGCTGAGATATAAAATTTAAGCGCTAAATATAGCTGATAGAAGGAAAAAAAAAAAAAACCAGGAAGGGATCATGACTTACAAAAGAATTTTGTGGCTTTCTGAGAGGACAAATCTGTGAGCGCCGTCTAAGTCTAGACTAAGATTGCACTGATTTTCAGAGTAGTGTGCATCCGTTTGCCTACCCTTACTGGAAGTAAAGTAGGCAGGAAATAAACTGGGGGACTGCCATTTATCGAGCACTTACCACAAGTCATGCTTTGTGCCAAGTGCTTCATGCACAGCATCTCATGTTTAATCCCCAACTCTCCCTATCGGGGGAGTACAGTTGATCCTTAAGCAACACAGGTTTGAGCTGCGTGAGTCCCTATGAGAAAGTGAAATCGTGTCTGACTCTTTGCAACTCCATGAGTGGGCAGCCTTTCCCTTCTCCAAGGGATCTTCCTAATCCAGCGATCGAACCCAGGTCTCCTGCATTACAGGCGGATTCTTTACCAGCTGAGCCATCAGGGAAGCCCAAGAATACTGGAGTGGGAAGCCTATCCCTTCTCCAGGGGATCTTCCCGACCCCGGAATCAAACCAGGGTCTCCTGCATTGCAGGCAGATTCTTTGCCAACCGAGCTCTCAGGGAAGCATCATGAGGGTTTTTTTCAGTAAATACACAGTTACTACCCTACCTGGGGTTGGTTGAATCCACAGATTCGGAATCTTGGATAAGGAAGGCTGACTCTGTGGAGGGCGGTGGTACCGACCCCCACCCCCACCGCGCCACGGTGTTCAAGGGTTAACAGTGCTACAATTACCCCAGTTTACAATGAGGATAGTGAGGCTTGGGGGGGAGATGATGTGCTAAGCGCTGGGTGGGAGTTCTAACTCTGGATGTCTGGGTGTGGATGGGAGGGGTTCACTCTGCTTCCCTGGTGGCTCAGCTGGTAAAGAATCCGCCTGCAATGCGGGAGACCCGGGTTCAATCCCTGGTTTGGGAAGATCCCCTGGAGGAGGAAATGGCAGCCCACTCCAGTATTCTTGCCTGGAGAATCCCAAGGACAGAGGAGCCTTGCGGGCTACGGTCCATAGGGTCGCAGAGAGTCAGACACGACTGAAGCGACTTAGCATGCACACAGAGTTGGGGTGGAAGAGGAATCTGTTGTGTCTCCCAGCCCACCCAAGATACAGGAATGGGGGTTAGGGGAGGTTATACTTTCTGCACGTTCAGCCCTGGAGGGTCACCTGGCTTCACCCTCTATCTTCAAAAGGAGGTTCCATGAAGCAGAAGCAGACAGGAGTGGTTGAAAAAGCAGCCACAGGACAGAACAGAATGCCCCAAGGCAGCAGGGGAAGGTTTGGTGTCTGCTCCTTGGACAGGATCCTTGGAACTTTCCGCAGTTTGGCTTTCTGGCTAATGATTACCAGCTGCGTGGGGCTGGCAGCCTCCTCCGTGCTAGGCTGGCCAGCCCAAGGGCTAGGGTCCCCCAAGTTTTCTTCAGGAACAGGGGGACTTGCCCCCGAGCACTGACTCCCAATGGCTGAAGGGCTGACCTCTCCCCATTGGTTGTCCAGAGCCCCTCCTTGTCCTTCCGACCTCAGCTTCCTTTTCCAGCCTCCCTGAGGGAGCATGGCCGGCTCCTTTCCCGGGAGATGCTCTGGGCCACGTGCACTGCGATGCCCACCCAGATCTGAGGGGCGTCCCGGAGAAGAGACGCAAGGAAAGAAGCAGCTGTGGGACTTCAGGCACGTTCAGATCTGCCTTATCCTGGGAGGGCGTTCAGTCTGCTCTTGGACCCGTGAGCCTCAGATCCCCGAAAGGGCTCTCAGAAGCTTCCTGGTCCAAACCCTTCATTTGGGGGACTTCCGTGGTGGTCCAGTGCTTAAGACTCCGAGCTTCCAAGGCAGGGGGCTCAGGTTCATCTCTGATTGGGGAACGAAGATCCCACAAGCCCTGCAGCATGGCTAAAAAAAAAAAAAAAGAAAAGAAAAGAAAAGAAAAAACCCTCATTTTACAGATGAAGAGACCGTTTCCTACGGAGAGCTTGGACCCATAAAATCAGCCTGCTGGACTGGTGGTCTGGAGGAGGGTCACAATCTATCAGGAGAGTCACAGTCCATTGGCCCCCCAAGTCCCATCCACCCCCCTTCTTCACTCTCCTCTGCATGCAGGAGGCTGACCTGAATCGCTCCTTTGCATCCGCCTCCTAGTTTAGGTTCAGTCAACCGAGGCCTCGTGCAGGAGGTCAGAGGGAAGAGAGAGGGACACGAAGGTGTTTATTCCCCTCACTCCCTTTCCTGCTGTGTCGTCCGGGCTGGCCGTGTCCCCTGACATTCCTGTCAATGGCCCTCTCTGCACAGCTCTGTCCCTCCGACCCCCACAGGCCCAGGGTCGAGGCATCTCCCTGACTGCACCCACCTGGAGAACAGCACTGTCTCCTGTCTCCTGACTGCTCAAGGCCTTTGTAAACACTCTCTTTATGAAGCTCTCCAACTGGAGAGTGTTATCCTGCCACATCCTGGCAGATAAAAGCGGCTTTGTGTACTAGAGAAAGAAAAGTCTATACGAAAGGAAGATGAAATTTAGCAAGAGGGTGGGTTTGTTTCCTGAGGCTGCCGTGAGAAATGACCATGAACTTGGAGGCTTAAAACAACAGGCATGGGTTTCCCTTGTGGTTCAGTGGATAAGAATCCTCCCGTCAATGCAGAAGACACAGGTTCGATCCCTGGTCCAGGAAGATCCCGCATGCTGCAGAGCAACTAAACTTGTGCCCGCAACTACTGAGCCTGTGCTCTAGAGCCCATGGTCCGCAACCAGAGAAGCCACTGGAATGAGAGGCCCGTGTACTGCAGCTAGAGAGTAGCCCCCCACTCACTACAACTAGAGAAAAAGGCTCTGCAGCAGTGAAGACCCAGCACAGCCAAAAGTAAAATAAATAAATAAAATTACAATGCAAAACAAAAACAGGCTTTTAATATCTCAAGGCTCTGGAGGCCAGAAGTCCAACCTCGGCATCACTGGGCAGAAAGCAAGGTATCATCAGGGCCGTGCTCACTCCAGCCTCTCTAGGAGAGGATGGCTCAGGTGGGCTGGAGTTGAGTATTTCCCTTCCCAGGTCAGTTAGGCTCTGATCATAGCAGGGTAGACTCTGGTTAACTCTGGTTAACTAGACTCACAGAATTCAAAGGCAAGGGGGAAATGGGGGCAGGGGAGGATAAACTGGGAGCATGGGATTGACATATCAGTTCAGTGCAGTCGCTCAGTCGTGTCCGACTCTCTGTGACCCCATGGACTGAAGCATGCCAGGCCTCCCTGTCCATCACCAACTCCCGGAGTTTACTCAAACTCAAGCTCATTGAGTTGGCGATGCCATCTAACCATCTCATCCTCTGGAGTCCCCTTCTCCTCCTGCCTTCAATCTTTCCCAGGATCAGGGTCTTTCCAGAGAGTCAGCTCTTCGCATCAGGTGGCCCAAGTATTGGAATTTCAGCTTCAACACTAGTCCTTCCAATGAATAATTCAGGGCTGATTTCCTTTAGGATGAACTGGTTGGATCTCCTTGCAATCCAAGGGACTCTCAAGAGTCTTCTCCAATACCACAGTTAAAAAGCATCAATTCTTTGGTGCTCAGCTTTCTTTATAGTCCCACTCTCACATCCATACATGACTTCACTATCACCAAAAGACTGACATATGCACACTACTATATTTAAACTAGAAAACCGACAGGACCTACTGGATTGCACAGGGAGCTCTGCTCCACATTCTGTAATAACCTAAATGGAAAAAAAATTTGAAAAAGAATAGATGTATGTGTATGTATAACTGAATCCCTTTGCTATACACCTGAAACTAACACAACATCGTTAATCAACGATACTCCAATGTAAAGTAAAAATTGAAAAAGAAGAACGGAATGCTCTGGCGTGTTTCGAATGGTTTCCTGCCCCTTACCTTTGCTGGAAGCCCAAAGGGATTTTTCTCTGTGGGAAGCTGGTTGAACTCCTGGAGGTAAATCTCACAATGCTGGGTCCCCTTGGGGTTTTAAACCTTCAGAGTTGCCCTTACTGAGCCCCCAGCGATTGTCAGTGACTGTTCACCCCAGCATGATTCCGTGGTGGTTCTGATTGTGTATCTCTGCTCCGCTAAGTGGCGACTTCCTGTCTCTTCAATCCTGGCTGCAGGGGTTTGCACTCTGTCCTCCCCGCCTCTTCTGAATCCCAGAGGAGTTACTGACTTTTCAGTCTGTTTATCTTTTTACTTGCTGTTGGGACAGAGTGGTAACCTCCAAGCTCTCTATATGCGGAAATGGAAAACTCCGCACATGTGTTGACATGCTTCATGGAAGCATCATTCAGTCACCGGGGGACACGTGTTGCTGAGAAGGCCTCTCACCCCGCAGACTCTCTAATCCTCTTACCTTTGGGCCTGGCAGCTGGCCTTCACAGTGACATGCCCGTGCTGAAGCCAGCAGATTTGTCACCAGACGAAACACTGTAGGAGACAAAACGGTGGCGGGTACGATGGGGACACCAAGATTGTGGAAGAGCCCAGCCAAGGGACATTATGGATGCAGAGGTCGTTTGATTCCAGAGTTGAATCCTAGAATCCTAGAACTGGGGGTTGGGGATTAACAGACACAGGTGGCGCTAGTGGTAATGAACACGCCTGCTGAGATGGATGAGACGCAGGTTTGATGCCTGGGTCAGGAAAATCCTCTGGAGGAGGGCATGGCAACCCACTCCAGTATTCTTGCCTGGGAAATCCCATGGACAGAGGAGCCTGGCGGGCTACAGTGCATAGGGTTACAAGGAGTTGGACACGACTAAAGTGACTTAGCATGCATGCATGTGGTACATATGCAACAATTCTTTAAAATATTTTTTTTGTGTGGACCATTTTTTAAATGTCTTTACTGATTTTTTTAAATAATATTCCTTCTGTTTCTATGTTTTGGTTTTTTGGCCATGAGACATGTGGGACCTTAGTTCCCCAACCGGGGATCGAACCTGCACCCCCTCCATTGGAAAGTGAAGTCTTAACCACTGGACTGCCACGAACCAATATGGATACATCATTAACTAAAGTCCATATGTCATCTAGATTTCATTCATTTTTGCCTAATGTCCACTTTCTGTTCCCAAGATTGAATAGGACAGCCTTCAGACAGTGATCGTGCAGGTTGGACTAAGTCTCTGCTGAGCGAACGTGAAGCTCCAAAGCAAAGACTGTCAGAGAGAGACTCCCCACATTGGGCTGGAATGGCCAGGATCTTGTACCACCACCTTGCTCAGCCATTGACTGGGAGCTGCCAGAGAAGGCTGATAGCTCTGAAGCCCAGGCATTCGCAGCAACATGGATGGATCTCAGAGTGTCATACTGAGTGAAGCAAGCCAGACAGAGAAAGAGCAATATTGTATGATATCCCTTAAATGAGGAACCTAAAAAGAAATGATATAAATGAACCTATTTACAAAACAGAAACAGACTTACAGACTTAGAGAATGAATGTATGGTTACCAGGGGGGCATGATGGGGGATGGGATGGTGAGGGAGTTGGGGATGGACATGTACACACTGCTATATGTCAAATGGATACCCAACAAGGACCTACTGTATAACACAGGGCACTCTGCTCAGTGTCATAGGGCAGCCTGGACGGGAGGGGAGTTGGGGGAGAATGGAGGCATATATGTGTATGGCTGAGTCCCTATGCTGTGCACCTAAAACTATCACAACATTGTTAATTAGCTATACTCCAATATAAAAGGCTTCAAGTTAAAATAATAAACGTTTTGTTTAGCCAGATTGTATGTATAAAAAAAAAATCCTGGGCAGACTCTGAAAGCAATAACAGCTGGATGTTAGCAGCTAACCATATTTCTTGATGTGCTGTGTGCTCAGTTGCTCAGTTGCGGGCGGGCAGCAGCCCACCAGGCTCCTCTGTCCGTGGAATTTTCTAGGCAAGAATATTGGAACGGGTTGCCATTTCCTCCTCCAGCGGATCTTTCCAATCCAGGGATTGAACCACGTCTCTTGCATCTCCTGCATTAACAGGAGGACTCTTCACCACTGTGCCACCCGGGAAGCCCACGTTCCTTCATGCTGGGTTGCTAAAGCCATTTTTGACAAGAGTCTGAGTGCTGCAACCCTGTGTCTGCCAGAGAGACCTTGGACGTTTCCAAGGAGAAGTTGGCTGACCATTGGTCAGGAATCTTGAGCAGAAGTGGTCCCGTTGGCCTCTTCCAAGCTCTTGGGCCCCCGTGACGAGCTGCCTTGATCCCGAAGACTCAAGGATTCCATTTCTCATATTCATTCCACCTTGCTCAAGCCCCTGTCTCTCTTCTTACACTCGTTAGCTTATGCCCTGCTCTGTCCTAAGATCAGGGACAAGCATATAAGATAAGAGACCAAGCATAAGATCAGGGACCAAGCATATTCATGGAGGATGGAAACTATAGCTCCCCCTCTTGCCCACACCTTCTTAGACTCCAGATGCTCCAAAAAAGCTGAGGGTGGGGGGTGGTAGATTACAGTATCAATAGCAATGTGGAGGTGTAGATAAAAGGCTGTGAGTACCCGCAAGAAAAACTTGAAAAATTCAAAGCTAAGACTACACAGGCCAAATCCTGTCTGGAAATGTCCTGTGCCTTGAACGTGAAAAATCGCAGAACAACAGCACTCCCTACTGATCTGTGCATACGCCACACCTGGCAACGCAGGGTACTTTTATTTTCTTCCATCCTAACTCCTATGGGTGCCCCCGGATTTTATCTGCAGATGTGGAATCACTGAAGTGCAACTCTGGTCTTTCAACCTGCAGGAAAGTAGAAAAGAAAGTGTGGCTCTGATGCTTTGTTCTACCTGTGTTCCTTTTTCCTTTATTTAACTTATTTAAAAGGTTAAAAGCCTGCTTTATTCTTGCAACTTGGCAGCTCTGCCTGGCTCACCAATGTCCTAAGATAAACAAGCGAGGTCTGTACATAACCTCTTAGGACAGTCTTAGCTTCTGAGCCAAAAGGACTTTTAATATTTGCTTTGTCTCTCTTTAGAGATTTCCTTTTAATGTTTGTTTCTGCTTTGAAGTATTTTCAGATTCCATAGACCCTGTTTGTTTTGCCCAGCCAGAGAATAGTAGATTTTTTCCCCTTATATTCATTCTGCCATTTTCATACAGTGAACCATGCACACTGATTTTAATTCCAAAGGCTCACCTATAAAAGTGCTTCCTTGAACCCAGACCCTCAGGACTTTTGCCAGCCTTCTCATTTTTGTGTCTGCTTTGTTGTTTTGTGGTGGAATAACTAAAGTCAAAACCTGCTGGGTCAGGGGGTGGAAATAAAGTATTGGTGGATGAACGCTTCTGACCTTCCACTCCCAGGACCAGAAAATGGGGTGGAAGGTGGTAGGTGGTGGTTTAGTCACTCAGTCATGTTCGACTCTTCTTCAACCCCATGGACTGTAGCCCACCAGGCTCCTCTGCCCATGGGATTTCCCAGGCAAGAACACTGGAGTGGGGTGCCATTGCCTTTCCAGGGATCTTCCGACCCAAGTATCAAACCTGCATCTCCTGTTTGGCAGGCGGATGCTTTACCACTGAGCCACCAGGGAAGCCCAATGGAGTGGGAATCCATGTTTAAATACTCAATGGCTGTTCCTTCCAGGTCACTACCCCAAAATTACATGAGACCCAGAAACGTACTAAGAGTTAATCTTTCAAGAAGATACTTGTGGTTACTGAATCCAGGATGTTTGAATTAGACGCAGGTTCTGTCTCTGAACACAATGCCAGAGCACAAAAAAAGACTCCTTAAAAAGTAAATCAACAAAAAGCCCACAAAGCTTGCAGTGTCCCTGAAGCATTATGTAGGACTAGAAAAGGCAACTAAATGAAATTTTAAAAAAGAAGAAGGTTTTTAAGTGCATTCATTCCTCTCCCTGAGAATACAGATTGAAATTGTGAACTTGGCAGCTGCTTCTGCAGGAGACCAAGGTCACAGGTCTGAAGCACCAGCTCTCTTCTGGAAACTTCCCACTTATGATAGATGACAGTTGACTCACCTTGAAATAGGGGAACATTTTTTTCCCCACTTTTTTTGCTAGCACAGCATATTGGAGAATGGTCACACCAAGTGGCTGTTGGAATTACAGAGAAATTGCTGAGAAGTCGCCTTGGGCGAAGGGCATTTGGCTGGAAACTTGCACTGAAATGTTACCTTGTAAGTCAGCATGTGACTGCCACCTGACTTAATTTTCGTCAGTCCCAAGGGTTCCAAGCCAGAGGAAAAAAGGTCCTGGTCTGGGCTGCTGGCATGCTCATTCTTCAGAGTCAACTGGGAATCAGCTCAAAAACGAATCAACAAAGGTAACTTCTCCCTCTGACACTGAGGATCTATGGGAGGGCTCTTAAAGGAAAAGGTTTGATTTTCTAATAAAAATAACAGCCGAGCAATCTTTGTATTTGGATTAGGTGTGAATGAAGGAGACGAGGATTGAGGGAAGAACAGAGGACTGTGCAGGGGTGGGCAAATCTGCCTCCTGCCTCCAACCCTGGCTCTGTCTCTTGACCTTGGGCAAGTCGCTGCTGCACCAGGGCCTTGGTTGACTTATATTAAAAAAAAAGAAGGTGGAACCAGATGGCCTCTAAAAGTCTTCCCAGCTCTCTTCCAGGAATCAGCCTCTCAGTTTTTCTTTTTTGTTCTGTTTAGGCCAAAACAATGATGCAAGGTGGAATTAGGATGTAGATTTGCAAGAAGGTCATCTTTAAAAATGTTTTTATTTTTAAAAAAAATTTTAATGAATATAGTTGATTTACAATGTTGTATTAATTTCTGCTGTATAACAAAGTGAATCGGTTACACTGTTGTGTATATATACATATATGAGTGATATATATACATATATCCACTCATTTTTCGATTCCTTTCCCACATAGGTCTTTACAGCACATTGAGTTCCCTGTGCTGTTCAGTAGGTCCTTATTAGTTGCCTATTTCACATATAGTAGTGTGTATGTGTATTTATGTGTCAATCCCAAACTCCCAATTTATCCCTCACCCTACCTCTTTCCCCCTTGGTAACCATAAGTTTGTTTTCTACATCTGTGACTAATAAGTTCATTTGTACCACTTTTTTAGATTCCACATACAAGCAATATTGTATGATATTTGTCTTTCTTGCAAGAGGGTCATCTCGAGGCTGGTAGCAGGCTTCAGGCGACTCTCACCTCATCCAGTATGTTTGCAAAGATGAACTGAGATTAAGACAGGCATCAAGGCAGGCATTTATATATACTTGTCAGATGAATGAGTGACTCAGTCAATCAGTCAGGATAGCACTGAGGGAGAAGGGAATGGAAGCATTCCATTCAGTTCAGTTCACTTCAGTGGCTCAGCCATGTCCGACTCTTTGCGACTCCATGGACTGCAGCACACCAGGCTTCCCTGTCCTTCACCATCTCCTGGAGCTTGCTCAAACTCATGCCCATTGAGTTGGTGATGCCATCCAACCATCTTGTCCTCTGTCATCCTCTTCTCCTCCTGCCTTCAATCTTTCCCAGCATCAGGGTCTTTTCAAATAAGTCAGCTCTCTGCATCAGGTGGCCAAAGTATTGGAGTTTCAGTTTCAGCATCAGTTCTTCCAATGAATATTCAGGACTGATTTCCTTTAGGATAGACTGGTTGGATCTCTTTGCAGTCCAAGGGAACTCTCAAGAGTCTTCTCCAACACCACAATTTAAAAGCATCAATTCTTTGGCACTCAGCTTTCCTTATAGTCCAACTATACGTGACTATATATACATCCATAAACTATATATCCATACACGACTACTGAAAAAATCATGGCTTTGACTAGACAGACCTTTGTTGGCAAAGTGTTGTCTCTGCTTTTTAATACACTTTAGCATTTAATTGGAGGAAGTTTATTTGGAATAGGGCATAGATTTGCTTGGGATTCCCAGGTGGCTCAGATGGTAAAGAATCTGCTGCAATGCAGGAGACACAGGTTCAACCCCTGGGTCGGGAAGATCTCCTGCAGCAGGAAGTAGCAACCCATTCCAGTATTCTTGCCTGGGAAATCTCACAGACAGAGGAGCCTGGAGGGCTACAGTCCATGGGGTCACAAAAGTGCTGGACATGACTTAGCTATTAAACAACAAATAACAACAAATAGATTTACTTAGCAGTGATGCCTGGGAAGAAGTTTTATGGAGAGGTTTAGCCAAACTTGAACTTTAGGCCTGGGAAATATGAAGGTTAAGACTAGTTTACATAGCACTCTTTATATATAGAACAAAATGGGGTGATTACTGGTAGGCTGCTAAGTACGATAATTCTTACAGCTACAGGTGGTTTAACTTTAAGACAATGGGATTGCTCTTCTCCCCGGTTTATTGACCAGAACACTGATTTGTATTTGCCTTGGCTGAGTCTTAGAGAAATCCAAACTAATAGCAGCTAAACTGCATGTAAATTTATTTTTCACTTACATAAAAGAAATCTGCTGGTAGGCAATTCAGGGCAGGCTTAGAGGTTCCGTGTGTCATGGATTAGAGTCATTCCACCTCAGGTTTACATACGGCTGCGTGAACTCAGCTATCTCAACAGCATTCCAGCCAGCAGGGAAAAGAAAGAGCAATAAAATAAAATAATGGTTGGGGTGGGAGATCACCTCTTGTCTTAGTCCATCTGGATTGCTATTACAAAATACCACAGGCTGGGTCATTTATTAACAACAAACGTTGATTTCTCATCATTTTGGAGGCTGGATGTCTGAGATCGTGGTGCCAGCACGGCTGCTTTCCAGTGAGGGCTTCTTCCCAGTTCATAGCGGTGCCTTCTAGCTGTGTCCCCATGAGGTGGATGGGGCAAAGGATCTCTCTGGAGCTCTTTTATAAGGGCACTGATCCCATTCATGAGGGCTCCACCACCAGTGATTGTAGCCTCTCCCAAAGGCCCCCTCTCCTAATACCATCACCTTTGCACATTCAATTTTAACATGAATTTTAAGGGGATAATGAACATTCAGGCCATAGAACCTTCCCCACTGGCCATGAATGATACTTCTTGGAAGTTGAACTTGACACTTCTGTTGCCACTCCATTGACCAAAATTTAGGCACCTGGTCACACCTAAGTGCAATAGAGACTGGGAAACATAGCTTTTATTCATAATATCTAAAAACCAGTATTGTTTTCACTTGTTTTCAGAGAGAGGGGGGAAACAGGTATCAGAGAATATTAATCTTTGTCACTTTGAAAGCTTACAGCCTTATTACAGTTACACAATAAACTACTTTGGTACTTATCTCTTAAAACGTTTGCAGGGCCCATAGCAAATTATTTTTAGTACTCCAAACGAATAAACAAATCTATATCCTGTGGAGGTGACTTTGATTTTTGAAAGCAGGCCAGAGTCACTCAGGAAAACTGTGATGAGTAAGATGTGTGATAAAGCTGAGGATTATCATTTCATAAGAATGAGATATAGGCTTTTACTCCTGGGTATTATGGGCTATACTGGGCATTAGGACCATTCCTATAGAAGGTAACTTTGAGGACTTCCTTGGTGGTCCAGTGGCTAAGAATCTGCCTTATAATATAGGAGACATGTGTTCAATACCTGGTTGGGGACTAAGATCCTACGTGCCTTGGGGCAACTGAGTCCATGAGCTGCAGATGGAGAGAAATGCCCCCACCATGATGAAGACTCCACATGCCACAAGGAAAGATCCCGGGTGCTGCGCCTAAGACCTGAAGCAGGCAAAAATAAATTAATTGATATATATATAAAAGGAAAGAAACTCTAGAACTTGAATAGAATACATAATGCAATTACCTAAAGGCTCGGAAGAAACAGCAGTTAGATTCTGGTGCTACATGTTGCTTGGAGAAGAGAAGATGAAGAGTGAGACAAATGGTCTCTGTGCCACAGCTCTTTTTTTTTGGCTATACCTGTACCTCAAGGCGTGTGGGATCTTAGGTTCCCGACCAGGGGCTGAACCCACACCCATTGCATTGGAAGCCTGGAGACAACCTCAGGACCACCAGGGAAGTCCCTGCTGCCAATGCTTTTAGCACAGGGCTAAGTGTAGTCCACACAGCGGCTTGTGTAATAAAGAGACACACGTGAGAAAGTCTTAAGTCCTGCCTGCTCTTCTAAGGGATGAAAGAAGTGAAGCCAGGAAACGATGAATGCTGAAACAGTGGGGGAACCCAGAAAGGAAAGAGTCAAAGAAGAGAGCCCCAAACCAAATCACTGACTGACCCTTGAAGCATGTGTGCAGAAAACACTCAGAGCAGCTCAGCTACACAGAAGGTCTGCACTCACTGAGCTGCCACCCAAGGAGCAGGGTGTGAAGTTCAAGCCCAGGGAGAAAGTGATCTGCTGAAATGAAAGAAAAACAACTCTCATCAGTGAAAAGTAATGGAGTCTGAGATCGCCACAACTTAGTATTCACGATGTCCACGATACAGTCCAAAATTAGATGTCTAACGTATCAAGAACAATTGGGCTTCCCTGGTGGCTCAGATGGTAAAGGATCTGCCTGCGATGCAGGAGACCTGGGTCCTATCCCTGGGTTGGGAAGATCCCCTGGAGAAAAGAATGGTTACCCACTCCAGTATTCTTGCCTGGAGAGTTCCATGGACTTCTAGAAGAGCCTGGTGGGCTACAGTCCGTGTGATCGCAGAGTCGGACATGACTGAGTGACTAACACTTTCAGTTTCACTTTTCATGAAGAACTATTAAGCCACAAAAAAGACATGGAGAAATCTTTAATGCATGTCCTAAGTGAAAGAAGTAAGTCTTCAAAGGCTACATATCATGTGATTCTAACTATATGATGCTCTGCAAAAGGCAAAACTATGGAGACAATAAAAATATAATATCACTGGTTGCTAAGGGACAGGGAAGGGGAAGGATGAACAGGCAGAGAACAGAGGATGTTTAGGGCAGTGAAACTATTCCGTATGACACAGCAATGGTGGAGATATGTCATTATATATTTGCCAAAACTCATAGGTTCATTGATTGTAACATATGTATCACTCTGGAGGGAAGGAGATGATAGTGGGGAGGCTGTATGTGTTTGAGGGCAGGGGGTATATATAAACTATTTGTGCTTTCTGCTCATTTTAACTCTACATTGAAAACTACTCTGAAAAATAAAGTCCAGTTAAAAAAACCCAAATGAATAGCTTAAATGCAAAGATAGAAATAGATGAAAATTAGTTAGTTAGTTTGGTCACTCAGTCATGTCCGACTCTTTGCAACCCCATGGACTGCAGCACGCCAGTCCTCCCTGTCCATCACCAACTCCCGGAGTTTACTCAAACTCATGTCCATTGAGTCAGTAATGCCATCCAACCATCTCATCCTCTGTCATCCCCTTCTCCTCCTGCCTTCAATCTTTCCCAGCATCAGGGTCTTTTCAAATGAGTCAGCTCTTCACATCAGGTGGCCAAAGTATTGGAGTTTCAGCTTCAACATCAGTCCTTCCAATGAATATTCAGGACTGATCTCCTTTAGGATGGACTGGCTGGATCTCCTCGCAGTCCAAGGGACTCTCAAGAGTCTTCTCCAACACCACAGTTCAAAAGCATCCATTCTTTGGCGCTCAGCTTTCTTTATAGTCCAGCTCTCACATCCATACATGACTACTGGAAAAATCATATACTTGACTAGACAGACCTTTGTTGGCAAAGTAATGTCTCTGCTTTTTAATATGCTGTTTAGGTTGGTCATAACTTTTCTTCCAAGGAGTAAGCGTCTTTCTATTTCATGGCTGCAGTCACCATCTACAGTGATTTTGGAGCCCAGGAAAATAAAGCCTGACACTGTTTCCACTGTTTCTCCATCTATTTGCCACGAAGTGATGGGACCGGATGTCATGATCTTAGTTTTTTGAATGTTGAGCTTTAAGCCAACTTTTTCACTCTCCTCTTTCAGATGGATAGTAAAAGATATATCAATCTGAAGCACAAGAAGGCTAGAGAGGCTGTATTAGTATCAAACAAAAGAGATTTCCAAAAAGAACTTATTACTAAAGATAACAGAATGATGAGTGTTAGTTACTCAAGATGCCATAAAGATCACAAATTTATCTGTGCTCAATAATAGCTTCAACATTCATGCAGCAAAACTGGACATAATTAAAGGTAGAAATAGGCCATTGTAACTGGAGATTTTAATGTCTCTCAGAAATTGAATCAACAAACAAAAGTGAGCAAAGAGAGAAAATCTTAACAACTGTATCAGCCATCATGACCTAATGGGTATTTGGAAAAACATTTCACCCAACAACCCCAAAGTGGATACGCAAGTGCACACAACAGGTTTATCAGGATAGATTATGTTCTGGACCATAAACAAGTCTCGGTAAATTTCGGAAGTTTGTTCTCCGACCACAGCAAAATTAAATTAGAAACTAAGAACAATAAGAGAACTAACAAAAATCCCAAGTATTTGGAAATGAAACAACACCCTTTTAATATTGACTGGTGTAAAGAAGAAATCACAAGAGACAGAAAGTATTTTGTACTGAAGGATAACAAAAACACATTTCAAAATCTGTGGGATGTAGCTAGCATAGCACTTACAGGGAAATAATTTATAGCTTTGAATGCCTTTAAGAGGAAAACAAGAAGGGTCTCAAATCACTGAGCCAAGTTTCCACCTTTAAAACTAGAAAAAGAACAGCAGAGCAAATTAAACCCAAAGCAATCGGAAGGAAGGAAATAATAAAGATAAGACAGAAATCAATGAAATAGAGAACAGAAAAAAGAAAACCAGTATAACCAAAGGCTAGTCATTTGAAAAAGTTAATAGGATTGATAAATTTCAAGCCAGGCTGACAAACAAGAAGAAAAGAAATTGCCAATATGAGTAATGAAAGAAGATGTTGCTACAGATCCCTCAGACATAAAAATAGATCCAAACAGCAACCCATTATTAGTAGTATGAACAACTTCATGCCTTTAAATGTGACACCTGAGGACTTCCCCTCCAGTCCAGTGGTTAAGCATCTATTTATTAATGCAGATACCATATAGAAAAACCTAAGGGGATGTGGATTCAAAGCCAGGTTGTGGAACTAAAATCCTACATGCCAACTAAACCTACATGCCACAATTACAGAGTCCATGCACTCTGGAGCCCGCGTGCCACATCTAGAGAGCCCGCACCTAAATGAAGAGTCCTCATGCTGCAAGGAACATCCCTCATGAAGCGACTAAGACCTGATGCAATCAATCAATCAGTATTAAGAAAAGGAAGATAAAGAAATTGCTTTAAAAAAAAAGGACCACTTAGGTGAAATGGACACTTTCTGGGGAAATGTAAATTATGAAGCTGACCCAAGAAGAAATAGAATGCTTGAACAACCCTGTATCAATTACAGAATTTGGAGTTGAAACGCCTTCTGACAAAGGCAACTCCAGGCTCAGACGGTTTCACTGGTGAATTCTATCAAACATTGAAAGAAGAAATAATATTAAAACCAATCCTAAAACCTCAAAAAAATAAAGGGAGAGGAAACACTTTCCAACTCATTTTATGATGCCAGTATTATCCTGATTCCAAAGCCAGATGAAGACATCTTAAGAAAGAAACTACAGACCAATATCCCTCATGAATATAGATACAAAATTCCTCAACAACATATGAGCCATCGAAATATTAGCGGCATATAAGAAAACTATACACCATGATCAAGTGGCTATACAAGACTGATCTAACATCCAAAAAAAAAATCTATGTAATTCAACAAATTAATAGAATATGAGGGAAAACAGAATAATCATTTAAATAAATACAGAAATAGCATTTGTCAAAATTCAACATCCTTTTATCATAGAAATGTTTTAGTAAATTATAAATTAAAAAAATCTTCTCAACGGCATCTATAAAATCGAACAGCTAATATACTACAATGTGAAGGATTTTATGCTTTCTATCTAAGAGGAGGAACAAGGCAAGGATTACTAGTTTTATTTAACAATGTATAAAAGTACCTAGTCAATGTAGCAAAGCAAGAGGAAAAAAGTATACAGAATATAAAGAAAGGAGTAAAACTATCTTTATTTGCAAGTGATATTGTATGGAAAAACCTAAGGAACCCACAAAGAAAGCTATTAGAAGTAATAAGTGAGTTTAGCAAGGTTGCAGGATACAATATACGAAAGTCAACTGTATTTCTATTTACTAGCAACTAACGTTTAGAAAGTAAAATTATAAAACAATTCCATTTACAGTAGTATACATACACTTAGGAATAAATTTAGCAAGAGATATGCAAGACCTGTCATCTGAAAACTACAAAACTGTGGTAAATTCAAGAAAATCTACATGAATAGAGAGCTGTATGATGTCCATGGATCAGAAGTCTCAAAACTCTTAAACTGGGAATCCCCATTTAAATTAGTCAATGGAATCAATATAATCCCTGTAGACATCCAAACAGGTTTTTAAAAAAGAAATTTATAAATTTATTTTAAAATTTATACAGTATGACAAAGGACCTAAAGTAGTCAAAACTATTTTGAAAATTGAGAGCAGTGTTGGAGTGCTGATACTACCTGATTTCAAGAACAGTGTGTGACTCAAGCAATAAATTCAGTTTTATCCTTTGGCTTATATACTGGCATTTAAGTAATTTCCAAACCAGGAAGGATGGTACAGCTCTTAGATAAGCATGTAGCTTCCCAAGTTGTCTACTTTGAAGGGTATTCATTTGGTATGATTCAGTTCAGTTCAGTTCAGTCGCTCAGTCATGTCTGACTTGTTGCGACCCCATGGACTGCAGCACGCCAGTCCTCCCTGTCCATCACCAACTCCCGGAGTTTACTCAAACTCATGTCCATTGAGTCAGTGATGCCATCCAACCATCTCATCCTCTGTCATCCCCTTCTCCTCCTGCCTTCAATCTTTCCCAGCATCAGGGTCTTTTCAAATGAGTCAGCTTTTCACATCAGGTGGCCAAAGTATTGGAATTCAGCTTCAACATCAGTCCTTCCAATGAATATTCAGGGCTGATTTCCTTTAGGATGGACTAGTTGGATCTCGTTGGAGTCCAAGGGACTCTCAAGAGTCTTCTTCAACACCACAGTTCAAAAGCATCCATTCTTTGGCACTCAGCTTTCTTTAGAGTCCAACTCTCACATCCATACAGGCCACTGGAAAAACCATAGCCTTGACTAGATGGATCTTTGTTGGCAAAGTAATGTCTCTTCTTTTTAATATGCTTTAATAGGTTGGTCATAACTTTTCTTCCAAGGAGTAAGCATCTTTTTATTTCACGGCTGCAGTCACCATCTGCAGTGATTTTGGAGCCCCCCAAAATAAAGTCTGCCACTGTTTCCACTGTTTCTCCGTCTATTTCTCATGAAGTGATGGGACTAGATGCCATAATCCTAGTTTTCTGAATGTTAAGCTTTAAGCCAACTTTTTCACTCTCTTCTTTCACTTTCATCAAGAGGCTCTTTAGTTCTTCACTCTCTGCCATAAGGGTGGTGTCATCTGCATATCTGAGGTTATTGGTATTTCTCCCGGCAATCTTGATTCCAGCTTGTGCTTTATCCAGCCCAGCATTTCTCATGATGTACTCTGCGTATAAGTTAAATAAGCAGAGTGACAATATACAGCCTTGACGTACTTCTTTTCCTATTTGGAACCAGCCTGTTGTTCCATGTCCTGACCTGCATACAGATTTCTCAAGAGGCATATCAGGTGGTCTGGTTTTCCCATCTTTTTAAGAATTTTCCACAGTTTATTGTGATCCACACAGTCAAAGGCTTTGGCATAGTCAATAAAGCAGAAATAGGTGTTTTTCTGGAACTCTCTTGCCTTTTTGATGATCCAGCAGGTGCTGGCAATTCGATCTCTGGTTCCTCTGCCTTTTCTAAAACCAGCTTGAACATCTGGAAGTTCACAGTTCATGTATTGCTGAAGCCTGGCTTGGAGAATTTTGAGCATTGCTTTACTAGTGTGTGAGATGAGTGCAACTGTGCGGTAGTTTGAACATTCTTTGGCATCGCCTTTCTTTGAGATTGGGATGAACACTAACCTTTTCCAGTCCTGTGGCCACTGCTGAGTTTTCCAAATTTGCTGGCATATTGAGTGCCGCATTTTCACAGCATTATCTTTTAGGATTTGAAACAGCTCAACTGGATTTTTATCACCTCCACTAGCTTTGTTCGTAGTGATGCTTCCTAAGGCCCACTTGACTTCACATTCCAGGATGTCTGGCTCTAGGTGAGTGGTCACACCATCGTGATTATCTGAGTCATGAAGATCTTTTTTGTACAGTTCTTCTGTATATTCTTGCCACCTCTTCTTAATATCTTCTGCTTCGGGTAGGTCCATACCATTTCTGTCCTTTATTGAGCCTATCTTGGCATGAAATGTTCCCTTGGTATCTCTAATTTTCTTGAAGAGATCTCTAGTCTTTCCCATTCTATTGTTTTCCTCTATTTCTTTGCAATGATCACTGAGGAAGTCTTTCTTATCTCTCCTTGCTATTCTTTGGAACTCTGTATTCAAATGGGTATATCTTTCCTTTTCTCCTTTGCTTTTTGCTTCCTTTCTTTTCACAGCTATTTGTAAGGCCTTCTCAGACAGCCATTTTGCTTTTTTGCATTTCTTTTTCTTGGGGATGGTCTTGCTCCCATCTCCTGTACAATGTCATGAATCTCTGTCCATAGTTCATCAGGCACTCCATCAGGTCTAGTGCCTTAAATCTATTTCTCACTTCCACTGTATAGTCATAAGGGATTTGATTTAGGTCATAGCTGAATGGTCTAGTGGTTTTTCCCCACTTTCTTCAATTTCAGCCTGAATTTGGCAATCAGGAGTTCATGATCTGAGCCACAGTCAGCTCCCAGTCTTGTTTTTGCTGACTGTATAGAGCTTCTCCATCTTTGGCTGCAAAGAATAGAATCAATCTGATTTCGGTTTGATTACTGGGGGGAAAAATGCATGTGAAACATAAGCTTTGTAATCAAGACAGAACTGGGTTTAAATATGGATATACCACTTACCTCTCTACTTGTCAGTTTCTTCAGCTTAAAGTGGGGGTGCACAGTGTAAAAGTCAAGGAAGTAGAACATAGAAGCTAAGCTCTGTGTCATAGCTCTGGACCTAGCCTATCTGGGTTAAAACCTGGGCTCTGCTATTACTTATTCATTTGCTTATTGCAGTGCTGGATTTTCATTGCTGTGAGACGGCTTTCTCTAGTTGCAGTGCGAGGCCTTCTCATTTGTGATGGCTTCTCTCGTCTCAGAGCAAAGGCTCTGGGGCGTGTGGGCTTCAGTCTTTGCAGCCCGTGGGGCTCAGTAGCTGTGGCGCACAGGCTTAGTTGCTTCATGGGATGTGAGATCTTACCAGACCAGGGATCAAACTTATGTCCCTGCGTTGCAAGGTGGATTCTTAACCACTGGACCACCCAGGAAGTCCTGTTATTTCTTAATGTGTGGCCTTAGGTGTGTTTAATCTTTCTGTGCTTCACTTTATTCTTTGTAATTTGAGGAAACTAAAAGTACCTACCCAAAATGTCATGATGTACTAAGTGAGTTAATAAATCTAACGCACTGAGAACAAAATCAGGCACATAAGATGTTCAACAGATATTACCTACTGTGATCCTTCCCCAGTACTCTGAGGACTAACTGTGGTTACTTTCGTCAACCAGCAAGCACAGGGTACTCTGGTACCCAATGAGCGTTAGCTCCCATCCCTCCTCTGAGCAAAAGTAACGTTCTAGGGGTAGGATTTGACACTGAAGGGTATCTTTTGACATCTAGGGGGAAATCTTGAATTTCAGTTTGTTAAATTTTCTTTTTGTACTTTTTTCAATGTTTAAAAAATAGCTTACTAACAGAATTACAAAGCACAAAGGGAAACCTTAACACTGGGTATCAGATACTACCCCTCCTGGTTCCCATCAGGCCTTTTCTCTGAAAAGCCCTCATTCTGTTTATTTCCTCAAAACAGTAATTCCCTTCACTAACAGACTCACAGACTTAGAGAATGAACTAATGGTTGGCCCGGGAGAAGGGGTAGTTACGGAGTTTGGAATTGACATGTACACACGACTATATTTAGAAGGGATACCCAACAAGGACCTACTGCACAGCACAGGTAACTCTGCTCAGTATGATGAGGCAGTCTGGATGGGAGGGGAGGTTGGGGCGGAATGGATACATGGATACGTATGGCTGAGCCCCTTTGCTGTGCACCTGAAACGTTCACAACACTGTTAATTGGCTACATTCCAATATAAAAAGTAAAAAAAAAAAATTCCCTTCACTGACTTCACTGATGACCCCTGTCTCTGTATCAGCCAGGGCATCAAGAGCAGTAAGCACAAGCATCTCAGTAGAGATGCCCTTTGCGCCCCATGGGACCACCTTCACATTCTTGGGTAGACTCCTTTTCCCCTTGATTATCTCTGTTTGTCTGCACCGCAGTAGGATATAGGCTTCCCCTCTCTTCCTTTCAACTGTTTTAGTGATGTTACCCTCTGCTTTTCTGCTTTTAACAGTAAGAAAACTCCTCCCAACAGCCCATTTTGTCTACTGAGGGTGGGGAGAGGGAGAGAAAACTTTCCCATCCCCCTTTTCCTTCTCCTGTGGCTTCTGCTCCCATTTCCCCCTTGGAAATTTCCACCTTTCTCCCTGGGAGGGGCTGAACAGTTCCTCAGGAAGGGGCCCCAGCTCTGACAGGGTTGTTTGCCTGCTCAATGACACTTCAATCACATTGCCTTAGTATTCCAGACAGAACCCGGGGAGAATTTGAACTTCTAAAAAATTCATGTGCCGAGAGTCAATTTTTCTTCAGCTCTATGAAATCCTCCCCACAGAACCTCATTGCTCTGTCTCACTCTACTGGTATACTAGTTAATGTTTCTTTTCCCCGTCCCAAATATTCTGCTTGTTTATGTCTATCTACAATGCAGCATCATCCTGAACGCTGGGGACTTTCTGGCTATAGGAGGGTAAAGATAATGTATAAACAGGAAGTCAACATTTGACATAAAAAAAAAAAGAGAGTCATTGTAAATATAGTAGGGGTTTCCCATCCTTTCTGGAAACATCAACATGTAGCCGCATACATCTTTCCTGCCTGTAGCTTCCACTCAAGGAGGAAGTTAACATTCAGCACCATTCTGTGTGCTTAACCACAGGTTCATTCATTCATTCGGCAAATATTTGTTGTACATAAGCCAGGATATAGGTGTTGTGCCAGGCAGTAAGCTTGGATACAGAAATAAGGAAGTTTTCTTGCCCTTGAACTGAAAGACAAATAAATGAAGAAATAGTTGCAAAATTTGATTGGTAGGTGCTATGCTGGAGGAATTAACAAGTGGTATGGGAGCAGGGTGATAACATATGTAGGATGGATGCATTTATCAGCAATGATGAGTATCTACTAGGTGTGTGCCCGGCAGTATTGGGAGAACCATGAAAACAAAGACTCCCCGTCTTCACGGAGTTTACCTTCTAGTGAAGGAAACAGGAAATAATAAAGAAGCTGTAAGATCAGAATGCAGGATAGAGGTGTGGAAGGCAATCTGGGTTGGGTCTGTAAGGATAAACAGGTATTAGGAAAAGAGGGCACTCCGTACTTTAAACTAAAAGAAACCCTGGGATGGAGGAGAGTTAGTTGGAGGGGAGCGAAATGGGAGGTGGGAATGGATGAAGAAGAGCCTGGAATATTTTGAAAGCAAGTTATAAGGAGTATGGTGTGTATGTTAGTCTCTCAGTTGAATCCGACTTTTTGTGACCCCAAAGACTTTTTGTAACCCACCAGGTTCCTCTGTCCATGGAATTCTCCAGGCAAGAATACTGGAGTGGGTTGCCATTCCCTCCTCCAGGGGTTCTTCCCAACCCAGGGATTGAACCTGGGTCCCAGGCATTGCAGGCAGATTCTTTAACCATCTGAGCCACCAGGGAAGCCCTGTAAGGAGTATGAGTAGGTACATCACAGGGGTGATGGGAGGGACAGGATCTTATTTCCAACATAAGAGTTCGGAAGAGAATTCATTCATTGGTTGTCAGGACCGGAAGGGACACTAAGAGGTCAAGAAGGATCACAGCCCTCTTATTGTACAAATGAAAAGAAAGCAAGACTCGGGGAGGGAGCAGGAACTTGTCTCGAGTTTTGGGGGGCACGAACAGGTCCCCTCCGTTTTCTACACGACCTGCGCAGGCCTCTGTGCCGCACGAGCGGCTGGGGGAGGCCGCCTGGAGGGGAAGGCGGCCTGGAGGGGAAGGCGGCCCGGGTCTGGGGTGGGGCGCACACCGCCCCCTCCCGGGGCTTCTCCGCACGGCCGGCCCGCGGGGCCCCCCCGGCCGCCGCGCGCGGGGGCTCCCCGGGGGCCGGCCCGCGGCCCGGGCGAGCTGGGAGGGCGACGGCCGCCGGGTGCCCCCCACCTTCCCCGGCCCACTCCACCTGTCGCCCTCCGCCGCCCGGGGGGGCTCCCTGGCTGCGTGACCCGCGCTTCAGCCTCGCCCGGGCGGGATCTCCGGGCGGGGGTCCCCGGGCCGCCGGGCGGGCCGAGCCCTGCGATTGGCGGAGAAGTCGCGGCGTCTGCAGCAACGCCCTTTCGCCGGCGCTCCCGGCGGCCGGGACCCTGTCCCCGGCGCCCCCGCCCACCCCGCGGCCCCACCCTTCCTCCGGCGCCCGCCTTCTCCTCCCGGCGGGGTCCGGGCCGGGCCGGCGCGCCGCGGAGCCAGCACCGGCGGGCGCAGCAGGCGCCCCGCGCCCTGAGCCATGGGAGGCGCCCACTCTCAGAGCCCGAGGGGCCGGGAGCCGACCGCGGAGAGGCCCCCGAGACCCCGAGAGACCGCGTGAGTCCCAGCACCCCAGCTCCCGCCCCCCAGACCCCCGGGGCCGCTGTTCGGGGCTTTGCCTGCCGGCCCGGGATGGGAGCGCACGGCGCCCGTCCCACCCGGGCTGGGAAAGGGGGACTCCCGCGCGCGCCTGCGGGGCGCAGGGGTGGGCCTGGTGGGGCATCCCGCCCCGAGCCTCACCTTGCGGGGCCCGGGGGACGCACGACCACGACCCCCCGGGCACAGTATCGCCCCCCGGCGGGCTGCTGGCCCGCGCCCGCCCTGGCTGCGCCGGGAGCGGAGGGGAGGGGGCAGCGAGGACCCCGAGGCTTTCCAGACTCGTCCAGGCAGGAACACACACGTGTCCTTAAGGGCTCAGAAACACTCCCGAGACGGAGCCAGTTGCTGCAGGAGTAGAGATTAGAAAGGGACTCGAGGCGCAAAGATAACCCGGCTTGTGTTGGCCTTCAGGGTCCGGGAACTTGATGCCGTGCTCGCTGTTCGCAAGAACTCCCTCTTGTTTGCTCCGAGAGCTTCACGATGATCTCAGAGAAAGGGCTGTATTGTAGCGGCAGCAATTAGGCTTTTGTTCTGGGACAGCAACAGCTGGGGACACCAAGTACTGAAATGCAAGTTTCGAAGGGACATTTTTAGGAACGTGATTTAGAGCGAGTTGCTGCGGTTTGGAAGATAGCCTTGCTGTCTTATCGCAGAGAGGATACGTTGGTGATAACTACTTCTCTGAGAACCTAAACCATCTTTAAGCGTTTAATTAAAAATGTTTAAAGTGTGTGTGTGTGTCTTGGAGGTAATGTCAAAGAATCCATACTCTATTTTAATTCAGCCAGTGCCAAAGCTGTTTAATTTAAGAAAGATACACTTAGCCATCACATACAGACAGCCTGGGCCATGGTTGGGGGTGGGGGGGGGCGGAGTCCTCTTTGGATTCTCTTTTCAAGACAAAGTCACTTCCAGAATATCCAGATGATAGACATGTTAGTTATTCCTCCTGATGGTTTACATATGATCACGAATCTAAACTTAGTCCAGGCTTCTTATTAATGGTAAGAATAGCTGAGAACTATTGAGTAGATTAAAAATGTGCCAAACCCTGTTCTAAATACTCTGCGTGTTATTTAGTCCCCAGGAACACTGAATTCATTTCTGTTATGGCCCTCATTTTATTGGTGAGGAAGCTGAAATATCAATACAAAGAGAAGTCACTTGTTCAAGGTGACTTCTTCAAGTGACATATTTAAGTCCCACAGAGCTACAAGGTGGGGGACCCAGATTCTGACTCCAGAGGTCCTGCTGCAGCTCTTTCCCAAGGGAGTGTTGGGATTGATTTTAGGAGACAAACTTTTATCTCAGCAGGCAGAACACACCCCACTTTTTCCTTTAATTCCTCCCAAATGAGGCAGAAACCTGAATTAGCAATGCTTATACCTAATGAGAAAAAAAATTGCCAAACTTGATTAAACCTTATAAAAAGCAAACATAAGTTAACGCCTCTGGTGGTTCAGTGGTTAAGACTTCGCCTTCCAGTGCAGGGGATGAGGGTTCGATCCTTTGTTTGGGAAATAAGCTTTCATGTGGCGGGAGCAGTTTGCGGGGAGTATGGCGGGTATGGGACAGCTAAGCTCCTGCACTCCAACTACTGAACCCCCACTCTGGAGGTCCCTGTACCACAACTATGACCTGGTGCAGCCAAATAAATAAATATTAAACAAACAAGCAAACAGAAGAGGCAGTGTAATACTGAGATGATGTTCAGAGTTTTAGAGGCAGATTGCCCAGGGTTGAATTCTAGGCTCTGCTCCTTAGTATCTGGAGCTCTTTTATCTGGTCCTTAACCTCTCTGAGTCTGCTTCCTTGTATGTAAAATGGGAATGAAGACAACGTCCACTTCACAGCCTGCCCTGAGGATGGCAGAAGATCATATATTTATATGAAAAGCAAGCTGATAGGTTTTTATCTCTGAGCAGTAAGTTGTTTTAGCCAAGGATGACGGTTGACTATTTAATCTTGGTGAGCATGTGGCTGGTGTAACTCAAAAGTAAATATTTGAATCGTTCTCTGATAGGATGCTGGAGAAATGAACTCAGGGCTTTTTGTACTGGATTCAGCTGTCAGGGTGAGGAATTGATTCTCAATTGTCAGATTATCCTGTGCTTTTGCAATAGATAGAGGGTCTCTCTCTCCAAGGGGATTCTGCACATGCCTTATATATTTACCAAAGCTTGCCTAAAAATAATCATTAAAGCCATCTTTGGTCTAAACCTAGGAATACCACCCAGGAATGCCCTACCCTGCCGGAGTGAGGGCATTAAGAAAGACATAAACACATGTGGGCTTTGTTGAGCGTTTTGTTCTCATCAGAGTGTACCGGCTCAATGAGTCAGCCCTACAAACCACTTGGCAAGGACCAGGTGAAAGATGAGAAATACGAGCTTTGATGCCTGTGGTATACATGAAAAGCGAAAAAGCATGCTTCTATCCTGCTTCATTCAGACGTAAAGCCACAAGTGTCTCCACAGTCATTGTTAATGTCACAGGCTACAGATTTCCTGCCGGACACATGGCGGCCATCGATAACACTGACCTCAAGGAAATTCCCCTACTCAGGACCTTGCCTTTTCAAAATCTATTGTTTCTTTTTAAAAAACAAAAAAATACATGAAAATCTCACAAGTGATGCGTGAATACTGGCATTTGTCTTTTGAGGGAGAAAAGTATGTTTCAGAATGCTCACAATTTGTATTTTAGAACAGTTTAACCAGATAAATCTGTCTTAACCGAGTTCTACCATGAAATATCAACACATGTGGGGGACTTCCCTGGTGGTCCAGTGGTTAAAACTCTGCACTTCCAGTGTAGGGGGCAAGGGTTCAGTCCCTGGTCCATGAACTAAGATCCCACATGCCATGAGGTGCAGCCAATAAATAAAATAAAATTACTTTTAAAAAGAAATGCAAACAAGTATGGATGTGTATGAAGAGAAAGTTCTGATTTTAAGATAAAACTGATTATTATGGAAAATTATAGCTTATAGGCTTTCAGGAAGGTCTCCCTTCCCCAAACCTGAGGAAACAAATGAGTCGGCTTTGGTAAAAGCTACCGGGAGATGTCATTTTAGTTATTTGAGGAGGCTGCACAGATAGTGATTAAGAGCAGAAGCTGTGGATCAGGCAGACCTGGTTAACTCTTCAGTTGGGCAGATGTCCGCATCTTTAAAATGGCAATAATAATCATCCCTACCTTATGAAATGGTGTGTATTATTAGAGCAGGCTTGGTACCTAAGGTGTGCTTGCTTACCTGAGTTATTAATACATTCCCATGTGTATGTACCTAAAAACCAGGCACTACGATCATTTCTGTGGGATATATATTTTGAGTAAGGCTGAGTCTGTTCTGGGGCCCTTCCAGGTGGCTCTAGTGGTAAAAAACTGCCTGCCAATGCAGGAGATGTGGGTTCGACTCCTGGGTCAAGAAGATCCCCTGGAGGAGGGCATGGCAACCCACTCCAGTATTCTTGCCTGGAGAATCCTCTGGACAGAGGAGCCTGGAGGGCTACAGTCTGTAGGGTTGCAAAGAGTCAGACATGACTGATATGACTTAGCACACACACGTAACTGAAATGACTTAGCACACATACGTACGACTCTCTTCTAAAGGGAAGGTTGACTTGCATGCTAATTCAGCAAGGCCTCTTGAAGAACCAAGACTGGCTCTTTCGCGTTAACTTTTTCCTCAATTAATTTCCTTTTTCCAGAAAGAAACACTGTCCTGAGAATGGCCCTGTGTTTGGGGATGTGGTAGTTTGGTGAAATGTTTGAAAACATTGACTCCTGAGTTGGACTATTTTTGGCAATGGGGCTAAGATGGGTTTTCTAAGAGCCGTAAATAATTTATGGAGAGGTTTGGACAAGGACTTAAAGCAGAAGCTGTTTTTCTGTAAGGATTGTGGTGTGTAACTAATTCATCTAGGGCTTGTTGAGTTTGTCCATGAGGAATGAACCGTAATGCACTTGTCAACGCTTTCAGTGAAATTTCTAGGACAATCTTGGTTTGCATTTGGAATATATTCTAATGGATTAGATCACTGGCAGTCAGGAGTTTCTGAGAACTGGAGTGTTTTTGCCTTGGGGTTTTCTGATCACGTGAAGTACATGCAGAGTCTATAAAGGTCTCATGAACTGCAGAGATAGCAACAACAACAGAGATAGTAACAACAAAAGATAGAGCCCTTTGATGAACACAAGTCCTGGCACGAAGAGGTGCTGGCTTTGAAGTTTTAGACACAAGCAGACAGGATTCAAAACAAGTAAACTTAGGAAGCAATGTACTTGAAACCCACGGCTTTCAAATTCATAGTGTTGTTCACCACACAATTTTTACTGTCATTGAAAATATTTAGGTCCCCAATTGCTGTAGAAGTTTTTCAAACATCCATCTGAACTGTTTTAGTGTACAGTTAAGAGAGAGACTTAGAGCATGTTTGTGGGAAAGACCCAGAAAAACCTGCTATATGAAGAAATGTTAAAAGAAGTACTTAGCTTGAAGGAGGGACTGGTGACATTGTGGAAATATATAATTTTTAGAGGATGTTGGCTGCCTCTATCTCTGGTGAAGTCAACCCCCACCAGGAAATGGTTTGCATTGCAGGACAAGGGAATTATTTGTGTGTGTGTGTGGAGTTTAGATAGCCCAACTTCTAGACTGTGAGGGCAGCTGATATACTAAACAAGAGTTACTAAGGGAAGAAAATTCCTTTTTTGCAAATCATTAAAAGGTAAGAGAGATACTCTCTCAAGGATTGAGACTCCAAGGAGGTTCTGGTCTGGTTTTGCTCAATTGCTTCTCTCTTTAGCGTCAGCGGTTCCCCACCCTTACCTCCACCCCACAGCTTCTGCCGGCTGGTACATATTTTGTGTCAAAAATCAAGAGAAGGAGGGGGGGTGGGCACAGCTGCTGGTGTCCTGGGCTAGCGAGGCAGGTTATTTAATATCTGAGTTGGCTGGTAGCCAGAATGGGCTGCAGGCTGTGTGAATTTGTTAACCCCAGGTCAGGAGATGAGTCGGTAGCATCCTGAATGGCTGTGGAACATGCCACGGAGGTCCATGTTGTGAAACTTGCTCTGAGTCCTATAGGGTGCTTTTTTTTTTTTGCAATTTTTTTTATTGTGGTTAAGTATATGTAAGATAAAATTCACCGTTTTAATCATTTCTGTGTTCAATTAAGTCCATTCACCGTGTTGTATCACCGTCACAAGTATGCATTCACACTTTTTCATCATCCCAAAGAGAAGCTCTGCACCCAGTAGACAGTCACTCCCCTTACTTCCCTCCCCGAGCCCCTGGTGATCTCTATTTTTATGTCTCTATTTACCTGTTCCTCATATAAGTGGAATCATAGACTATTTCTCCTTTTATGGCTGGCTTAGTTAACTTAGAATCATGTCCTGAAGGTTCACTCATGTTGTAGCATGTTTCAGAGTTTCGTTCCTTTGACTGGCTTAATAATATTCCTGTGTATGTAGAGACCACATTCTGTTTATCTGTTCATCTCTTGATGGACACTTGGGTTGCCTCCACCTTTTGGCACTTGTGAATGGTGCCGATACGCACACTGATGTGCAAGTATCTGATGGAGTACCTGTTTTTGGTTCTTTGGGGTATTTGCCAAGGAGTAGCATTGCTGGGTCATCTGATAACTCTGGGGCTTCCCAGGTGGTGCAGTGCTGAAGAATCTGCCAGTGAATGCAGGAGACACGAGAGACCTGGGTTCAATCCCTGGGTCGGGAAGATCCCCTGGAGTAGGAAATGGCAACCCGCTCCAGTATTCTTGCCTGGAGAGTCCCCTGGACAGAGAGGCCTGGTGGGCTACAGTCCATGGGGTCACAAAGAGTCTGACATGACTGAGCATGCACACACGTAGTAACTCTATGTTTAACTTTTGGAGGAACAAGCAAATTGTTTTCCACAGGACTTTACCATTTTACATTCCTGCCAGTTACGTGTGAGGCTTGCCATTTTTGCTCAGGTAGGTGACACAGTTAATAAATATTCTTATAATTATTTGTGTATCTCTGATCAATAATTTAGAACACGTTCCTATAAGTTTAATTATAGAATCAAAAATGCAAATATTCAAAGGCTATATTTTGTTATGTATTACTGTATATTGTCAAATTATTCCCCCCAAAAGTCATCCCAAATTATATCCCCCCACTCCCGCCACACTGCCACTTTCGGTTCAGTTCTGTTCAGTCGCTCAGTCGTGTCTGACTCTGCGACGGCAGGCCTCCCTGTTCATTACCAACTCCCAGAGTTTACTCAAACTCATGTCCATTGAGTCGGTGATGCCATCCAACCATCTCATCCTCTGTCATCCATTTCTCTTCCTGCCTGCAATCTTTCCCAGCATCAGGGTCTTTTCTAAGGAGTCGATTCTTCGCATCAGGTGGCCAAAGTATTGGAGTTTCAGCTTCAACATCAGGCCTTCCAATGAATATTCAGGACTGATTCCCTTTAGGATGGACTGGTTGGATCTCCTTGCAGTCTAAGGGACTCTCAAGAGTCTTCTCGAACACCACACTTCAAAAGCATCGATTCTTTGGCACTCAGCTTTACAGCCCAACTCTCGAATCCATACATGACAACTGGAAAAACCATAGCTTTGACTAGATAGACCTCTGTCAGCAAAGTAATGTCTCTGCTTTTTAATATGCTGTCTAGATTGATCATAACTTTTTTTCCACTGCCACCTTAGCAGTATAATAGCATCCTTTCCTATGTTAGGCACTATCATTTTCAATCTTTGCCAGTTTGGTAAGAGGAAAAAATTATAATCTCGGTTTGACTTTTTCAATTCTTTATCAGTGAGTGAACTCCCCTCTTTGCGTTTATTAGCCTTTTTTTTTTGTTGGCTGCCTCTGGGTCTTCACTACAGCACCCAGGCTTTCTCTAGTTGCAAAGCTTAGGGGCTTCTTTTGTTCTAGAGCACAAGCCGAGAGCTCACGGGCTCAGTAGCTGTGGAGCGCGGGCTCAGTTGCCCTGAGACATGTGGCGTCTTAGTTCCCTGACCAGGAGTTGAACCTTCATCCCCTGCATTGGAAGGCAGAGACTCTTAACCACTGGATCACTAGTGGTTTCTTATCAGCCGTTTGTAATTTCTTAATGTCTTGATTTCTCTTTGCCAATTTTGTACCGAGGTACTGATTTTTCAGGGCTTCCCTGGAGACTCAGAGGGTAAAGAATCTGCATGCAATGCAAGAGGAGACCTGGGTTCAATCCCTGGGTCGGGAAGATCCCCTGGAGGAGGGCACAGCAACCCACTCCAGTAGTCTTGCCTGGAGAATCCCATGGACAGAGGAGCCTGGCGGGCTGCAGTCCATGGGGGTCACAGAGTTGGACATGACTGGAGTGACTTAGTATGCACGCACACACTAAGTTTTCTATATTTTTTGGTGAGAATTCTTTATACTATGAAGCCAGCTAACATTCACTGAGCACTTATTATGCTCTTGGAAAATGTTAGTCTCGCATGTGCATTCACTAATATGATTTTTTAAATTTATTTATTTTTTAATTGAAGTGTAATTGATTTACAGAATTCTGTTGTTTTCTGTCAAACCTCTTAAAATAACCCCGTGAAAGTGTTGCTCAGTCGTGTCTGACTCTTTGCGACCCCATAGACTATACAGTCCATGGAATTCTCCAGGCCAGAATACTGGAGTGGGGAGCCTTTCCCTTCTCCAGGGGATCTTCCCAACCCAAGGATCAAACCCAGGTCTCCCACACTGCAGGCGGATTCTTTACCTACTGAGATATCAAGGAAGCCCCAAATGCCAGTGCCAGGGACCAAACTCTTATCTCTTATGTCTCTTGTGTTGGTAGGAGGGTTCTTTACCACTAGTGCCACCTGGGAAGCCCAAGGGAGCAGATACAGAGGGATTAACTAACTTGTCTAGGGTGTCACAGCTGGAGTGACAGAATTGAGGTTCAAGCCTAGAAAGCCTGAATCCAGAGACCTACATGCCTGGCCATTGTCTTAAACAAACCTGTTAACCATTGTCCTCCATTTTTGTTTTGTTTTATTTTGAAGGGGAGGTATTTTGTTCACTAGCCTTTTATTTTAAAACAGTTTTGGATTTACAGAAAATTGCAGCAGACGTGCCAAGAGTCCCCATAGATTCCACAAGCAGTTTCCCTTATTATGAACACCTTATATTACTGTGGTACTTTTGTTATAGTTATTGAACCCATCACTGATATACTGTTATTAACTAGAGTCCATATTTTGTTTAGATTTCCTTAGTTTTTAACCTGATTTTTTTTTTCTGTTCCAGATCATATTACATTTAGTAGTCATGTTACTTTTTAATATAAAACAATCTATCATGCTTTGCTTTGGGTTTTCCCCCTCTGTTTTGTGCTTATAATGAGCTCTTCCCTGTCCTCAAATGAGATAACTCTTTTCTTCTAGTTGTTTCATGAAGTCCTACTCTTTATAAGAAACCATTTACTCCATCTGAAATTTCTAGAATTACTAGTGTAAGGTAAGGCTCTAATATGTATTTTTTTCAAAATAGGTAGCCACTTTCTCCAGTATTAGTATTTTTAATTAATCCTTTTTCTCCCCACTGATTTGTCATACCTTTTTTTTTTTTGGCCATGCAGTGCTGCTTGAGGGATCTTAGTTCCCCGGCAAGGACTTGAACCCAGGCCCATAGCAGTGAGAGCACCCAGTCCTAGCCACTGAGCCACCAGGGAATTCCCAGTGCAGTAACACCATTTAAAAAATTCTTTCCTTCTGTTTAACCCTTGATGTTTTTTTCTCTTATTCTCACTCATTCGACAAATCTGAGCTGACCACTTTCTTATGTTCAGGCGCTGTGACTATTATTTATTATTTACATGGAAATTTACAGGGGCCAAGGAAAGCATTTCTAAATGTGTGAAATCTGAATAGTCATCGATAGTATTAGGGGCAGGACATTTGCCAGAGAGTAGGACAAGGGGAGGTAACTTGTGAAGGAGTTTGGGACAAAAGGGCATTAATAGCTGAACTTTTCTTGTAGGTCTTACACCGCCCTGGGTCACGCTGCAGTAAGTGTGGAGGTTTCATTTTAAACAATTCAGCAACCTGTGCAGAAACAGTGGTACCCTCAAATGCTCTCAGGTCACCCGCCGGCTTTGGCAGGCTCACATTTTTCATGTAGGTCTAGACTGTAGTTTCTGCAGTAACATGATATAAAGTCCTCGCAGATTTATATCAAGAATGACAAATGATAACCCACTCTTCTCCCCTCCTCCTGATCACCCACCTCTTCTACCTCTGGAGACTTGGAAACCTTGGAAAGTGCGAAAAGCCTTCACTCTAACATTTCTTACTGTTAAGGAGACTTTGGGTATCTTTATTTTACTTTTTTTGCTGTGCCTGGTACAATTTCACGTTTAGCCAATCGGATGGTGTGTCTGCTGTGAATGTTATTAATAGCAATTTTAGGCAAAATATATTTGGCTTTAGAAAAGAAATTATATTTGGCTTACTTATATTTAGGGGTTAGTATGTAGAAACTTTCGAATCGTATCTATTTTCTGAAGGCAGGATAGTTCTGTTTCTAATATAACCTGTACATCTGTCTTGTACTGGATGTCCCCACAAAAGCCTGAAGGCTTGAGATGTCACTGGTGAGGATGAGACCTGTCAGGAACCCGACAAAGACGCTTCACTTTAGAGCAATAATTCTGAAAACTCATTGAGTCAGAGATCCCATGAGAACATAAAACTTTTAGAGGCTTTTTCAAACAAAAATGCACATCCACAGTACAGAAGAGGCTCCCCTGGTGATTCAGTGGTAAAGAATCTGCCTGCCAGTGCAGGAAACGTGAGTTTGATCCCTGGGTCAGGAAGATCCCCTGGAGGAGGAGTGGCTGGCTGGCAACACACTCCGGTGTCCTTGACCAGGAAATCCCAGGGGCAGAGGAGCCTGGCAGGCTACAGTCCATGGGGTTGCCAAGGAGTCGGACACGGCCGAGCGACTGAACAACAATGAACAGTACGGAAAAGTTCCGAGGGTCAGAGATCCTGAGGCCTAGGCATTCGCTCGTTTCATCTGTTCAGGGACCCTATGAAGTAGATTTGTTACTTCCATTTTACAGATAAGTAAACTGAGGGCTGGAAAAGTTGAAAAGCTAAGGCTGCAGAGCTGGCAGAATTCAAGTGAACCTGGCTGAAAGGAAACGATTACCGGTCATTTCCAGAGTGGGTCTACTGTGGAGCAAATTATTAACCAGCTCAGGCTTCTGTTTATATGCTAGAGAATAAGTCTTTATGGGTCTCTCCCTACTGATAACACAATTTCAGGAAAGTAAATATTTGAGAAGAGTAAATGTTTGAAAAATACAGCCCATTCTGTAGACAAATAGCCGAATACTGTGTTGCATTTACACAGGGCGGCTAGAAGGCCTCTCTGGGGTTTCTTTGCTGAATTATTTTCATCTGTGAGTCTTGCTTTCCTAACAACTGCAAAATGTTATGTTTCCATGGCGACCTCAAAACTGTTCTTAAGTAGGAGCTTGAGAAAACAAAACTAGGAAGGCTTGGGCCAGACATGATGGTGGGACGAGGAATGACGTTTTACCTGCCGGGTATCACCTCGGCATTCGCTGAGTCCAGTGGTGTCTTGGCTCTGTCCCTTCCCAAGTTGCCTCCTGCGCCTTTTTCAATCCATGATTCTCTGGTTCCACCACAGGTGAAGCCACGATTCCTGTGAAATGTCCAGTGATGGATATTTGGGGAAACAAGTTATGAATAACACGGGCCACCTTCACAGGTGATACCCTGGGCGTGGCAGGTTCTGTTGAGGACAAGATTAGAACCGAGAGACGTGCCCACATTTCAGGAGTGGCTGGTGGGGAGGAGGAGACAGGTCCTCAATGGACTTCGCCTGTTGTCCGCATTGCCTCTGGCCCCGGAGCGGGTGCTGTTCTCCAGTCCTCCCACCAGGCGGCGCCAGCCACCCTGTGCTTAGTTTCTGGCCTTGGCTGGCCAGAGGTGACCAGGCCAGTCTTGAGCCAGCTCCTTGGCAGGGCTGGATAAAAACCAGAGAGTCTAAGGATGCTAGCTTGCATGTACATGTAGGGGAAAAGGAGACAGACTAGGGAGCGGGGGAGGACGGAGCGGAGGGTTTTGATACTTCCGTTTCTCCTGCTGGCTGGGACCTACTTCTCCTGGGTGTGTTACTTCTCATCACTCCTCCAAATCGCGTGGTTCAGAGCATATTCTTGTGGAAGTCTTCCCCCTCCTTCCCATTGTCCGCTGGTTGAACTGCAGTATGAACACCCAGTGTTGGGCTCAGACGGGGCTCACCGTGACCTTTTGATGGATAGAAATACAAAGCTGAAAGAAATGCCCTTCAAAAAAATTTTTGCTGATTGAATGTGTAACAGAATTTTCTGGTGCCCCCCGGTGGCTACTGTGGAGTAAGGTTTCATCCTCAGAAAGGGGGAGACCCCACCCCACCCCACAGGTCACGGGGTCCCCTTCAACAGGCCCGGGTCATCCCAGCTTCCGAGGAATATTCTCCAGAGACCAAAGCCCTGACAGTTGTAGGACTTGCCAGTGTGCCTTTTTCTCACTTTTTTTGCCTTACGCTTTCAAATTCCTCTTGTGTTTCCCATTTGTCCATCTTTGCCCAGTTCAAGGCCTTTTTCTTTTAAGGAAAAGTTGTTTTTAATCCATGATTCCATACCCCTGTTTGGATGGTCAGTGGGACTGGGGAGGGTCTTGTGTTTGGGACTGAAATGCTTGAGTAGGGTGTGTGTGCGACTATGTGTGGGTGAATATTTATATATATGTGAGGTGTATGTGTGTGTTGTGAAGATGTGTGTGTGTGTGTGATTGTGTGTAGGTGTGTATGTGTCTGTGGGCTGTGTGTGTGTCTGTGCAGGAGGTGAATGTATGTGTATGTGTGGTGTGTGTGTATGATGTGTGTGGGTGTGCATGTGACTGAGTGTGTGGGTTTCTGTGTTGTGTGAGTGAGTTTATGTGGGATGTTGTGAGGGTGTGTGGGTACATATGTGGGGTGTGTTGTGACTTGGTGTCTGTGTGGGGGTGTTTGTGATTGTGTGTAGGTGTGTGATTGCGTGCGGGTGTGCACAGATGTGTGTGGGGGGTGTGTGTGAGTGTGTGTGAAGGAGTCCCGGCGCTGCCAGCCCTGACTTGCTGACAAGCCCCTTGTCACAGCGCGGTGACCGTTTCACACGCACATGTCAGGAGGCGCTGGCTTCCCCGCTGGGCTGCCGGTCTGCAGTGAGTCTGGGGCAGAGCGTGAACACCCCGCTGGCCCCATCAAATCCTGAGCTCCCCCCTTCTTTACCCAGCGCGGCAGGGGGTTGCTGACCGTCCCTGTTCACCAGCCTGAACCTCTGTCCTGGGAGCAGTGGCCTCTGGCCCTCCGGGGCCCCTCCTCGCTGCCTGTCCACACACTTTGTCCCTCACGCGGTCGGAAGCCCTCTATGGAAGCCGAGTCGTGTCTCTTCCTTTTATGGTCAGCCTCGAGCTCTGCTGCCCTTGCATCACTCGAGTGTGGAACACATCAGTTCCTCGCGCTGTGTGGTCTGTAACATGTCTGCTTTCTGTGTCCGGAGTTCAGAGAGGATCGCGGGGCCCTGGGTCCGCTCCATAGACGTTCTTGAACAAGTCAGTTTCATCCAAGTGTGGACGCGGAGATAAAACCGTCCTGAATATCTTGAGAACAAGAACAAGAACAACAACAAAAATCAACACCCAGAGGGAAACAGTAAAGGTCCCCAGCACAAGGACAGGTTGATGTCTCTGAGTGGGGGAAGTTCCGTGCATTTGGCCCTCGATGGTGTTGGTGAGGGGGCCGGTTCTGGGTAGGTCTGAGGCCGCGCTTTCCCCGACAGATGTACCGGGAACCCTGGAGTGAGGCTGAGGGATGCTGCCGCGCGGTCTCCACATATCCACCCCAGCACCCGCCAGCCTGCAAAGTGTGTCTGCCAGCTGTCGCTGCTGAAGCCTTACGGAGCCTCTCAAATACAGGGATTATGGACCCAGGAGGCTAGTGACTAATGGAAATGCCCATCCTGGTGGCTGATCTCAGCACAGAGTCACGTTTCTGCACTTCTGGTCCCCGGATACTGCTGAAGTGGGCTCAGCCTGTCCCCCGGGAACGCGGGTGGCCCCTCTGGGCAGTGGTCAGCACACCCTTGGGAATCCTGCAGAAGGGCCTGGATTTGCTGCGGGAAGTAGGAGGGGTGGTAATGGAAAAGTTGAGAGAGGTTGTCCAGGACACATAAATCTTCAACAGGCTCAGGTCCCAGGTCCTTGGGGGAGCTGAGCTGCCGGGGTGGGAGGACTGGGGAGCGTGGGGGGAGGTGGTGTTGAGTCAGGCCTGAGTCGCTTTCCCACCCCCGTCCTAGGTCCAGACCACAGGTCCTGAGAGTGGAGGGTCAGAGACAGTACAGATTGTGGCTCCAAAAGGGGACCGATGCTGGGCAGATGAGAACAGGGAGCCCCTTCTCAACATTGACTTGGCTGTGGTGAGTTAGGTGAGTTTTATTGTGGTAATTCACAGTCCTCTCTTTTTTAAAAAGTTTTTATTGGAGTGTGGTTGATTCACAATATTGTGTTAGTTTCAGATGTACGGCCAAGTGAATCAGACTTACATATACATATATCCACTCTGTTTTAGATTTTAACCCTGTGTAGGTCATTACAGAGTACTGAAGAGTTCCCTGTGCTATATGGTAGTTGCTAAGTCGTGTTGAGCTTTTTGCAACCCTATGGACTGTAGCCCATCAGACTCCCTGTCCATAGAATTCTCGAGGCAAGAATACTGGAGTGGGTTGCCATTTCCTTCTCTAGGGGATCTTCCGACCCAGGGATGGAACCCGGGTCTCCTGCGTTGCCAGTGGATTTGCTACCGCTGAGCCCCCAGGGTCTTAATCAATTATCTACAGAATCTTCTGGACTAAAGGTCCTTAAATGCTGATTTAAGGAGGAAATGTTAAACTTGCTGTTGATCAAAAAGTTTTGTGTCTCCAGTTTAGAAGTTAAAGACGTGTTTCCTATACAGAGAATGAGAGTCTAGTGTGACCGAAATCCCAGTGATTTAAGGCATTTCAGCGTCCATCCAGAGTGGTCATCAGCTGGATGACCATGGGGTGTGGGGTGTTGGAATTTGCATTTCTAATTCCCAGGTGATGATGCTGCCTCCTGGTCAGGGACACCTCCCTCCCCCGCCCCCATTTTACTAATTTCAGGCAAAGGATTGAAACGCTCCACTTACCAAAAAAAGAAAGAAAGAAGAAAAGGAAGGAAGTCCGCCAGCGTTTCAGTAAATACAGGACAAGATGTTCAGACTTCACGGATAATCAGACATGTTCAGATAAAGCCAACAATGGCATCGCATTCCTCTCCAGTTGCCAGGGTTTTAGAAGATGGACTGACGTGGCCTGGGTGAGGATTTAGGGAAGGGGCTGTCCCCTACTCTGCTGCTTAAAACTGTGAATCAGTACAGCCTTGCTGGTGGGCAGTCTAGCTCTCTGTCTCCAGGTACAAAATACGATCTAGAGTTTTAACTCTAGGAAGTAATCCTGTACACCGGAGATGTGTTATTCATCCCTGTTTCCTTTGTAAGGAGGAATAGTGAACCGCCTAAACATCCCTCCCCAGGGAGCAAGTTTTGTAAATCACGTAGGCACACCAAGGCTTGTTATGCAGCTGAGAGGAGATGAGAGCGTGGGCTGTGCAGGGTCAGGAAGGGTCTTGGCCCCACTGCCTGGTTTCCTCTTCCTCCCCTGGGGAGCAGAGCTTGTGATGAAAACAGGAGATGTGGGGAATAAGCCCTTAGCTCTAACTGAGAACAGTACATTTATTTTTTAATACTTTTTAAAATATTCTTTTCCATTATGATTTTTCTTAGGAGATATAAGAGGTGCAGGTTCAATCTCTGCATCAGAAACATCCCCTGGAAGAGGTCCTGGCAACCCACTCCTTAGTATTCTTGCCTGGAGAATGCCATAGACAGAGGAGTCTGGTGGGCTACAGACCATGGGGTTGCAAAGAGTCGGACACGACTGAGCGACTAAACACAAACACATTTCTTAATTGGAGGATGTTAGTTTCTATTGTACCGCAGTGTCAATCAGCTGTAAGTATACATGTGTGTGCTCAGTCGCGTCCGACTCTTTGCGACCCCATGAACTGTAGCCCGCCAGGCTCCTCTGTCTATGGGATTTCCTAGGCAAGAACACTGGAGTGGGTTGCCATGCCCTCTTCCAGGGGATCTTCCCGACCCAGGGATCGAACCTGAGTCTCCTGCGTCTCCTGCATTGCAGGAGATTTCTTTACCACTCAGCCACAGGGGAAGCCCATACGTATAAATATATCCCCTCAATATGTATATTTAAATTTCGTTTGTTTAAAAGTACCTATCTGTCTGTCTGTTGTCTGTTCAACTGTCTTGTTTGCTTATCTGTCTGTCTATCCATACTCATAGTACCTGCTCGCGTGCAGGAAATAGGGCGATTTGGGAGGCTTCTGTCTGTTCATCCAGTTACCACATACTACAGAGCAAATAAAACAAGGTAGACAAAACGCTTTGGACTGTGCTCCTTGATGCTTGAGGATCCTCCCCTCACTCACTTGGCTTAAGTCCCACTTGCTGCTGAGCCAGGGCTGCTGACCACACAGTCCTCAGGCTCCTCCCTCAGCTGGTCCTCAGAGCAGCCTCCCCGCCTCCCTGATTTGATCCCCACTTGTCCTCCCTCCTCATCCTCCTGGGCCTCTCTGGGAGGTCCTGCACTTTCCTTATACATCATCATGACAACTAATAAGTTACACGTTTTCTTTGCTTCACCAAACTCACTGCTGTGCAGGCTCCATGACGGCAAGAATTGGTTCTGCCTGGTCATTTATAAAGTGTGCAGGATGACTGAATCAAAGAATTCTTACTGAACTCAGGGTTGGCCATGTGCCACTCAAAAGCCAGTCATTGAAGCGGCAACTGTCAATAGAAAAGAAAGGTGCTTTCATCAGGAAAGCTGGCAGTTGCAGGGAGAAGGCAGACCCATGTCCTGAGACCACCGCCAGAGATTCTGCTCAGCCATGACAGTGTTTGGGTTTTTGGGGTTTTTTTTTTTCAGTAGTTATTTGGCTGTGCTGCAGCTTAGTTGTGGCACCCAAGATCTTCCATCTTCGATGTGTCCTGTATGATCTAGTTCCCTGATCAGGGATCAAACCCAGGCCCCATGCACTGAGAGCATGGAGTCCCAGCCACTGGACAACCAGAAAAGTTCCTTCTTCCTTTTTTTTTAAGTGTACTTAAAAAATTTTTTTTCTCTGGCTGCAACAGGTCTTTCTTAGTGGCGGTGAGTGGGCTCTCTTGTTATGGCACGGGCTCAGTAGTTGTTCCACAACATATAGGATCTTAGTTCCCTGGCCAGGGATCCAACCCACATCCCCTGCATTGGAAGGAAGGTTCTTAGCCACTAAACCACCAGAGAAACCCGTTCCTTTTCTTTATTAAACAGTTTGTGTTGCCTTTCCAAACGAGTTGAATTTGGGGGGGGGATGTTGTATCTCTGTTGCTCGGGTCAACTGTATACATTGTTGGGGAGGAAGATATTTTTCTCTGCCCTTCAAGGTTCTTCTAGCTGGTCTAGGAAATAAATGGACATAAGGGGCTTCCCTGGTAGCTCACTTGGTAAAGAAATGTGCCTGCAATGCGGGAGACCCAGGTTCAGTCCCTGGGTGGGGAGGATCCCCTGGAGAAGGAAATCGCAACCCACTCCAGTATTCCTGCCTGGAAAATCCCATGGACAGAGGAGTCTGGCAGACTACAGTCCATGGGGCTGCAAAGAGTCAGACACGACTGAGCGACTAAATCACCAGCAAGACAGATTAATGGGAGAAAATCAAACAAGAGCCCAATAACATATATCCATGGGAGAGACCCAGGAAAAGTGAGCCACTCACCAAAGCAGCAAAAACCCTCACCTTGTATATCACCTTAAGCTGAAGATGAAAGAGGATGTTGGAGGTAATGTTTTGGGACTTTGGAGGGATGGAAGGAAATTCACATGAAGATGGAAAAGCAGATGTTTGGTAAGCGACTGTGTGCTGGGCCTGCGGAGACACTGGGGCCCGGACACTGGTCTTTACGCCCTGTCCCCTGCCACACTGAGCCCATGTTCTCTCTGCAGATGACACTGATGACAGCTCTATCCTGGGAAGGGGCCCTCTGTTTGATTTTTTTTAAATAATTTTATTTATTTATTTATTTTTGGCTGCACTGGGTCTTCCCTGCTGCACGCCAGCTTTCGCTAGTTGCAGCCAGCAGGGGCCACTCCCTAGCTGCGGTGCGCAGGCTTCTCTTGTGGGACTCGGGCTCTGGGGCATGCAGGCTCAGTAGTTGTGGCTCTGGGTCTCTAGAGCGCTGGCTCAGTACTTGCGGCGAATGGGCTTAGTTGTTCCCCGGCATGTGGGATCTTCCCCGACCAGGGATCACACCTGTGTCCTCTTCATTGGCAGGCTCTGGACCACCAGGGAACTCCCTCCCTGAATGGTTTTAATCAGTTTGGGGGAAGGTCAGAATTTCTTCCTGAGTTTTGGGGCCTGGAACTCCTCAGGAAATCCTTAACGCGGAGGACTCACCTGCCTGTCTGGAAACCAGGATCCTGGGCCCAGTGATCTTTGGCAAAGGGCCTTTCCAGCTAAAACTTCCTGTGGTTCTGCGAGATCTGGATGCATGCTTAGGCTTGTTAGTTCAGGAAACAACTGAGAATAAATACATTCTACTCAGTAGCCAGCTATGCCTTGACCAAAGGAAACAGAAAATACATATGATCTTACTATATCATATGTGGTGAGGTGCTGAAAAGAGCAGTAAGGGTAACCTTGCTTACACTAGTTTTGTAAGATAATTATAACAAAATATCTTGGGAATTCCCTGGAAGTCCCTAGAAGTGGTTATGTATGACTCTGCACTTTCACTGCTGAGGGCTTAGGTTCAGTCCCTGGTCAGGGAACTAAGATCCTGTAAGCCATGGAGCGTGGTCAAATATATATATGACCATGAAAAAAATTTTTTTTTTTTTTTTACTAATCATGAGTCCATAAGAAAACAGTTTCTAGGGACTGCCCTGCTGGTCCAGTGGTTAAGCCTCTGAGCTTCCAATGCAGGGGGTAAGAGTTTGATCCCTAGTCAGGGAGTTAAGATCCCACATGCCACATGGCTTAGTCAAAAAGTAAAAATTAAAAAAAGAGAAGAAAATACTAAGGAAATCCTTTGTTCAGTGAGTACTGAAAATCGTCAGGCTTCCCCGGTGGCTCAGTGGTAAAAGACTACGCCTGCAGGAGATGCTGGAGACGCTGGGTTTGATCCCTGGGTCAGGAAGATCCTCTGGAGGAGTAAATGGCAACCCCCTCCAGTATTTCTGCCTGGAGAATCCCACGGATGGAGGCCACAGCCCACGGGGTCGCTAAGAGTCCAGTGTGATTGAGCGACTAGCACGCACATGCTGAAAAACATCGCTAACACCAGTTAGTGCTACAGCCAAAGGCCAACAATGACCGATTCATTTATGGAGTATCAGCCAGTTATTTTGTTGTTGCTGTTTAGTCGCTCAGTCGTGTCTGACTCTTTGTGACCCCATGGACTGTAACCTGCCAGACTCCTCTGTCCATGGAATTCTCCAGGCAAGAACACTGGAGTGGGTTGCCATTTCCTTCTCGAGGGGACCTTCCTGACCCAGGGATTGAACCTACATCTCCTGTGGCTCCCACATTGCAGGCAGATTCTTTACCACTGAGCCACTGGGGAAGCCAGTTATTAGTCTAATCTTTGAACTGGGATAAGACTCTCATATTTATTATAATTTCCGGATTTATAAAAACCATTATTTTCAAGGAAATCTCCCCAAAGAAGATAGTATCCTCGTCCAATATCCAACCTTCCTTTCCCTCAATGTATCAATATTTTCACTTACCAATTTGAATTTACCATGAAGCTAATGAAGCTTGAACTTCAAGACTCCTCAGTTGTGCAGCCCCTCCTTGGTCTCCAGAGGGGCTCTGGCATTCTGTTTGTAAGGGTCTTTTGCAATTTTCTTCAGTAGAGACCCCCCAAATTCCTAAGCTTCCTGCTTCACAAAATGGGGCTTTGGCAGCTTGCTCCATTGCCGCCTTCCTCCACAGAGCCCCACCACGTTTTCCACTTTTTCCCAGATGGAAAGAAACACTCCCAGCAGTACCATCTGCCTCATCAACACGGTTTCCTGGAAGAAACCAACCTAAAGGGAATGTTAGAAAACAGTTCAACCAAGTCAACTGAAAGATCAAACTGGCTTTATTATATGAGCCAAGAATCAAGCAGCTTCCTATGGAGCTAATAGGAAGGAGTTCCCTGGAGCTACGTGAAATGAAAGGCTTTTATGGACAGAAGGGACAGGAGAGAGGAACTAGCAAAGAGTGGGTGATTTTCAGGCAAGATCACTTCTCTATGGGGGGCTAACTTCAGGGGACTATGAGGCATTTACCTCCCTGGTGGTGCCCAGGGAATTCCAGACTGTCTGGTTAAGATCATATTCCTGCGAGAGGCTGAATCAAGTTAGGTATTAGGTCTCCATCTGCATGGTGGGCTTAGCACAAGTGACTCCATTTGGGCCTGTTGTCTCTTTTTGAACAGTTCCCCCTTTTGATCAGGCTCAGTGAAAGTCACTCAGCCCTGTCTGACTCTTTGTGACCCCACGGACTGTAGCCCACCAGGCTCCTCTGTCCATGGAATTCTCCAAGCAAGATCCTGGCATTGGTAGAAATTCCCTTCTCCAGGGGTTCTTTCTGGACCAGGGATCAAGCCCAGGTCTCCTGCATTGCAGGCAGATTCTTTACTCTCTGAGTCACCAGGGAAGCCCATTTGTCACTAAGAAACGTGGTAAAAATTTAAGGTGTTAGTGCCACTCTCAGCTACTGCTCTCAAATTCTCAGTTTTTGTTGATTCTCCATGTGGTATTTACAGGTTGTAACTTCAGGCTCACAGTTTTTCAGTTGGTCATTTTCTTCATTCCTTTTCTGGCCTTCCAGTCTCAGGGAGATCATTTACTTGGTGGTTAGTGGCTACGAACATACATTTAAACCTTTTGAGAAAATACAGCATGGCAGGGAGACTACTGTGATTACTACAAACAGGAAAATTTCCTAATGTTTGGAGTGCATTTTATGGAGTGCATGTATCCCCATGATACAAACCAATCAAAATCAAGTAAGTCAAAGAAGGACTGCACTGAAGGAGTGAGAGTTTATCTAAAATACCTATAGTTTGAGTGAATTCCTCTCTTTTCAATATCCTGGAGTTCCTGAGCCTGTCAGGCAGTGATTTTCCCTGTTGTTCAGTCAATAAGTTGTGTCCAACTCTTTGTGACCCCTGTCCTCCACTATCTCCCAGAGTTTGTTCAAATTCATGTTCATTGAGTCGGTGATGCCATCCAGCTGTCTCATCCTCTGTCACCCCCCTTTCCTTCTGCCCTCAGTCTTTCCCAGTATCAGGGTCTTTTCCAGTGAGTCAGCTTTTCACATTAGGTGGCCAAAGTATTGGAACTTCAGCTTCAGCATAAGTCCTTCCAGTGAATATTCAGGGTTGATTTCCTTTAGGATTGACTAGTTTGATCTCCTTACAGTCCAAGGGACTCTCAAGAGTCTTCTCCAGCACCACAGTTCAAAAGCATCAATTTTTCATCTCTCAGCCTTCTTTATGGTCCAACTCTCACATCTGTATATGACTACTGGAAAAACTATAACTTTGACTATATGGACCTTTGTCGGCAAAGTGATGTCCCAACTTTTTAATATGCTGTCTAGGTTTGTCGTACCTTTCCTTCCCAGGAGCAAGCATCTTTTAATTTCATGGCTGCTAAAAACCTTAATTTTTAATGAAAATAAAGTGATAAACAATTGTGAACCTTCTTTTATATTAGCATTCTATAACTTAGTGGATTTGTAAATACTCTGTGTATGTGTCTGTGTATAAATGCTTTCTATAATCTGTAGAAATGTGTTCTCATAGTAAATTTTCCAGTGTGGCATAAAACATGTTTACTAATAAACCCAAATATCTTTAGTTCCTTTATAGAAGAAATCCCCAAATGGACAAATCTATGTTCAATAATTATTTTGTCTTATTTGAAAATGATTTAGATATTTGATAACTATCCACCATTTAATTTAACTTGGCAAAAATTTAAGGTTTCAGGTTACCAAAAAAATTGGGGGAAATTATTTCAGAAGTTCACATAAAAATTTTATTCTGCAGTGTCCTATTTATCTCTCCTGTTCTCAATAATTATGTTTAGACTAAACACAAAACTTCATAAGATGTTTTGACAAAAATCAGCCATCATCCCAAGCTATTTTTCTTGCTGACAACATGAGCGATAACATGAACTTTTTTAACCAATGAACCCAACTAGGATAATGTGCTTTGGCATTATTTTAGTGCTGATAATTCTAAAGACATACTTATCCAACAAATTTAAACTAGACTTTATTTACCCAAGATTTTCTCAGATCAAGTAAACTTGAAAAATATTTGAGTTAGTTTCTGTCATATTTCTGAAAATTGTAGGTATCCTTCATACATACAAGTGCTTTATTCTCTTCAAGCCAATTAAATAGGGCTCTTCTACAAATTAATTTTAGCAATAGCATCTGAAGGTAGATAATACCATACACCACATATACATAGATATACACACACACAGAGAGATGCCAACAGAGACCTTATAGCTTTTGCTGAAAGATTTAGCCATGAATCAGGTAGTATAAAAAGACTGGATCCAAATTATATTTCTAACAGCTGCAGTAACCTAAGGTGACCTGTTAAGATGACTAACGCTTTTTATTAATATTTGTGGAGAAGACCTTTAGGATTTTTCAGTTGCCTAATACCTTTTATCCCTTCTGTTTTCCTTCTGATAAGAATCGCCTCCCTGAAGTTGGCATTTTAAAGAGATGACCTAAATAAGAGTCGCTGGAGCAGAATTTCTGGTTTTTCAAAGATATGTGAGAGATGGGCAGTTGCTTTTAATTCCTGAGAAATGGCTGCAACTTAAATGATATCATAGGTCGATCCACCTATAAATCCTTTTACAAGGGCTTTAGAAGGTTTTTCTTTCCCTCTGAGTACTTAGTTTTATTTTTAGGGAAGCAAGCCTGAAAGTTTTTCTATCAGGCTCTGCAACGTGGCCAGTTTCTGACCACAGAGATATTTTGTAGCTGTCAGCTGGGACAAACAGTAAATATTTCTGACAGTATTGAACAACTGCTTGGACTCAAGGGGTACCTCCAAAGAGGGCACAGAAGGTATTTTATTTTTGGACTTCCCTGGTGGCCCAGTGATTAAGAATCCACGTGCAATGCAGGGGACATGAGTTCTCTCCGCCGTCTGGGGCGACTCCATGGGGCACCCAAGCCTGGGCCCAGCTGCTGAGCCCGTGCTTCCTGGAGCAGGGGCTGTGCAACACGAGCCACCGCCACGAGGAGCTCGTGCGCCGCGACTAGGCAGGAGCCCCTGTGGCTTCAACAACAGAATATTTTTTAAAAGATATTCTGGATGCATCTGGGAGAGCTGACTCTGGTGAGAACTGCCATCCTTGGGTGGCTTCTGCCACTTTTTCCAGGGTCCCATCTAGAGGCCACGAGTGGGGTTCAGAGTAGAGAGGGCAGCACCAGTAATCAACCAGAATTTAGCCCGGTTTCTCATGCATGTTAGTTTCCCTTGGCAGTTTAAGGGAATACCGTCATGGTTTACCAGAAAATTCTGGTAAAGAAGTCACCAACTCATCAAGAGACATCCCTGGTGGTCCAGAGGTTAAGAACCGATGCTGGGAAGGGCCCATAAGGGGGCGCCTTCCTTTGAGAGTAGATATGGGTGTCTGTGAGCCCGCAAACCTGGTGGATTTTTGTTTATGGTGTTATGGTCTCTTCAGAGTAGGGAGACATTCAGCAGAGGATTGCCAGAAAGACGTGAGTGCTCCGAGGAGGACCGAGGGGAGCTCTTACTGAGTTCCTTAGATGATAACAGCGCCGGCTTTGGGTTGCCACTGTTTTCCTCAGCCTATCGATTTGCCTTTTAAATCTGTATTTATTTTTTTGGCTGCATCGGGTCTTAGTCGTGTCGTGTGTGGATTCTCTAGTGGTGTGTGGGCTTAGTTGCCCCATGGCTATGTGATCTTAGTTCCCCAATTAGGGACTGAACCTGCATCCTCAGCATCACAAGGCCGATTCTTAACCACCAGGGATGTTTCTCGGTTTGCCTTTTAATTTGAAGGCAGACATTAGGAGTTTTCCTCTTTGTATGGAGCCAAATCTCCAATCTTTATTTTGTGTGTTATTTTGTTAATTACTGTGAAGTTTGGACCGTCAGCCTTCCGACAGAGCTCTGGCAGATTCTGTTGCTTCTGGATGGTTTTCTCCCCATGGTTTGATTTGTACTATTTAGCCATCTAATCCATCTGGAATTTATCTTGGTGTATGCTCTGAGGTAAGGGTTGAATGTGATCTTTTTCCCATTGCCAACCAATTAATCCTTCAACCATGCATTCAATCATCTTCCCTTCCCCACTGTATTGTAACCTCTCTTCTATCATATAACAAATTCCTGTATCTTACCTGTAAGACAAGATAAAATATCTTATCTTTCTTGGCTTTTTGTTCTGTTTCAGAGAACAACGATATGCCTGTTTCTGCATAAATGTTTCTAAATGTCTTGCAGAACCAATCCCCTTCTTGACTTTCAGCTAGTCACTTAGCTTGTGTTTATTAGTGAGGAAAATGAGCAATGTGTTAATATTTGGCACTTTCACAAATTTTAACACCCACAGAAAGGACAGACTTCCCTTCTCCCTGCTTTGTTCTGTGACAGAGATATAAAAGGACAGTTTCCTTGAATTTCCACACACATGTAGTTTCAGAGCCAACTTATGGCAGTGAAATTTTACTGTAAAAGGATAAAAGCCAGAAGTAGCAGGAGGCTGCATACCATGTCAAGGGATTTGCTTCTTAGCTTCCTATCTTTGTCTTTGAGAAACATGAGATTTTCAGCCACAAACACATGAGGTCCTGTGATGAAATCCCCACACGTGTCCAGAGTGAGCCTTTCGGTGGAGTGGGTTTCCCAATTACTCTGGAAACCTTTATGTGGTTTTATTCTTTCTTCTGAGTACATACCCTTCTCCCATCCTCCTACAATGAGTCTCTGCTGCCCTTTCTAAGTGCCCTCCCAGTCTGTACCCTGTAACTTCTTTTCTTCTTCTTTTTTCAGTATTTATTTATTTGGCTGTGCCAAGTCTTAATCTTAGTAGTGGCAGGTGGGAGCTTCGATCTTAGTTGCAGTATGTAGGGTCTAATTCCCTGACTGGGAATCGAACCCAGACCCCCTGCATTGGGAGAGCAGAGTCTTAGCCACTGGACTGCCAGGGAAGTCCCTGTACCTTCTAACTTCTTAGTGACAATGTTTCATAAATGAAAATGAGGACATGTATTTATGAGGATGGTGGATGGAATATTTGACATCAGGATGATCTTGGAAAATCTAGGCCATCTGATCAATGATCTTCTAGTCTAATAGGTGAAGAGGTTTATTGGGGGAGGTTTATTCTGTTTTGGAGGTAAGGTAGAAGAGAGGGAATCAAAACAGAAGAAGGAATGGTATTCTATTTTAATTTCCTAGGTTCCCCAGGTTTCCCAAATTCCTTCAGCCTCCTTTACTCCAGCCAGTCTCAATTTGTCTCCCCTCACAGGTTCATAAAGTAGATCTCTCAGATTCGGAGCAATGTGTATTATTAGAAACTTAAACTCATAAACAACTTAGGGTTTCAGATGGGTTTCTTGTCTAAGGTTCTGTGCGTGAGGCTGTCTGTCTTGGAGCTCTCTGACCTTTTCTAATGTCTTATCTTCTGAAAAGAATGTAAGTTCCAGAGAAGAAAACAAACTGTGCTAAATCAGTAATTCGGATATACCTATTCAACAGGCTCTGTAATTGCAGTGATGTTGTTTAGCAGGAAAAACCTTTGTCTATTAGGATAGGTATTTCTGAATTTCAAGGTAGTTCACGGCTCTCAGTGGGTCTTTGGTGTTTGTTTTCAACTGTGATAGTTGAAAAGGATCAACCTTTGTGGTAGTTGGTGAAGGATCAGTGACAATGTTTGGGTTATTTTCCTCACACAGAATGGACTGATTGACCTAAGTCTGTTTGTATCTTTTGTACTCAACAGCTGTTTTTCCAGTACTCTTACATTCCAGTGAAAGTGAACTTTCTTGTAAAGTCAGTAAACATATAGTCATGACCTCTGCTGGGGATGAGCAAAAACTCACAGAATGAGTTCTTCCATGACACTGCATGCTAAGCCGCTTCAGTCTCGTCTGACTCTTTGGGACCCCATGGACTGTAGCCCACCAGGCTCCTCTGTCCATGGGATTCTCCAGGCGAGAATACCGGAGTGGGTTGCCATGCCCTCCTCCAGGGGATCTTCCTGACCTAAGGACTGATCCCACGTCTCATGTCTCCTGCATTGGCAGGCAGTTTGTTTACCACTAGTGCCATCTGGGAAGCCCCTCCGTGACACTAGTGTAAACATCAAAACGTATATCTGTTCCTTTTCCCACTTCTCTGAAAGCTGACATGGTGTAACTCTGTCATGTTCTCCTGTGATCTAGGTGGAATGACATACTTTCTGGGGAAGTCAAACTTTGCTTTTGTGATAAGAGAACAAATGAGAAAGTGGATCTGATGAGAGTCATTCACCAGAGCAGAGCCTGGGCAAGGGTCTTTGAGCAGGTCCCCTAGGTGGGATGCCTGGCCAAGTCTTTAATGGATGCAATCTGGATCCCTTTTCATCTTTCTGGAGCTCTTCAAGCATCTTAGCTGCGGACATAAATCCAGGTTTTCTGTTTTTTAAAAAAGATGAGAAAGAAGGTTCTCTTTAGGATGTAATTTTTGGTATAAACGCATAGTATTAATATAAGTCCCCTGGTTTGGACATGTTGGAGGGAAGTTTGTGATTCTGTACCCTCCAGGTAAACGATAACATTGGATCTTGCAAGGTTAAGACTGTAATGTTAAATCTACCTGAATACCTCAGATGCCATCGTTGGCAGTGGCATTTCTTCATGGGTGGAGTGAGGTGACTATTTGTGACTTTGTAGCCCTGGCCAGGTAAGCAGGAAGTCAACACTGCAGCAGCAGCAAGAAACTGAGTAGAGTGTCCCACTGATGGAATCGCAAGCCGCCAAGTGGCTGCGAGGGCTTTCTGCGCTCTTCAGGAAGAGTACTGAAAGGTAGGAGACCAGGCTCCAGATTCAGCTCTGTGTCACAGCTTTAGGCAGGTGACTGCCTTTTCTGCTTCAGTTACCTCATCAGCACACTGAGGATGAGAAAACCTGTCCTACTACCGGAGAATGTTACAGGGATCAGATGAAACTTGATTATGTAAGGTACTGTTATCATTACACCTTAGAGATCTTCTGCTCGTATATATATATTCGAGAAGACAAAAGTGAAGGGTTGAGGGGGGTTAGCTCAAGGAATGAGGTGAGATGAGACCATCCAGTGGTGGGGCTGATGGAGTGAGCACACACCGGGAACGTCCCACTGTGTTGTGTGTTCCGTGAACAAGGTGGCTCTCAAAAGCAGGATGGGGAGGGCAGATGGTCTGTCAAGGTTCTACTGAGTCATCGATACTTAGTTGGCATCAGTTGTTTCAAGTCACATGGGCCAGTGCTTTTTCTCAGCCTTTTAGAGTCACCCCTCCAGTTTGTGATACTCATCAATCTGGCATGCGTGTGCTCAGTCATGTCCAACTCTGTGTGACCCCGTGGACTATAGCCTGCCAGGCTCCTCTGTCCATGGGATTCTCCAGGCCAGAATATTGAAGTGGGTTGCCATGCCCTCCTCCAGGGGATCTTCCCAACCCAGGGATCGAACTGGTGTCTCCTGCATCTCCTGCATTGGCAGGCAGGTTCTTTACCTCTAGTGCCACCTGGGAATCCCTCAATTTGGCATTTCATCTTAATTGAAGTTAGGTGTATCTTTTGCTCACCGAATTTGTAAATTGTTAGGAAATATAGATAAGTTGGTTGGTTTGCCTGCCTGCCTGCCTGAGCTTTCTCTTTTCTCGGTGGTGACCTCAACTCTGTGATTTCCCTGTTGCCACCCTGGAGCCACCCTGGTCCTCTCCTGGAACATCATCTCATACACACGCCCTTCTCGTTTCACTGGCTGTCAGAAAAGGTTTTGTTCACAGTAGCTGTTTTTTCTTCCTTCTGTTGTAAAAGGGTTCCCATTGGGCGTGGATTGCTCGCAGCTCCGATACTTCTCTAGTGAAAGATTTGTTATTCTTTAGTTGCTAAGTCATGTCCAACACATTGTCTAGGACGGGAGTTGTGTTTGCTCGCCCTACTGCACGATGAAGTTCAGTATGAGTTAAGATCTAGTCCGCAGTGCGCTTCCCTGGTGATTTAGTCGGTAAAGAATCACCTGCAATGAAGGAGACCTGGGTTCAATCCCTGGGTCGGGAAGATCCCCTGGAGGAGGGCATGGCAACCCACTCCAGTATTCTGGCCTGGAGAATTCCATGGACAGCAGACCCTGGCGGGCGACCTGACTGAGCGACTAAACCACCACCACCCTAATCAGGTTTAGGAATTCTTCCTGGTCAGGCTCCGCTCTTCCCCTGCCCTCCCCTCCTGCCACATCCCCCCCCAACATTCTCACAATAGCTGTGCCATACAAATGGGTAGTTGTTTGCCTGTGTGGAGTTGGCTTACTATATTATTCTATTTTTGTTTTTACCAAAGAGACCCATTTCGCAGATTCCTCTGGGGCATTCATTAGTGGCAAGGTGTGTGTCTGCCCTGGCCACCACTGTGGATGTTTCAAGGAGTTTCATTTTAGATTTTCATGGAGTATTGATCCAAAGCTTCTGTAAAGGGCAAGAAGCAGAGGAAGGAAGAGAACAGATGGGCCCTTCCTGTGCTTCCCGTCATTTCCAAAACAAAGACATTCCATTTGCAGACATTCTAGTCCTTGAAGCTAAGGGCATAGCAGCAAAGTGATTTGATTTACCTTCTTGGTCAAACACGGCCTGTTCTTTCCTGAGTTATAGGAAAATTGATGTATCACCCTCATTATTTGTTCTTCTAGGCAATAAAATTAATTCAGGCTATTGAATACTTACTTTATTGCTGTTCTCATTAAGTCCAGGAGTCTGCAGAGATTTTTCAGAAACCTGACCTTTTGTTTCTCCAATTTCAAGAAAATTCTGTATAAGCTTTTGTCTTGCTGGGGCCATCACTTCTCTGGTTTCCATTGTAGGCTGGTTCAAAATCTTGATTTTGCTGGGAAGAGTCAGGCTTTAGGAATTTCTGGCACCCTAGCCAAACTTAGAAGGTCTGTTTGTAAACTGGAATATTCCTTTTCTGCACATTTATTCAACACCCTACTGAGAGTGTGGTGTGGTACTGATCTCTGGGCAAATGAAAATAAATCATAACTACGACGTGGCCCCTACTGTTTAGAAGCTTATGGTTCAGATGTGGGAAAGACATGTAAACAAACATATTATGTATAGTGTGTAGGATGACCTTATGTCCTGGTGATAACTATTCATAGTTTTTAGTCACTCAGTAGTGCCCAACTCTTTTGTGACCCCGTGGACTGTAGCCCACCAGGGCTATGAGATTCTCTAGGCAAGAATACTGGAGTGGATTACCATGCCCTCCTCTGGGGGATCTTCCCAACCCAGGGATTGAACCCATGTCTCCTGATGCTTTACCATTGAGCCACAGTGAGAATCTCTACGAATGTTCAGGGTTTAGAGTTGGTAGAAAGCAGGGAGAATTCCCAGAGAAGACACTTGCGCTGGGTGATGCAGGAACTTTGGACCTTCAAGGTCCGAGGGCTTGAGGTCAGGGTGGGGGTGGGCGGAAGAGTGTGCAAAACACTTCAGGCAAAAGGGAAATTGTTCCAGAAGCAACATTTAGTCAACTCAAGCTAGTCATTGTTCCCAAATTTATCCTGTGGAATAAATTCCCCAAGACACTTGGTCAAAATACAGATTTCTAGAACCTGCTGGGGCAATTTGGATTTGGATTTAAAAAAAAATTTTTTTTGTTTTCAGTCCTAGTCTTTTTTTTTTTTTTTTTTTTTTTAATGGCTATTTGTCTGCACTGGGTCTCCGTTGCGGCATGTGGGATCTAGTTCCATGACCAGGGATCGAACCTCAGCCCCCTGCACCTAGGGCTTGGAGTTTTAGCTGATGGACCACCGGGGACCTCCCCTGGATTTGAATTTTTAAAGAAGAGCCACAGATGATTCTTGGACATAGTAAAGGTTCAGAACCAATTCTGTCGGGATTATGGCTATGACTATAAAGGGCTGGAGCAGAGGACAGCAGGAACAGCAAGGCTAGAGTAGCCGTCACAGATCAGCCAGGCAAGGGTGACCCGGGCTGGAAAAACCCTCAGAGGTAGAACCGGTTGGGAGACATTTACAGAGGAGGTACCAAAAATGGGGACTGCAGCAATCATAATGGGATTGCAGAGGAATGAAAGGATTCGAGAACATTCAGGAGTAAGAACGAACGGCACCTAGTATATGACAATTACTGAAATATATGTGTGCGTGCGCTTAGTTGCTCAGTCCTGTCTGACTCTTTGTGACTCTCTGGACTGTAGCCCCTGGGCTCCTCTGTTCATGGGATTTTTCAGGCAGGAATACTGGAGTGGGTTGCCGTTTCCTCTGCCAGGGGGTCTTCCTGACCCAGGGATCGAACCCACATCTCCTGTGCCTCCTGCATGGCAGGCAGATTCCTTACCCACTGAGCAGGCAACCCACTGATGTACATGGACAATATCATTCCCAAGCAACAAAACAACTGAGTCCGATCTAGGAACCTGGGGAACCTCATAATCTGAAGGGTTGTGCGGTGAGCCATAAACCTAAAAATAACAAACAGTGGGAGAGTGTTGTGGCATATTTCATGTAGACCTAAAAAAACAACTCTTATTTCTTGTCTTCGTAGCCTCCAGAACGATCGAAACTGCTGTGTTTATCTCTGGGAGCTGGATGAATTCTAAAGTATCCAGACACCCCAGCCCTCTTGTCTAGACTTCAGGCAAACCCCTGTCCTTCTGTTATGGTTAAGACTCACCCGCCAGGCCTTATCTTGCATCATTTTTGCTTTTGTTCTTGTTATCAAAATGTGTCAGGCAGTCATGATTCATCAACAGTATGCTATGCCAACCCCTTTCAGGGGAAGACGTCTGTCTGGCAGTGCCAGCCTTTGTTCTTAATTCTGGAGCTGCTCTTTTCTGTGGGGAGCCTGCAACTCTGAAAATTAAAAGTAGGATAAGAAACGCCTTTATCCAGGCACGGAGATCCTGAAGCCTAATCGGTTGAGGCACTGGTGACTCTGAGAGGCGCCGTCCCTACGCAGAAGTCCTGGAATGAAAATGCAGAAAATCCGAGGACGGCTCTACTACTTACTTCCCTCTCCCTTCAAACATACAGAGTTTTTTTCTCTTACTTTGAAGGCCGAAATCACCAGGCCTGTTGACCGACTTTGGAAGCAGCAAGCGGAGTCAGAAACCGGAGACTCAGAAGTTATGAAAAGAAAGCCTCAAAAAAAAGGGGGGGGGTACGGATCAGGCTATGATTTCAGAGTCATTTAGCACCCTTTGCCCAAGACCTGGCCACGGCGCGCCCACCGGTGCGGACTGGGGAGCGAAAAAAAGCATCTAAACATCCCAGCCCTCGGCTGCTCTTCTTGACGGGTGAGGGTGAAAAGGCTGGCGTTTTCCACGCCGTTCCATCCGAGAGGGGGAAACGCCCGTTAACAGCGGCCTCAAAAGTTTTATTTTTCTTTTTAACAATAAGAGGCTGAACTTGTCTGCGAGCCGGTCTCCCCAACGCCATCAAGTCGCAGGAGCAAGATG